>CM061921.1:234674381-234696404 GCA_031002005.1 Vandiemenella viatica | reverse complement strand
GATTATATCATTAGTCAAACAAAGATTCAGGAATCAAGTTGAAGACTGTAAGGCAAACCCAGGAGCTGGCATAGATTCTGACCAATATGATAGTTATAAAGTGTAGGCTGAAATTCAAGAGAGTAGAGAAGCAATAAAAGCAGAACAGACTGGAAGTAAAAAATGAGAGAGAAATTTGCAGAGATTGTAGACGTGGGTCTACGAAATAATTCTGAAAGGAGTTCAGCTGAGGACGAATGGAATGCATAGAAGATAGAAATAAAGGAGCGTTCATAAACCACGTAGCTCAATTTTGGCCTCCTGTGAAACCCCCCCCCCCCCACGTAGCCCGACGTGACTTTTGCCTCTACCCGTCCCCCCTCCCTTCCCTCGCGTAGCACGTAGCTTTTTTCCTTATTGATTCCAGAAGACTTTGTACTGTCTTGTCAGACTATCGTAAATTACTTACGGAGATAATAAATGACGGAAATAAATATTCACATGTGTGTTCTGTACCTCATTATAACTGTAACAAATATCATCAATGGAAAGCTACGTGGCCTGGCTCAGAAACACCCCCCCCCCCTTACGTAGCCCAGTGTAGCTGTTCAGCCAATCCCCAACCCCTCGCCCTTCACTTCCCTAGATCGAGCCGCGTAGTTTATGTACGCTCCCTAGTCAAAGAGCTGGAAAAGAAGCATTAGGCGTTAGGAAACAATCCGCACGAAAACTGTGGATCATAGAAGCGATTTTGGAGTTGATGGATCATAGGAGTGAGCACAGAAATGCTCAGGATGAAGCAGGCAAGCAGATATTTTGGAAATGAAAAAAGAAAACGGGAAATGTAAAAAAAGCGAAAGAAAAGTGGCTGCAAGAAAAGTTTGAAGAAGGAGAAAAGGAAATGTTTGTAGGTAAAGCAGATGTGGCGTGTAGAAAGATCAAACAAAATTTGAAATGAAGAAAAGATGTATAATATTAAAGCAGCTGTTGCGGAACTTGTTTCTAAGTTCAGAAGGTACAGCTGATCGATAGAAGGAACACATGAAATTGTATGATGAGGATGATTTAAACAACAGTGTCCTGGAAAAAGTAGACGATGTCGATATTGATGACTCAGGAGATCTTGTTTTAAGTACAGGATCTGACAGAGCTTTGGAAGATCTGAAATCAAAGTAGGCATTAGTGATATTCCTGCAGAACTTCTGAAATCCCTAGGAGAGGAAGGAATTCAAAGATTATTCAAACTGATAATAATCATTAATATAGTCTTCTCTGGTGACTATCCGAGTGTGGAGGGTGTTTTCACACGATATTTCGGCGATCGGATACTCTGTCGCCATTTTCTGATGAAGACGCCGATAGAAACTTGGATCTCATGATAATAAACAGTTACGAAATAGGATATGTAGGGTAGGACTGTCGTATTTTAGTAACAGTCAGATCAGTTATATAGGAAAGTTGTAAGGGATAAAACCGCATACCGGGGTCGAAGTATTGGTTTAATCACCTTAACTAACCTCCAACTTGCTTTCAGTTCTGTCAAAATATTCACTAATTAAACTGTCAAACCGTGTTTAAGCATGGGTAAATCAACTGTAAGAAATTACGGCCGCCACTTTATTTTCTATTATTAACTGTCTGTTAGAGCTTATATTATATGTTGGTTTACTTTTCTGATTTTAGATCGCTATACTTTAGGTTATCAGCCGCAGGTTCAGCTTCTGTATGAATCCCGTCCCCCATATGCTGTAGTGACGAGGTGAACAATTTTACAAATTCTGATTTATTTACACCATCCCCTATGCCCTGTAGCTAAGAAAAGTAGAATTTAACAAATTCTAAGATGCTTACAAAGTATGGATGGGTTGTGGGTAAGGCCTTAACTTGAATGAGTGGCTATGACATAAGATGTAGTAGGTTAATATTTATTTTTGAGTAATTTGGGCAAGCAGGAAATAGTGTGAAGATTTTGTGTTACAAGTTGATACAAACAACGAAATAAATTGAATATCATGGAACAGTGTTTGATCAGTCAGTAACGATAGCATTTTTCAATTGAACAGAAAGATAAAATAGCTAAGAGAAGGGAGACAGACGGGTCCATAGCACCTGCATATGTCACATGAGGTGCGTCGATTAGTGGTACAGTAGGTTAGCTTGGCTGTGGGCCAGGGCAATGCCACAAGGCGGAAGGTAACGGTAAGGCGACCAGTGGGCTTGTCGCAGTATGTCACGCGTCAATTCCGCTTTGTGTCTCGGGTTCCGCAACAGCTTAAGTACGTACTGGACCATTGCACTTCCGGTACACTTTATGAGCCTTCGTATTCTCCAATTTTCTTACTTTTGCGTAGGTTTCAGTGCTGTTAGATTATCGCCGAAAGAAAGTTCATGATCACATCTTTATGTTGTTGTTGTTGTTGTTGTTGTGGTTTAAGGGCGCGTCGACGGCGAGGTCATTAGCGCCTATCACATCTTTAGTTTAATAGAATTCTTCTGTACTTTAATGACGTAGAATAATTCAAATACTTTCATTTTACTTACTGCATCAAATTACTTCTATCCGTTTGTTGAAGACCTACATTTCACAGAATTATAACTGCTCTTTCATGAAGATAGACTTTACTTGTGTGTATATTAACTTCACGTTCCTATAACAACATATCATTAATAGCGTTATGTAGCTCACTGTCTTACTGCAAGTTATTTACCAACTATGTCTTATGCCATTTTTCTGAACTAACATTGAAGATCGTGAAAATTTAATAGCATATTTTGCATTTCTGATAGTGAACACATCCACAGACGTAGTATTTCGTCGGTTATATCATGAATTACCCCCCCCCCAATTTTTACAGAAATCGAACCAATGGACTTGAGATTTAGGAGATTTTACAGAAATTGTATTACTTCAGCCAGGTAGCCAAAATTTTACGTGATGTGAAACTCTTATCCTTTGTTGTCCGTTAGATTCATTGTGAAATTGCTACTTGTTTAGAGCAATACGGTATGAATAAATCCGACGATAATCATACAGGTAATGAAACACTCAGCAGCTACATTACTTGCTGAATTATCAGTTGAAACCAGGCACTTCCCTGAAGAGTAATACACAGTCGTCACTTTCCTGAAGAATTTTCTCCAGTGAGGTACCTTTTACCAAGAAATTTGAAGTAATGCGAATATATTTCATCAGTTATTCTTCTTTAAAACTTTTTATTTAAAAAGTATAACCATTATACGTTAAATGCAGGTATTTATCTCTTGCACTAACGCTGTACTAACAACAATGAAAAATCTGTTACGAACTCACTCTCTGACAGATAGACTGTCACTCGACACAGGCAATAGAATGTTTGATTAATCTACATACAACACAGGGGACCTTTTAAGCTGGTAGTTGTACACCATTTTTCCTGCGTTTTCTTTGTACATAAAAAAAAGTAAAAACCATTTGAAAACATTACCCCTCTTCCTTTTTTTGCCTCGTTGAGGTCATCAGAGGTGGGATACTGGTGGGGACAAGGGACGGGAAGGAATTCGATAATTGCCTTCTGAAGGAACCATTCTTCGGGAATTCACCTGGAGGTATTTCTGGAAATCATCGAAAACGGAAATCTGGATTTCTAGATGGGGATTTTTATATATATATATATATATATATATATATACATAAAATGGCATTTGGCAACGGAGGCCATACAGCCAGCTCGATGTAATTATTATAGCTTTCAGTGTATATGTCGTTATCCAGTACGTATATTGTATTTTTCCAATGTATGGACGCCACAGGACGGACAGGACATTCACACAGACACACAACACTTAAACATCCATGCCCGCGGCCAGATTCGAACCGGCGGCCTTCGGCAAGCGATGCTAGCACTCTAGCCCCTACGCTACCTAGGCCGGCTAGATGGGGATTTGAACCAGCGTCCTCTCGAATGCCAGGCCCAAGCGTTATCCATCACTTCCTGTTTTCGTTATCGTTCTCGGAACGAAAGAAAACATAATTTTATGTCAACTGGTATACGTTTTTTATCAAGCGGAATCTTTAATCACAGATGTGCTTACCCACAAGCGTCCTTCTAAACGCTTGGATATACGATACTTTTGAAAGTTTCAGAGGAGAATTAGTATATCATTAGCAACGATTCAAACCAGCTTTACAATCTGAACACTGTTTTAACTGAAATGATTATCTCAATTACGCTTTAACATCTACGTGAATTACTATTGTAGTACGAGATTACAAAACATAAATATCTTGATACTCAGATGTTCTACTGTTCTCCTCTTCTGGAACCTAAAAGCCAAGAAATTTAAAGTAAAAAATTATTGCTTTTCACGAAAAACAATAAATTCCAAGCAAAAAGAAAAAGAAATGATAATATAAGTTAACACATTCAGATTGCACTAAACAATTTGAAAAAGAAAAAGATTCATCCCGAAACAACAACTGAATAGTCCCGATAGTACGCTGGTTCGTTCCCCGATCCGAAAATCTAGATTTCGTTTTCAATGGTTTCCGAAAATCACTCCTGGATGGTTTCTTCGATAGAAAGGCATTAGCCGAATTCCTCCCCGTTTCTTGTTCGCCCCCTCCCCTCCTACGACTTTAATAATCTCGATGTCGACGAGCAGTAAAGCCCAGAATAATAAACTATAACGGAAATAGAAAGACAAACAAGAATTATAACATACAACATTACAACAAAATCAACCCTTACGCATGTTTCTGGAAGAAGATCAATAAAAGCACCTGATTAGCGTGTTCGTCGTTATGTGCACTGCAAGGTCATATGTGGAATAAAACGAGAAATGATCAGCCAAAAGTAACTCCAATCATAGAATACGTTTAGTAGTATAGAATGGATAGACGCGGAATATCACGAAAAATGCTCCCGTTCTTCTCAAAGCAGAACGGCTACCAGGAAGAACACGTAGACCGTAAAAAACCGCTAGGCCTCAAACTGGAAACTTTGATGATCTCCTGAGATGTTTCAGCTGTGCACAGACCTTGCTGACAAAGTGATACAGAAATTTTAGTTCATACATAATGGTAACTAAAAAGAACCAAGAGGTATGTGAAAATAACATATAAACAAATATAAATTGGGTGTTACAATTAATTTTCAGCATGATTTTAACGAGAAGGATCTCGACTAACAAAGAACGTCTAAGATTATTGAATCTTTTTAAAGCAAACTGCGAATTTAGGCGAGGTGTTTAATGGGTTACGAGCTGTGAAGTGATGTCAGCATTTGGCATGCATCAGTTCCAAGAGTAAGCCAAAACTCGTTTTACTAACGGAACGGCAAAGCGTATGCCAGGCGCTACTTGTCAGACCGTGTTGTCTGCGTCAACAGTAGTGTAAGCTGAAATGTCCCATTGCGGCACCGTAACATATTTCAACATGACCGTTAAACCCGTTGCGTGTCTGAAGATTGCCGCTCGCGTTCAGCAGGAATATCATGCAACAGATGAAACGTTACTCCCTGTTCCATGGATACAGGGTGAAGATTTAGAAGGCGAATACATTTTCGCCATCATTAAACCTATTAAGGTGTGTACAGAGCTACAGTACGTAACTGAATATAAGACGATAAAAATTTAAACCATTTTTTTTTTACTAATTTCCTCTTTGTTGTAATTCTGACAGTTTTACTATCAATTACTATTATTTGCTTCCTGCCAAGTATGATTTATAGCTTCACTGTACTTAAACCTGATATTTTCTCTAATAATTCTCTACGACGGTCTCATGGTGCTTTTTATAACAGCTTCCATTTCTCTTATCAAGGTTTTATACAGTTCAGTATACTCTCTCATATCTTAATCGTATCGAATCTTCATTTCCCTCCTTATTTCTAATAGGTCTGTTGTTTTATTTGTTGACTGTTGGTATGACAGAAGCTGCCGATTTGTGCACTCGTTAATAATATTGCTGCAAGGTCTTCTTCATTGGTTTCATGAGGCTTTATCTGGATCATTTATCTTTGTTTCCCTCCAAGATTTAAATTGTTTCTTCTGACTACTTTCTTTCTACTGTTACATTTATTACAATTCTTGCTCTTACTAGTGGACGATAACTGCCATTGTAACCTTGTTTAGAACTGAGACGTCCTTAATAATGAGAGGTGTAATCGAAAGATAAAAATCTATCTCGTTTTCATTGCTGAATTTGGTGCTTCTCCTTATCCACTTTCGATTAGGATGCTTCTTAAAAGATCTGCTCATAATAGGCATTTTTGAGTATTTGGCGACATGCACTAGCTTCTCTCTTCTTGTCATTTCTCTCAACAATCTCATATTTGTTCATCACTGATTCATATTGTTTACTGTGCCAACATTGTCATTAAAGCCACCAATAATAATCAAAGTGACAGTCTCTTCCTTTTTTTCGCAGGTTTATTCCAATCCCAGAGGCCCTTACCTAAGAAAGAAAATTTTCCCATAACCTTATGCCTGAAATCAAGTGCCAGCTTGTGGTCATGGTCATAGTTTTCCTTCAATGCACCACTCTTAAGCCTTGCACCAATATCTTTCCTATTATCTTGGTTCTCCGGGTGGAACCAAGATAATACATACAGAGACCGCGGAAGCCTTCGTAATCAATATCTTTCCTCTCGCAAATCTACTTTATGACTCATCAGAGCTGCTTCCGCCCGGATATTGGGTTATGGAGTTAGTTTACCTTCGGAGAATTCAACCATCAAGAACTCTGAAGCTTAATCACCACGTCTCATTCGCTGTAGGAATGGTGATCATCCCACACTGACTTGCTCGCAAAACCAGCTTTCAGCTGGGGTTGAATTCCCGAACCTTCGCTGAAATCCTTGTCTGGGCAGAATCATTTCCTTTAGGTTATGTGCTTGAAGTTGAAATAAGAGATGCCAGAGGACTCAAACTTGCTGAGTCCTTACGTCATTATTGTTGTTGAGAACACAAATCAATAAAATATTATACAAAAGTAGGAGAACAATCCAAACCAATCCCGTCTCTGAAGTTAAAATTTCAATCCTACAATTTTTTAAATGAAACTTCACTTAAATATTTAGAAACAGAGAAATCAAGTATTAAGATTATGTTTCGTATTTTTGGACCAAAGGTATCGGCACTATTGGGCCAAGCTAGAAGGAGATGATATGTGTTGACATATACAAGGTGTTACAAAAAGGTACGGCCAAACTTTCAGGAAACATTCCTCACACACAAACAAAGAAAATATGTTATGTGGACATGTGTCCGGAAACGCTTACTTTCCATGTTAGAGCTCATTTTATTACTTCTCTTCAAATCACATTAAACATGGAATGGAAACACACAGCAACAGAACGTACCAGCGTGACTTCAAACACTTTGTTACAGGAAATGTTCAAAATGTCCTCCGTTACCGAGGATACATGCATCCACCCTCCGTCGCATGGAATCCCTGATGCGCTGATGCAGCCCTGGAGAATGGCGTATTGTATCACAGCCGTCCACAATACGAGCACGAAACTAAAATGAGCTCTAACATGGAAAGTAAGCGTTTCCGGACACATGTCCACATAACATATTTTCTTTGTTTGTGTGTGAGGAATGTTTCCTGAAAGTTTGGCCGTACCTTTTTGTAACACCCTGTATATTCATTGAATACGTCCCCTACATGGAAAATTATAATTAACGGTACCTATAACGCACCACGCAGACAAAAAACGTTTCCTATAAAATGAGGCTCATAACAAAATGTTACCAGTTCTTGACATAGAAGCCCTAGTAGTTCTATACGTAATGGCGTCTCTGCCAGATTGTTTTGTGTCTCTCATGGGACCTGATAGCAACTATTTGCCTATCCTTTACTATGGTAACACTAAACATTTTTTAAGGCAGCAGAGGCATTCTGAGCTGATGGTATTCCTGATACAGGAGAAATGTTTCTTTACCTCGAAAATGATGAAACAAGGGGTGTAAGACCGACAAACAAAACACGTAGCCTCATCGAAAACGGATGGAGTATCTATTCTTTTATCTGAAAAATTGACGATTTATTTTTTCCATTCCATCCTATCAGAAAGTTGCTTCGCAGCAAACTATTTAAACACCATAATTTTCTTACGTACAATAGTTGATGGAACTCACGGAGCATTAAAGCAATGAAAAAGTTTTTATTACAACGTGATCGCCTTCCTCAATGTAGATAGTCTCAGGATTTCTTTCCTTGATAGTATTGTCCCCATACAGGGCACGAATATATCGAGCTCTCTCCTCGTTTAAACTAAAAAAGAGGAATATGTCAGAAGTGTCATCACTTTCCGATTTGAAAGTCCATTTTGCTTATCCCACACATGGCACTGATTATCTTCACATCTGCAAAATGCACTACAACTTCAATACAAATGGAAAACTTTCAACATCGCAGCGGTGTTCGTTGCAAAACTATGTACCAACCTAATAACTCTTAGATAAATTATACAGCTAGATAACTTAAAGTGATAAACATAAGAATATTTTTATCAGTTCACTAGGGGAAGTGGTGGTATTATGGAACACTTTTTCGTTTAAAGCAATAAACTGAATTTAAAATGTGGCTGTTCCATAAAAAATGTCACCTCTTTTAGTTTATATATCTGTTATAAAGGATCACAAGTATTTGTGATGAATAATAAAAGTTTTCAATAATTACAATAGAATTTTTTACTTGCTGTAAATTATGAGCATTTTGAAATGGGGTGGTAATATGAAACAGATTTAAAATAAATTGTAAAACAAACATTGTCAGTTTACATTTTTGTTAATGACATTATTAAATTTTTTTTTACCTTACCTGGTAGAAAATAACAATTTACAGTGTAAACTTGTAGTAAAGTTGAAAGAATGAAGAGGTCTGAAACATTACTTTGCGGTAAAGTTTTTTTATGAGCTATAAATCACAATTACATTTCAGAGTTCATAGTTCTTCGTGACCAAAAGTCGCTGTAGTACCGGTATATGTATAGTATGAGATGGAAGGTAGAGGATGGTCACATGATTATCTTTTGCTTTAATTATGACAAAACAAAAGAGGGGTTGTAATATAGAACATCATGTTTTATATTACCACCCAACGCCATTTTCGAAACTAATCAGTGAAACTAGACTTCTGATAAACAATTTCAAGGAACTAAAATTATCATTTGTAGGTTTAATTCTATTACTAAATTGTAATGTAGAAGCATTATGTTAATTTGTAAGTGAAGGTAGCAAAAAAAGTACTTGAATCTAACCTTACATAAATTTTTGGAGGTTGTAAAACAAAGTGGGTCTACTCACAGCCATAAAACAATGTGATACTGATCTCTGCTGCCTCTAATGATGGAAACAGAACTTTAGGATTGCCATAACTGAAACTGCTGCCACATGACATTAGTACTATGGCGTTTCATATTACAACCCTGTTTCATATTACCACCACCTCCCCTACGCTAAGCTGTTGTGATTTCTAGATGCATACAAAGGAAAATATTTTCAAAAAATTGGATTTTAGATCAGAAGTTACTAAAACAGTTGTTAGGTAGTGTTTAACACTTAATTTCAGCTTGTTGTTTACATATATACTCAAAAGGCAAGCAGTATTAAGGTTTGTAACTATCTGTCTGAACCCATATACCCATTTCGAAAATATAATAATCTTATCGAAATTAATGTTATTTCTATTAAGAAAGTATTTGATGATCCAGCAGACAATCTTCTAATGTTCTGATGCTGGGATTTAAAAAAATAATAATAATAAAAAATAAAAAAATTACGCAAGCATATTACTCTGCTCGTTGACAATACGCCTTTAAAAACAGAAAAAAGGTGTGCTTAAGACCACAGAATTATGTGTTTACCTACTCGTAAATAGACAAAACATTTACTGAAGTATGTAAATAAGACATAGTATCTAAATAACTGCCAATGATTAACAGTTGTACAAGGAATTAAACAATAAGAAAAGCAACATTTTGCTATCCTCGAAAACGTACAAGGGACAGAAGTTTTAGTAATGAATAAATACGACACGAAAATGCGTCTAATATAAAAAATACAAATGTAATCAATTGATCGCACATTTTATATTGATAAAAAATAATGCAAACTGCAACTACCACATAAATCAATTGCTTTCCTTCCAACATATATGCTTCTATCTACAGTCACGAAATAACTCTCTCTGTTTTTTACGGCTTTACGCCACGCTGACGTCGAGGTCATTAGAAGCGATAAAAGACTGGGAGAATGGAACGTAAAGGAATTTGGCCATGGCCTTTTGAAGGAACCATCCTGATATTCGCTGGAGTGATGTCGGAAAACCATGGAAAACCGAGGTCTGTGAGGCCGGACGAGGATTCGAACTCACGTCCTCCCGAATCTCCCTCTGTTCTGTAGCGTCATTTATCGTTACTGGCGTCGCGCATTTACGTTACTCTGCTAAATGTAATCACTCTAAACAAAAAAAGACGTTACTCTCGAAACGTCCGTGTCCTATTAATACAGAACCTGTTTCTTTTCCGGCACATCCACAGGTAGTGGTGTCCGTGTTAGTCGGTGACCTTCACCTCGAGACGAAGCAATGTTGTAACTCGCTTCCTGCTCACTGAAAACTTATCGTATTGGGCGGTAGCCAAATCCGATAGGTCAGTTAAGTAAGCCGTGGTCAGAAAACTCAAACACCGTGGGTAGCGGCTATAAAGACGAGAGCTCGAGCTGTGACCTAATGGCGCCGCCTCCAAGGTCGAGCGGGTCGCTGACCCAAAACGAACTGCAATACTTCCAGCGCACTACGTCATGATTTTATTCAATCTGCCGCTGGTTTCGATGCAGGCATAGATGGGGTAAGAAGGGGTATTAAAAAGTTTTTCGGGGACTGCACCACTTTGGTAACCTTTCAGAAACTGGTACTAACCTGTTGAAATTTACATCAGTCGCTTCTTCAACATGACCTCTTCACGTTTTGCGATCATACATTGCGGAAAATTGGCTAGAAATTTTAATTAAAAATGCCGAAATATGAAAGGCTGAGCAACTGCTAAATGCTATCAGCACTGCAAAAATAACATAAAAATTGTCGGTACAGGGATCACTTCAACCTAAACAGTTTCGTTTTGTCATAGAAATCGTGGTTAGGTTGAAATACGGCCTGGACCAAGTGAAAAAAAAAATTACGAAATTTTGGCTATGCGGCATCCAACACGAAATGGCGTATTTGTTTAAATGGAAGCAATCGATAATCTCTGGTTGCTCGTTGCTATGTAAGATGGCGGGCATCGCCGTATTACAACTCGGATTAATATTACCTGTTTCTCAATTTTGTGCGACTTTTTACAACGGGGTAGAGCTGAAAAGGCATGAAAACATTACAAAAAAGGATTAAATCTACGTTTTAAGAGACTGCCACTTATTTTTCAACGTTGGCGGCATCTAACGGCTGTGCGTCGCTGTCATATTTCGGCATTTTTAATTAAATTCCTGGCGACTTTTCCGCAATGTATGATCGTAAAACGTGAAGAGGACATGTTGACGAAGTGACTGATGTAAATTTCAAAAGGTTAGTACCAGTTTCTGGTAGGTTACTAAAGTCGTGCAGTCACCAGTTTTTCTTTAAAAAGAAGTTGCTAGAACAAACGTGGAAGTTTTAATATTAAAACTTTATTGTTTGGCTTACAGTCAAAATTAAATTCCCTTCTTAAAAGTAACTAATCGACATCGAAGTCATTACAGCTGAAAACATGAACGGGAAGGAGTTCAGCCATGGTGGTTTTGAAGGAACAATTCCGGCTGGAGTAACTTCGCGGGATATCACGGAAAACAGACAGCTGGATAGAAGGACTGGGAATCAAACAAGCGTCTTCCCGAATGCGAGACTCGAAAGCAAACCTTTCGTCCACCAGATTCTGAATGCCTCCTTGTCAAACAATTGTATACAAAAATCATTTCCTTATCCCCTTCTTGCCCAAATCCAGTAACAGGATGGGTTAGAACATGAATCGATTCGTTATCGTATACGCCAAAACACCCATAAAGTGCCGATTTTCCTCATGCCTGACAGATAATTCAGTCTTGACGAAACTCCCAATTTAAACCATGACAGTAAAAGCACTCTCCATCTCTCTGTCATTTCAGAATGTACCTAATTTTGTTTTGTTTTAATGAACTTTTGCATTTATTTATTGACTGTTCGTTTCTTTTTACACTAGGTAGTCGGTCAAGTAAGAATAATGATGAACAAATCCATTTAATGTGTACTGCCACGGTAGTAGGAGGAGACTGTCTTTCCTGGCCAGAAACCGGGAAAACCCGTGACGTCACAACATGGCCGCCCCCGTTTGGTGTGACCAAGATGGCCGCCGAGCGCACCGCCCGGTCAAGATTGCCGCCCCCGTTTGGTGTGACCAAGATGGCCGCCGTTAGTTCCTCAACCGCCCGCACAGATGGCGGCATCTCCCAAGGGCTTAATTTCTAGTTCATTTGGTGGCGGCTAGATGGCGTTCGGTGGCATTATTTCCGGCGCGCTTTGCGAAATGTGTACACTGTTTCAACGACTGTTATCTCTGTTTACTAAGCGTGACGAAATATGTATTCCTAGCGTCCTGTTAAGCAAGCACTGAACATCTTGGCTACTATCGACACACAGTAAAATATTTTGTATCGTGAAAAATACTTAAGTCCACATCAACGGATATTACGTGAACAGACATCGGTAGCGTAGGGGTTAGAGTGCCGAAGGTCGCCGGTTCGAGTCCGGCCGCGGTGTTTTAGCCGTCCCAACTCGTCAATTTCCAAATCAAAATTTTAGTTTCCATACCTAGAGAGGATACCTGCCTTGAATAAAAAAAGCATAAATTTTTCCTTTTAACGTTCGATATAAAACCGAGGAAGAATTCTATGTGTACCTGATTTCATGAAATTATTTAGCGTTCTTGCCTCTCATTCGGGAGGACGGAGGTTCCAGGCATCCATGGTTTCCCAAAATCACTCCAAGTGAATGCCGGGGATGCTACCTTCAAAAGGCCATGGCCGAATTCCTTCCCGTCTCTAAAGACCTCGCTGTTCCGTTCATCAAAGCAGGCAGACATTAAAAATTAATTCACCGACGAAGAGACGGGAAACAAACTCACTTTTTCATTATGAACAATATAATATAACTCACGAGTGTCACCTACAGTCCGTGTATTTTAAAGGATGTATTAAATTAGGGGTATTTATGTTTTTATTTATATTTCTCGTGTCCAGGACATAACAAGTTGAAAAAACAAATAACAATAGACAAATATCCTAATTTCAGAGAATCATTATAAATAAATCAATACTTGCAGATTTTTAACGAAAAAGTGGCGTAGTACTCTCTTGCCACATGACTGGCTGAAAAACAGAACTCTCCTTACATATCAGCAGCCTGGCGAGATAGAGGGTGTGCAAAAGATGGCATGTTTTCACCATAAACCTAAGTGTTTAAATACTTAGGTCCCATCAGAATTCCTTCCCATCCTTTCCCGTCTCTAAAGACCTCGCTGTTAACATAAATTCCGTTCATCGAAGCAGGCAGACATTAAAAATTAATTCACCGACGAAGAGACGGGAAACAAACTCACTTTTTCATTATGAACAATATAATATAACTCACGAGTGTCACCTACAGTCCGTGTATTTTAAAGGATGTATTAAATTAGGGGTATTTATATTTTTATTTATATTTCTCGTGTCCAGGACATAACAAGTTGAATAAACAAATAACATTAATTAATTAATATTAACTATAAACACAATTATATAGAATGTGACCAGAATTCCGCAATCTTGATGGCCTTCTCGTTTGCCCTGTAAAGGTCGTCGATATTGCAGGTTTCAGGGAGATTCCTGCATATCAGAGGATGTTGTGGGTTCTGAAGCTCGCCACATTCACATAGATCGTTGTCATTAGTGTACCCCCATTTTTTAATATTATATTTACATCGGGACACTTCAGTTCTTAGTCTGTTTAGAGCCTTCCATATAGCATATGGCTGATTACATCCCGCAGCCGGTGCCTCTTTGATGTTCCTCCACCAGGACAAATTTCAAAATTAGGGGTAATGAAATTGTGTGTCTGTGAATGTCATGTCCGTCCTGTTGGTGTGTCTAATTAGCTAGAATAAATTCATTCTCATGCAAATACTTAATAATAATGATGTGAGTAACTTCAGCACTCGGGAATTCGATCCGAGGGGGTGTGCTAGGCGAAAAGAAAACATTAAGTTCTCGCCCGTGTAAATCTACTTATATGTCATTTTCTCATTGCCACAACTATTTACCCACCCAAATTGAGTGTCCTTAGCTGTACTTTGTCTAAAATTCCAATCAATCCCTTGTGACACATCAGTGATTGACACCTTTAACTGTATTTTACAGCACAGCACGTATGTTCCAGGAACGAAATACGTCTGTTAATCTTACTAATTTCACCCCTGTCGAATCGAAGTACGCCAGTCCTATGTGATAAAAATCGAGTCACGCTAAGGCAGTGCTTTCGCAAAGTCTTCTCCTAATCAGTAGCAGGGATTCCAAGTTCACTTAAGGTGGTTCTACTGCAGTTTTCCAAGAAAATTCTCCCCTTTTCCAGGAAATTATTTTTCAATAAATCAGGACCCAGGGGAGTTCTCCATTCGGTTTAAAATGTTCCCATCTAACGCCAACCTTCGGATTCAGGACCAAGTGTGACATTTGATTGTAATTTCATGCTTCATCCAACTAACCACGATAAAAGTGACATAATACCCTTAGCTAACTTGATCATCAAACAGACATCATAACCCACATTTTCATAGAAGACCCCCACACATCAACAAGTATCCAAAACGTCACCATAGGTTCTATTACGCCTAAGATAGCGCTCACACTTGAACTGTCGTAAATTGTTAGGTCAAAGTGGGTGTTTAGATATTTTATCCACTCAGACCTCATCACTTAAAGTCTAGTGCGAGATTGTGGTCATGGTCAACTTAGGCTCCATACACCACTCAGAATTATTCCACCAATATCCATTCTAACAGCATTATACGCCACCTACAGCCCCTCAACACTCTTCCTATCTTCCAATGACATCCCAGCCCCAGCTCCTTTATTATGTCACTTACTGAATATTTTCCACAGATAAATCTAGCTGCCCTCCTTTGCACCTTGCATTTGATGTACAAAAAATGTGGACTGGTCAAAGTGGGTGTTTAGATATTTTATCCACTCAGGCCTCATCACCTAAAGTCTAGTGCCAGATTGTGGTCTTTGGTCAACTTAGGCCCCATACACGATTCAGAATTATTCCACCAATATCCATTCTAACAGCATTATACGCCACCTACAGCCCCTGACACTCTTCCTATCTTCCAATGACATCCCAACCCCAGCTCCTTTATTATGTCACTTACTGAATATTTTCCACAGATAAATATAGCTGCCATCTTTTGTACAAAAAATGTGGACTCCATACTACACCACACAAGCAGTGGTCTGACTGTGGATTTGTACCCAAGTCCTTCGCTTCTCTGATACACCCCCTCATCACCCTCTCTGATTTTTATCCCGAAGTGCATGTAATGAAAAACGTGAGGAACACAATTCGTATGTCAACACAAACGGCAGTAAACTGTAAAGAGCACAATGAAATGGGAGACTGCCTAAGCCCTGAATCAATGGTTAGAAGCACACGTTGATAGTGAGCATAATTCTAGACTCAAATCCACAGAGGGATGACACACGCACATTTCCATGCCTACAGCGAGGTCGACAGAAAAACCAGCACCAAGATAGAACTCCCACAGAGGAAGAAGACACACACATACACACACACACGCGCACGCACACACTTGTACATGCATACAGCGAGGTCAATAGAACTAACAGCAAGCATCATGAAAACGATGAAGTGGGGCAGAATTGTCGTTACCACTGATTATCTGGACAGAACTATCGTTACAAAAATCATCAGACAGACGAGTTAAAGTCAGGTACCGCCATACTTATGCTTACATCACAAAGACAGACGCAGATACACATGTCCAAGTCTACAGAGAGTTAAGTATAGCTACCGGCAACAATCATGGAAACGAAAAAGTGGTTTAGTACTCTCTTGCCTGGCTGAAAAACAGAAGTCTCCTTACATATCATCAGCCTGGCGAAATACAAGGTGTGCAAAAGATGGCGTGTTTTCACCATAAATCTAAGTGTTTATACCATAAATAGTGTTCATCACGCCCCAGTTGATTACATTTACCATCAACATGTCTCTCCCACACCGCAACCCTTTCTACCATTCAGTAAAAAGTGACCCCAGTACCATGAGTTGCAATAGACACTTGACTATCAGACAGATATCATAACCCGCATATTCAAACTAGGTCTCAGCCACAAATCTATACATCTCCATGCACAAGCACAAACAAACATAAGTGGAGGGACAGCAAAATCATACACCCAGACAGACGTTTTTATAGAAGGTATCACAATATTTACGCATACAGACACAGAGAGAGACGCACAAACACTCACATTTCCATGCCTTCAGCGAGCTAGACACAACAACCAGCCCAATCATGGCGACGCAAAAGTGGGGTAGAACCCCCATGGCTCATAACTGACCAAAAAATCATCAGTAACATATGTTCCAGGCATCATACTCTTCACATCAACATCATCTCATTTATTTCGCACTACAGACCTCACTACCATCCAGTATCATGTGTGCTAGGTACAAAACTGTTCACATCAGCCCCAACACGTCTATCCCACACCTAAGCTTTTTCTGCCATTCAGTAACATGTGACCCCAGTACCATGAGTTGCAATAGACACTTGACTATCAGATCTCACCCACAAATCTATACATCTCAATACACTAGCACAAACAAACATAAGTGGAGGGGACAGCAAAATCATTCGTCCAGACAGATGTGTTTATAGAAGGTATTACCATATTTACACATACAGACACAGAGAGAGACGCACAAACACTCACATTTCCATGCCTTCAGCGAGCTAGACACAACAACCAGCCCCAATCATGGCGACGAAAAAGTGAGGTAGAACCCCCCATGGCTCATAACTGACCAAAAAATCATCAGTAACATATGTTCCAGGCACCATACTCTTCACATCAACATCATCTCATTTATTTCACACTACAGACCTCACTATCATCCAGTATCATGGTACAAAACTGTTCACATCAGCACCAACACGTCTATCCCACACCTAAGCTTTTTCTGCCATTCAGTAACATGTGCCCCCCATGTACCACGAGTAGCAGTAGACACTTGGTCATCAGACAGATATCATAACTCCCATATTAATACTAGGTCTCACCCACAAATCCATATGTCACCTCACACAAGCATCAGTGCAGGAACAGCACATCATACATCCAGACAAACGAGATAAAGGAAGGTATCACCACATTTACGCAAAAAAAAAAACCACACAGAGATAGAGACGCATACACACGTACATTTCCATGCCTA
This sequence comes from Vandiemenella viatica, assembly GCA_031002005.1. Taxonomy (NCBI): domain Eukaryota; kingdom Metazoa; phylum Arthropoda; class Insecta; order Orthoptera; family Morabidae; genus Vandiemenella; species Vandiemenella viatica. The sequence continues at coordinate 234,678,937 of CM061921.1, read as the reverse complement.
CAGCGATCTCGACTCAACAACTAGCCCAATCGTGGCAACGAAAAAGTGGTACAGAACACCCATGACTGACCAAAAATCATAGAAAGACACACATACACACACACCCATGTCAATGCATTCACACAGTTCCATTCATCACCACACATAACTGGAGGAAAGAGACTGAACATGCTAGATCCAAACTGAAGAGTTACAGGATGTGTGAAGTTTGAAATCACAGCCACATCTCGCCCACACCGCAACCCTTTCTGTCACCACGAGTAGCAGTAGACACTTGGTCATCAGACAGATATCATAACTCCCATATTCATACTAGGTCTCACCCACAAATCCATATGTCACCTCACACAAGCATAAGTGCAGGAACAGCACATCATACATCCAGAAAAACGAGATAAAGGAAGGTATCACCACATTTACGCAAAAAACACACGGAGATAGAGATGCATACACACGTACATTTCCATGCCTACAGCGATCTCGACTCAACAACTAGCCCAATCGTGGCAACGAAAAAGTGGAACAGAACACCCATGACTGACCAAAAATCATAGAAAGACACACATACACACACACATGTCAATGCATTCACACAGTTCCATTCATCACCACACATAACTGGAGGAAAAACTGAAGAGTTACAGGATGTGTGAAGTTTGAAATCACAGCCACATCTCTCCCACACCGCAACCCTTTCTGTCATTTAGTAACATGTGACCCAGGTACCATGAGTTACAATAGGCACTTGTCTATCAGACAGATATCATAACCTCCATATTCATACTAGGTCTCACCCACAAACCCATACGTTTCCACACAAACAAACATATGGGAGGAACAGCAATTCATACGTCCAGATAAATGAGTTTAAGGAAGGTATCACCATACTTACGCACACAGACACATATATCCATGCCTACAGCGAGCTCAACACAACAACGAGCCCAATCATGGAAAAGAAATAGTGGGACAGAACCCCCATGGCTCAAGACTGACGAAAAAAAAATCATCATTAACATGTGTTCCAAATAACAAACTCCTCACATCAAAATCATATCATTTAACTCACACTACAGACCTCTCTGCCATTCAGTATCGTTGGTAATATGTACAAAGCTGTTCACCACCTCTATCCCACGCCACAAGCCTTTTCTGCTATTCAGTAATATTTGCCCCACGTACCACGAGTATCAGTAGACACATGGTCATCAGACAAATATCATAACTCCCATACTCATACTAGACCTCACACACAAACATAACTGACCAAAAAACCATCAGACAGACGTTAGAGTGTGTGCAATGGATGACATGTTTTTGCCATACACCTCAGTACTTATCACATTATCAATTAATTACATCAACACATAGGTAGCCAGTCATTGTGAAATCTCAAAGTCGAATATAATCCTATCGGGATAGACACACAACCACATAGAAAGACACACAATCACATGTCCATGCATACACACAGTTACCATACATCACCACACACATACACGTAACTGGAGGAAAGGGACCCGACACACGACGTCCACACTAAGGTGTTATATGATAGGCAGATGATACCATGTCTTTACAATACATCTCAGTGCTCACCACACATACTTGATTTTTAATGTGCCATCAGTATAGCTGGTGGCTGGAACTAAGCTCTTGGCAATGTTTGGCCAAAGGTAATTTGTTAATAGCAGCTCATCAAAGACAAATTTTGGGTGAACCTGCCCGGGCGGGCGCGGCGGGAGGGGGCCACCCTTCCCCTGCTGCGGACAGAAATACCGCAATTCGCCGGTCTAAAAGCGCGGACCGCGTTGGTTTACCGGAGTTTCCCGACCCGGGCCTATTACCGGTAACCGCATTTTTAGGACCGGACTGAAGACCGGAGTTTCCCTACCGGGACCTATTACCAGTAACCGCATTTTTAGGACCGGACTGAAGACCGGAATTTCATTGCGCTAGTAAGCGGTTATATGCGCCGGTATACCGACCTACATGATGTACGCGTCCGCTGTGAGGAAGGGTGGCCCCCTCCCGCCGCGCCCGCCCGGGCAGGTTCACCCAAAATTTGTCTTTGATGAGCTGCTATTAACAAATTACCTTTGGCCAAACATTGCCAAGAGCTTAGTTCCAGCCACCAGCTATACTGATGGCACATTAAAAATCAAGTATGTGTGGTGAGCACTGAGATGTATTGTAAAGACATGGTATCATCTGCCTATCATATAACACCTTAGTGTGGACGTCGTGTGTCGGGTCCCTTTCCTCCAGTTACGTGTATGTGTGTGGTGATGTATGGTAACTGTGTGTATGCATGGACATGTGATTGTGTGTCTTTCTATGTGGTTGTGTGTCTATCCCGATAGGATTATATTCGACTTTGAGATTTCACAATGACTGGCTACCTATGTGTTGATGTAATTAATTGATAATGTGATAAGTACTGAGGTGTATGGCAAAAACATGTCATCCTTTGCACACACTCTAACGTCTGTCTGATGGTTTTTTGGTCAGTTATGTTTGTGTGTGAGGTCTAGTATGAGTATGGGAGTTATGATATTTGTCTGATGACCATGTGTCTACTGATACTCGTGGTACGTGGGGCAAATATTACTGAATAGCAGAAAAGGCTTGTGGCGTGGGATAGAGGTGGTGAACAGCTTTGTACATATTACCAACGATACTGAATGGCAGAGAGGTCTGTAGTGTGAGTTAAATGATATGATTTTGATGTGAGGAGTTTGTTACTTGGAACACATGTTAATGATGATTTTTTTTCGTCAGTCTTGAGCCATGGGGGTTCTGTCCCACTTTTTCTTTTCCATGATTGGGCTCGTTGTTGTGTTGAGCTCGCTGTAGGCATGGATATATGTGTCTGTGTGCGTAAGTATGGTGATACCTTCCTTAAACTCATTTATCTGGACGTATGAATTGCTGTTCCTCCCATATGTTTGTGCTTGTGTGGAACGTATGGGTTTGTGGGTGAGACCTAGTATGAATATGGAGGTTATGATATCTGTCTGATAGACAAGTGCCTATTGTAACTCATGGTACCTGGGTCACATGTTACTAAATGACAGAAAGGGTTGCGGTGTGGGAGAGATGTGGCTGTGATTTCAAACTTCACACATCCTGTAACTCTTCAGTTTTTCCTCCAGTTATGTGTGGTGATGAATGGAACTGTGTGAATGCATTGACATGTGTGTGTGTATGTGTGTCTTTCTATGATTTTTGGCCAGTCATGGGTGTTCTGTTCCACTTTTTCGTTGCCACGATTGGGCTAGTTGTTGAGTCGAGATCGCTGTAGGCATGGAAATGTACGTGTGTATGCATCTCTATCTCGTGTGTTTTTTGCGTAAATGTGGTGATACCTTCCTTTATCTCGTTTTTCTGGATGTATGATGTGCTGTTCCTGCACTTATGCTTGTGTGAGGTGACATATGGATTTGTGGGTGAGACCTAGTATGAATATGGGAGTTATGATATCTGTCTGATGACCAAGTGTCTACTGCTACTCGTGGGGGACATGACAGAAAGGGTTGCGGTGTGGGCGAGATGTGGCTGTGATTTCAAACTTCACACATCCTGTAACTCTTCAGTTTGGATCTAGCATGTTCAGTCTCTTTCCTCCAGTTATGTGTGGTGATGAATGGAACTGTGTGAATGCATTGACAGTGTGTGTGTGTGTGTGTGTCTTTCTATGATTTTTGGCCAGTCATGGGTGTTCTGTACCACTTTTTCGTTGCCACGATTGGGCTAGTTGTTGAGTCGAGATCGCTGTAGGCATGGAAATGTACGTGTGTATGCGTCTCTATCTCTGTGTGGTTTTTTTTTTTGCGTAAATGTGGTGATACCTTCCTTTATCTCGTTTGTCTGGATGTATGATGTGCTGTTCCTGCACTATGCTTGTGTGAGGTGACATATGGATTTGTGGGTGAGACCTAGTAATATGGGAGTTATGATATCTGTCTGATGACCAAGTGTCTACTGCTACTCGTGGTACATGGGGGGCACATGTTACTGAATGGCAGAAAAAGCTTAGGTGTGGGATAGACGTGTTGGTGCTGATGTGAACAGTTTTGTAACACATGATACTGGATGTAGTGAGGTCTGTAGTGTGAAATAAATGAGATGATGTTGATGTGAAGAGTATGGTGCCTGGAACATATGTTACTGATGATTTTTTGGTCAGTTATGAGCCATGGGGGTTCTACCCCACTTTTTCGTCGCCATGATTGGGGCTGGTTGTTGTGTCTAGCTCGCTGAAGGCATGGAAATGTGAGTGTTTGTGCGTCTCTCTCTGTGTCTGTATGTGTAAATATGGTAATACCTTCTATAAACACATCTGTCTGGACGAATGATTTTGCTGTCCCCTCCACTTATGTTTGTTTGTGCTAGTGTATTGAGATGTATGGATTTGTGGGTGAGATCTGATAGTCAAGTGTCTATTGCAACTCATGGTACTGGGGTCACATGTTACTGAATGGCAGAAAAAGCTTAGGTGTGGGATAGACGTGTTGGGGCTGATGTGAACAGTTTTGTACCTAGCACACATGATA
>CM061921.1:234121827-234673381 GCA_031002005.1 Vandiemenella viatica | reverse complement strand
AAAGGACGGATTGTATACAGATTCAGTAAGGCCTCAAAAGAGTGTTTTAGAACCTACCTGAGGAATAACTACCATAACTTCAAGTTAACAAAGGACACTGTTGAAGAAATGTGGCATCGATTTATACGTAAAGTCAGGGAAGGTATCTACATCTACATATACACTCTGCAATTCACAAAATTTTGGGTGGCAGAGGGTGCTCAGCACCAAACCTAATCTCTTTGTTGTGCATTCCAATCCCTAATGGTACGAGGGAAAAAAGAATTCATATAAGAATCAGTGTGGCACATTATTTCTGGAATCTTATTTTTCCTGTCATTCCGGCTCAAATAGGTTGGTGGAAGAAGTATTTCACTACACCCGTAAGTGAAAGTGGGAGTACACATATTTACCAATAAGTTTAAATGAAACGTGTGTCATCTATCTACCAGAAACTCCCAGCCTAGTCTACTAATCAGTTCTGTGATGCTTTCATAAGGACTGTAGCAAGCGGTCACGAATCGAGCGGCTCTTCTTTGTACTTTCTCTATACTTTCGATCAACCGCTTAAGAAACGGATCCCAAATGGCACAACAATAGTCCAAATGTGGACGCACAAGAGATTTGTGTGCTATCTCCTTTGTTTGTTCATTACAATTTTTCAAGATTGGGCCCTCTGATTGTTATCATATATGCGAATGATTTACTTAGATCCATGTGCTGATAGTTATTTCTTTGCTGATGATCTGAATGTAAGTTTCAGTACCAATTCCTCCGAACTTATGAATTCAGCAATAGAAAGTGTTTCTGAAATTGTTGAGGACTGCTAATCTGCTGTGTCTAAATAGGGATAAAATAAAGAATATAGAAATAACTTATATTAAAGATGATATCAACCACATAAATAGTGTTAATTATGTTAAGTTTCTTGGTTTCTCTATAGACTGCTGTTTAAGTTGGAATAAGCATATACGTACAAGCAACAGCTTCTAAATTGTGCCAAGGGATTGATACCTTAAAAAGACTGAGGTCTAGGGTAAGCAAAGATGTATTGAGAATGGTTTATTATGCTCAAATTCGTAGTCATTTATCATATGGGGCTATACTGTGGACACATCAATCTTCTGCGCTAAGGTTATTGACTTCAGAAAAAAAGTGAGAATTATAGGTAACCTTCCTTCTCCCAGTCACTGTAGAAATATTTTTCTTCATCTTAGGATAATGACTCTACCAGCTATATTTACCTTTCAGTTCCTAATGTATATTAAGGAGAAATAAGAAATGTTAGGTGAGAATCATACTTACAGTACTAGAAATAGAGATAACATAGGTTTCTTCATGTGTTGACATAGGGGCACTCAAAAAACTTTCTACTATGTATCGATCAAGCTTTTTAATGCCATACCAACGAGAATAAGATTACTTCCAAATAAAATGTTCAGGAATGTAATAAAAAAATTACTTATTTATAACTGTTTATATAAAATTGATGATTTTTATGAAATAGCAGGTAATATGATGTAAATTTGGAATATTCATTGATGTATGCATTCTTATTGTCTTTGTAATGCTACAGATGTTTTCTGTAGTTTGTACAATAAATACTATACTATACTAGAGTCATCTGCAAACTGAACTGTATCTTTCGGGGCGAACATTCTTAGTGAGATCATCTATATAAATTAGAAACAAAATAGGTCTAAACACAGAGCCTTGGGGTATACCATGCTTCACAATCTGCTCATCTGTGTTAAAATTTTCCCTTGTTGAATTTCTCTGGTGTGTTGTTTCTTGATCAACAGAAACTCTTTGTTTTCAGTTTTTAAGATATGATTTAATCCAATTTTTTGCATTCCATCTTATCCCCAGTTTTTTCCATTTTAGTTAGCAGGATACTGCGATCTATTAGATCAAATGCCTTTGAGAGGTCTGGGGGAATACCTGTAGCCATTTAATTTCCATCTAAAGTTTTTAAAATACAGTCTAAGAATTTAAAAAATGCTGTATGAGTAGGATTATTTTTCCTGAATCCATGCTGTTTAGTAGAAAGTGGTGTACATTTGTTTATAAACTTAAGCAGTCTGTCATGAATGATATTTTCAAGTATTTTTGAAAAAAACACTTAACAGGGAAACAAGCGTATTATTGACAACTTATCAGGAGGACCTTTTATTAACACTGGATTCACTTTAGCAGTTTTGAGTACTTCAGGAAAAGTTCCAGTTTGTACAGCTGTATTAAAGATTTTTGGGTCAGCTACATAGTTAGCACAGGTTTTCAAAATGAAATCTGTGACCTCGTCCATTCCACATGATTAACGATTTTCTAATGTCTACATCTACATATATACTCTGCAATTCACAAAATTGTGGGCGGCAGAGAGTGCTCAGCACCAAAGCTAATCTCTTTGCTGTGCATTCCAATCCCTAATTGTACGAGGGAAAAAAAAATTCATATAAGAATCAGTCCGGCACCTTATTTCTCTAATTTTATCTTTCCTGTCCTTCCGACTCAAATAGGTTGGTGGAAGAAGTATTTCTCTACACTCAAAAGTGAAAGTGGGAGTACGCATGTTTACAAATAAGTTTAAACGATACGTGTGTCGTCTATCTACCATAGACTTCCAACCTAGTCTACTAATCAGTTCTGTGACGCTTTCATAAGGACTGTAACAAGCGGTCACGAATCGAGCGGCTCTGCTCTGTACTTTCTCTATACTTTCGATCAACCCCTTACGAAACCGGTCCCAAATGGCACAACAATAATCCAAATGTGGACGCACAAGAGATTTGAACGCTATCTCCTTTGTTTGTTCATTACAATTTTTCAAGATTCGACCTATGAATCGCAGCCTAGAATTTGCTCTATCTACTAACGAATTAATGTTCATGTCCCATTTCTCATGTTCCTTTGTACTGTTACTCCCAAATATTTCATAGAATCGACCATATCAATAACTGTATTGTTTAACTCGTATTTCTGAACAATTGGATTCTTTTTGTTAGTTATGCTCATTGTCTTGCACTTTTTACAATTTAGAGTAAGTTGCCACTCAGCGCACCAAGCCAAAATAACATCCAGATCGCGCTGAATTTCTAAGCAATCGGCCAAATTTCTTACTTCCCTATAAATAACCGCATCATCAGCAAACAATCTAAAAAGGCTTTGTGACTTTTAAAATTTCTTTATGATTTCATTTAGGTACATTGTGGCAGTGGAGTATGTGGAAAGACTAGACGCACGTTTAGTTTGTTTTGATTAATTTTTCTGCCAATGAAGTAAAAGATTTGCTAAATTCTTCAGCTATCACTTTGGGAACTCTAATTATTGAATTATGTGTACATAGTTTGATGTTCGTTCCAGGGGCGTATCCACGATCAGGACTGGGGGAGAGGGACAAGATATGAACTAGAGGAAGGCAACTCATATTGGTTTCGAGGAAGTGGGGTGGGGGACTGAAACATGACGGTTTCTTACAAAATGAAACTCAAACCTATTGAGGAAACTATGTTTATTATTGATTGACAAAGTAATCCAACCACTTAATCTAAGCAACTACTGCGTAGTTAATTAAGATCGTAACTCAGTTATAGTTTCTTTTATGAAAACATTAACCGTCTCAGATTCTCAGAAAAATTTTCAATAACTTTGTTTGTCACTATCTCATGGTGTTCTTTCACGAAACTTTGATGCACACTCATCACGCATAATCCAGTCAATCTTTCCTCTCCCTTAGTGCTCCTGAGCCAGTTCACTCGTCGAAGCATACTGAAGGATCGTTCCACTGTCGCCGCAGGGCGTGGAATAGTGCTTGGAATTGTGAATGATATTTTCATGGCGGGGAAAAAGATACTAGTTTCGTTAAACAGGTCCACGACTACTGTATACCTTAATTTGTCTTCCGGTAAATTCTTCTTTATCCACAAATTGTACAAAACGTCGAGTTCTCCAATGATATTATCCAACTCATAAATTTTTTTGAACAGTTCTGCGTTCTTGTGTAAATCTGCTATACTCATTTTGATCATGAAGAAAGGTGTAATAAGACAATCCAAATATGGTATAATTAGTGCACGTCGCCAGTATTCTAAGTCATTGTCTGAGGGCGGTTTGCTCTTGGTTTTTTTTTTTTAGCAAGACGTGAAACAAAAATTTCAATCTAAAATCCCATTGTGATGTTTTTCTCTTTTTTAAGAAATTCCTTGGTTATTCGAATTGCATCCTTACGGTCGTTTTTAAGTACATCAATGATCCTTTTAATGTGTTCTCCAACCGCGATTAAATCCACGTTCTCTGTTTGTAAGGCATTTCCAACATTGCTGAATACTTTGCTATAGTAATGAAGGCAACGATGAACAGCGATTTTGTAATCGCTGAATGCAACTAGTATGCAGATTTTCTTTCCCTCAATGGATAATTTTTATAGCACTTTCACTAGCTCTAGGAAATTTTGAGAAAATTTTCGAATAGATTTATATTTCTGTGACCATCTTGTTTCACACATTCGTGATAGATAAGGTGCGTAATTCCTACGAGATGTCGATTCCCTGGATATCCTTTATAGTCTCAATAGTATATCTAATTTCTGGTACTGCGTTTGCGTCGTTCATCACAAGATTGAGTTTGTGGCTTGAGCATTGAAAATGTGATGCCCGGCAATATTTATTCCTCAAAATCGCTTGTACACCACCGTCTTTGCCTGCCACTGTCGAGCAGCCATCGATACCCAATCAACACAATATTCTGGTTGAAGACTAACAAAAAAAATTGTGAACTACTTCTGCAATTGATGATGCGTATTGTGCTTTTAGTTCAACAAAACCTATAAATTCTTCTTGAATTTTTCCTTTGCTTTCATCATACAATCACAAGCTGTGTCTGATGTATCGTCAGCTAAGACAGAATAAGCTATAGTTTTTTATGTCGCTTATTACATTCTCCCTAATAACTTCGCCACATAAAGATATCAATTGCTTCTGTATTATCGACGATGTGTAAACTGCATTATGGTTAAAATTATTCAGATGAGTCTTTAAGTTTTCTTCCCCAGAATCGATTCAACAAATCAAACAAAACTCCTTCATCATCTTCTTTTTTCCTCAGAGGGAAAATATTATACGCGAAATAATAGATAACAATACTTGCCTCTTTTCGTAGATTGTTTTTAGCTGAAAAGTTTGCAATTGAACGTCCATTGGTATATTTTCGAGACAAGTCTTTGCAGAAGCTGTTACAATTTGGTGGAAGTTGGTGGTTACATGTTTTCTGCAGTCTTCGTGCATATTCTTGAATTTTGTGAATGGTTTGATCGTGAATGATCCAGACCTCCTTTAAAAGTTAACGACAAGATGGAACAACACACAGTTCTTGTAAAGAGCCCCTTTCAGCTGCTTCCAATTTACTAGCCACGGTATATATTGGTTTAACCAAGCATGATTGAATTCTCTTCCCAAATGGCACGCATCAGTTTCAAAATCATAATTCCTTGGCGGAACCCAGGAATTTTAACTTTCAGGATTCCTTGCACAAGCCTGTTCATATCTCGGATGACAGTCAATAGAAGCAGTCATGTTCACAGTGAGTGTTACTGGTGCTGGAGAGTTTAATAGTTGTCCTATTTCACATTTAGATGATCATGGCACTCCAACCTCGTCACTTTCGTCATGGTTATTGCTTTCACTCCTATTGTCTCGATCTTCTTTTCTCTTTTGAACAATAGTCCCTGAAAATAATGAAACAAAATTCACTTCATTTACTGAGACATTGAAATTAAAGTTTGTTATGAATGTGACATTTATATAGGTAGCGTCAAACACGCAAACTTTGTTAACCGAAGTATCTTTGTCAGTAGAACAATTTATATGGAAATTGTTAATGTGGGGAAGTGATTAATATTTTGCATACTTTATTCAGTAAGTTGTGAAAACTTGTTATATTTGGTGCATTTTTTTTATAGCAAATTACTACTATAAAGTTTTTGTGAATTGTACTTCATGGTGAAATTGCGTATTATGAGAAACCTATTTTGGAGTATTTTAATTACAGTTTCAGTATATAACCCAAAACTTATGACGAGGGGCAAAGTTATCAAATTAAGTTTAATATTTAACAGGTGGCCGTATATATGATACTTTACAACTAAAGATAAAAGTATATATAATCTGTTGTAAAAACCGGTTTCGTCCCTACCATTAATGTTCTTTAATTTTTTTTATTTCATAATTTCCAAAAACGTATCTCCAGAGCATACAAAATATTACGACGATGTCAGTGAAAAGAACGGATAACTTTGCCCGCCACAAAAATCGATCAAATTTTGGTTTAATTTTTTTACTTTTAATAAATTTTACTACACACATGCGTGCATACAGTAAACAGAATATTATACTTAAATCTTCATTTTAAAAAAATAGAAATAAATCAAAATTAAGGGAAAAAAACGAACAAAGTGCCATGTTTGGCGGTCACTGAAGTTGAAAGCTCTTCACTATAACGGAATGTAAAAATATAGTCTACTTTAATTCTATTACAAAATTGTCTCTCAGCTTTTTTAAAAAATTTCCCGATATCTATTTGATGCTGACAATAATCAGACTACAGAAGGTTTTCAACATTTGTGTCCTCCATTGGTGGCTGCTAAAGAAAAACGCGAACTGGATTTGCAATTCATTTACAGCACACTAAACTTCTCACCAAATTGTTCGACAGTTCCCTTAGTAAGAACTAATAACTCACTGCACCTGACTAACACACCGGTGACAAGCCTTTTATACTGCAAGTGACAAAAGTCTTAAACTGTCTCGTATATTGCGCGTCGCTACTATAAGCTACTGGAACTGGATCATTTCCGAATCCAGAGCCATCTGGAGTTTATAGTTAAAAGTGAAAGAAAAGCACCTCACAGCGAAGTAGTTCTGAGATTTCCTGACAGATGGATCTACTTTAGTGGCAATATTCATTATTCAGTTTGGTGATGGATATACTATATACTGAGCTTAGTTTAGATTATTACACTTTAAGTTTTCTTGTATACCATCTAGGTATACGCCCATGGATTCCATCAGTTTCTGATCGTAAGAAGTACACGACACGCTGAGTAACTTTGACTATTGTAGAATCACATATTGTATGGAATTTATCTACAGTGGAGCACTTGGTGACTACATCACAACTGTTTTTATTTTTATTCGCGTAATTAATGCATGTGTTAAGTTGTATCTCAGCAACAACAGTATCATAATTAAATGATACTACTACTATGTCATTTTTCAGTCAGCGTTAGACAGTTTCCTTATTAGTCTTTTAATGATTACCAAAGGCATAGCCTGAAATTGGGGGGGAGGTATTTTTCCCCTACGTGTCAACTTGATTTTTCTTCTGGGTGAGAGGGTGGGGGCAGTAGTAAGTAGTGCAGCACCTGCAGTTAAAATCGTAGTATATTCCTTAGAATTAAATATTGCAGCTATATTTCCAGCAATCAATTTAATCTGCTGTTGATTAAATTAGAAATCCAGTTATTTAAGTATGTGTGCAGCGCTATAAACGTTTTGTAACTATTGCATTTATAGTCACACTTTGGCGTTACTGCTTCATCGAACACCGCTTCTGAAGTGTAAATATAAGGAAAGCTTAACTCGGCACACTAATCTTAGTGGTCGCTTGATCTCCAAGACACCAGGATAACAAGGTGTATGGTCTCCACTGCTCGAAATATTTACCTATATATCACTCGAAAACGATTAGATCTAGCCAGATAGCGTTTTGAGAATAATTACGAGCATCAGTTACGAAACCCTAAAAATACCTATAATTCATTTATTTATATAATTCGTTGAAATTTAGTGAATAATGTTTCGTATTTTTAAATGTGGTTCTTTCATTTAGAGAAAACAGTAAATTGGATTAGTATAGGCAAAAAAAAAAAATCATTTTTGCAATAAAATCGATGTTATAATTTGCTGCCTATGATTGACAAATATACATAATGTTAAATAAACTCTTCTCGGACTTCCAGCCAGAGAAAATATATACTTCCAGCCAAAGACAATATATACTTCCAGCCGCGTATAAATCATGGAGGAAGGTATATATAGAGACGACGCAAGGGACCTTCACCACGCACTGTAGAAAACCGGGTAGAGAGAAGTGGGGTGGGGAGGCAGCCATATTGCTTGGCCGTAGAAACACGGGGAAAAGTCACAAAAACCTCAAGGGAATCATAAGACAACCGTAGCACCGTATTTTGACGGTGGATTATTATGTAACTCGATGAAAGAGATCAAAAATGAAGAATAAAATTTTTTGATATCGTGCTTAGTTCTCGAGATATACTGTCTCAAAAGTGAGGAGTTTCGGGTTGAAATTCAGAAGAAACATTTCCCCAAGATCAAATTTGATGACAGATTCTTATATAACACGACGAGACAAATCGAAAGTGAAGAATAATTGTTTTCGATATCTCGCTTAGTTATCGAGATATGCTGTCTCCAAATTGGTGTGGTTAGGTTAAGTTAAGTCAATGTTTAGAACTTTTTTTAAAAAAAAAAAAAATTAATCCCTAAAAAACCTTATAGCTTCTGGGCTTACTCAGAAGATACTGTACTGTTAGTGGCCTATGTAAGTTTTCTAGCAACATCAGTGCATTTATCTTCTTACCATACATCAAAAGTCAGAAGCTTAGATGGGAGTAGTTTACATCGCGATACACATTGTGTTTCTAACATGGTGCTTATGAAATTACTAATAACTAATAATAAATAAATTGTTTACACCCTTCTGGTACAGGCTGCATTTCAACCTACACACATTTTCAATTAGTATTACCGCTACAAAATCATCAGTGTGGACAGATCTAAACACATGTAATGCATCGCGAACCACATTTTGGGTAACAACAACGTTTGCTTCATCACGTTTAGTAGTTCACACAGCACAAATTATCACAATTAATTTCATCGTACAATTTCAGTGTAAACTGAAACTGGACTAAAGCATGCACATTCACTGTATTGCGATGTAAACTTGACCCACTTAAATTAGACTTTCAACACTCGTTTGCAATAAGGCTAGCCTCTTAGGTGCAAAGTAGTAACATATGCTGATTGCCTAAACTAAACCAACAAACATTTGAGAACGATATCATCCTACTGAGAGCAATGAATAAATTTATAGCGATAGGCTCTAATCTTGCAGTTATCTATCAAACATTGAAAGAACAATAATTTCAGTGTGATTTAGTTACGAAACGTTATTCCAGGTTGTTTCCTATCTTGTCTGTTTGGGCAACCATATGCAACACAACTTGGCATTACATAAGCTTTGAAATATTAGAAAATGAAATGTTCACAGCAGCATACACAGTGCAAACAGCCCAAGGATTAGGTGTTCCTATGGCCGCCAGTGGCCGCCGCGCATGCGCAGTAGGAGACGAGTTTTTTTATGAGGTTTCGCCGATTTTGCGTTATTTCGTCTCCATATATTCCTTCCTCCATGGTGTAAATCATGGAGCAAAGAAAAGGGAAGAGACCACGTAAGGGACCTTCTTCATGCAACGAAGTGAAGCCGAGAGGGTAGCGGTGGAGTGGAGAGATCGCCATATTGGTGAGGCCAAGAAACAGTGAATGTATATGGAACGGAATAATTTCTTCGTTTTTAACCTATGCATTACTAAAAATGAGATTTATGGAATCACATTTATAAATACCCAAATTAATATTATCCACAAACATTAGAATTTAAGAAAAAAAAACTTTTTTTCTACCTAAAGCAGCAAAAAAAATAAAATAATAAAAAAAACTGGCGTCATCTTTCTGTTTCAGATAGATTAGATTGAGGTTCAAATAGATTATATTACCACATTCTATTTCAAAATCTTTGATGGGAAAGATTACAAAATCAAGAAAAATAAGTCTAGACCTATTTACAAGCAGAAGCAAGTCCTATATGAAATTTTTAAAATAGGCTAGGTGAATGCTTAGGACTTTAAAACAACTGAAACCTTCAAAAGAATTCACGGCTTACTCATAAGATATTGCACTGGTAGTCGATAGACCTATTTAAAATCGTCAGCAGCATCAGTGCAAGGGGATTCTATTATTACTGTAGGTCCACAATCTGATGATGAATTCTTATGTAACTAGATGAGACAAATCGGAAATACAGGATTTATATACCAAGTGAGTTTTTTTATCTTGAGACAACTAAATATCTCGAAAACTACAAATCCGATCAAAAAAAGTGGGTAATAAAAATTGTTCGTCTCGACGGGGGACATCCGATGATACCAAATTTGACTCCCCACCCCCACCCCCTAGGGGTGGGGGAAGGGGGAGAAAAAAAACTTAAATAGGAACCCCCATTTTTTATTGCAGATTCTGATTCCCCGGAAAAAACTACCCCTATTTCACCCCCAATTCGAGTCATTTTGGTCGATAGATGGCGCTGCAATCGACAAAAATCAAAATAAGCAAAAATTCATTTAAAAATGAGGATATCTCGTGAAATACACATCAGATCAGCAAAATACAAGTTAATGTGATTGATATTTTTCAAAAACTATTCAATAACACCACCCACCTCCAAACTTGAGGGATGGGAATGGACATTATTTCAAAATGCACTGATGCAAATTCTTTAGCAGATAGCGAAAGTCAAACATTACTTTTTGCGTTACCCAGGAACAACGACGTGGACGTAGTAATTTTCTGTTCCCTTTGGGGTGCTAGATTTAGGTGAGTCCCCTCGCCTCTCACCATCGGGGTGCTTGTTTTTGGTGAGTCCCCTCGCCTCTCACCATCGGGGTGCTTGTTTTTGGTGAGTCCCCTCGCCTCTCACCATCGGGGTGCTTGTTTTTGGTGAGTCCCCTCGCCTCTCACCATCGGGGTGCTTGTTTTTGGTGAGTCCCCTCGCCTCTCACCATCGGGGTGCTTGTTTTTGGTGAGTCCCCTCGCCTCTCACCATCGGGGTGCTTGTTTTTGGTGAGTCCCCTCGCCTCTCACCATCGGGGTGCTTGTTTTTGGTGAGTCCCCTCGCCTCTCACCATCGGGGTGCTTGTTTTTGGTGAGTCCCCTCGCCTCTCACGTGTTTGTTTCTAACAACAATTCTAAAGCAAGTGCTCGAAAATATCACCACCGACATCGATGCATTTATTTACCCGCTCTTGGAATGATTCGACGCAACTAAGAAGCATATCCGGCGTGATTTTTTGACAAGCGTTGGTAATTCGTTCAATCATGTTTTCAGGCGTTGTTGGCACTTCACTGTAAACTTCATTCTTCAAGTATCCCCATAAAAAAAAATCAGGCGAAGTGAGATCTGGTGATCTTGCAGGCCACGGCACTGGACCTCCTCTTCCGATCCATCGACGATTGTACAGACGATCTAACACTTCCCGCGATCTTACAGCAAAATGTGCTGGACAACCGTCATGTTGAAACCACATTGTTTGTCGCACGTCTAAGGGTACGTCTTCAAGCAATGTTGGCAGTACGTCCTCTAAGAGTTGTTGATATTTCTCCCCATTGAAATGTCCATGGATAAAATGTGGACCAATAAGTTTGTCCCCAATTATCCCACACCAAACATTTACATTCCACGGACGCTGATGTTCAACTTGGCGTAACCAATGCGGGTTTTCCACACTCCAATAATGCATGTTGTGTCGATTAATGGTGCCGTGGTTAGTAAAAGTGGATTCATCCGAAAACAGTACTCGGGCAAAGAAATGGGGTTCTTCTTGTATTTTCTGTAGCGACCATTGGCAAAATGTCAATCGATTATCGAAATCATTGCCGTGAAGTTCTTGATGCAACGAAACATGGAACGGATGGTATTTTCTACGATGCAAAATCTGACAAACAGTAGTCTGAGAAATTCCTGATTCACGACTTATTTGTCGAGTACTAATGTGAGGGTTATAAGCCACTGCAGCTAAAACTGCAACTTCGTTATTTTCTCCAGCTATCGTCCTTCGCCGCTTTCGTTTGTTTGTGTGCACACTTCCCTCCTGAGTGAACTGTTGGATAATACGGTAAAAAGAAGCGCGCGATCGAGGCTGGTCTGGAAAACGATGAGCATAAAGATCAACAGCATTATCGATATTCTTGCGACATTCTCCATAAATGTAGACCATTTCAATTTTTTCTTGCAACGTTATAGCCTGCATTCTCATTGACACGTGCAACAGAACGAAGTAAATAAATCAGAGATGTTATGAACGCTATGAAAGTACATCAAGTAATGAGAAAACTCTGAGAAATGAGCGACGATGTGAACGCAATGGAAGTACATCAAGTAATGAGAAAACTCTGAGAAATGCAGCGCCATCTATCGACCAAAATGACTCGAATTGGGGGTCAAATAGGGGTAGTTTTTTCCGGGGAATCAGAATCTGCAATAAAAAATGGGGGTTCCTATTTAAGTTTTTTTTCTCCCCCTTCCCCCACCCCTAGGGGGTGGGGGTGGGGAGTCAAATTTGGTATCATCGGATGTCCCCCGTCGAGACGAACAATTTTTATTACCCACTTTTTTTGATCGGATTTGTAGTTTTCGAGATATTTAGTTGTCTCAAGATAAAAAACTCACCTTGTATATATTTAATTCGCTTAGTTCTCGAGATATAGTCTCAAAAGTGAGGTGGTTAGATCGAAATGTGACCTGGACCAAAAGAAAAGAGAACTAAGCAAGATATGAAAAAAATTTGTTCTTTACTTTCAATTTGTTTCATGAAGTTATACAGGGTGTTACAAAAAGGTACGGCCAAACATTCAGGAAACATTCCTCACACACAAACAAATAAAATATGTTATGTGGACATGTGTCCGGAAACGCTTACTTTCCATGTTAGAGCTCATTTTAGTTTCGTTAGTATGTACCCCATGTTCTTCCACCTACGCTCAATGGAGCACGTTATCATGATTTCATACGGGATACTCTACCTGTGCTGCTAGAAGATGTGCCTTTACAAGTACGACACAACATGTGGTTCATGCACGATGGAGCTCCTGCTGTGATACAATACGCCATTCTCCAGGGCTGCATCAGCGCATCAGGGATTCCATGCGACGGAGGGTGGATGCATGTATCCTCGCTAACGGAGGACATTTTGAACATTTCCTGTAACAAAGTATTTGAAGTCACGCTGGTACGTTCTGTTGCTGTGTGTTTCCATTCCATGTTTAATATGATTTGAAGAGAAGTAATAAAATGAGCCCTAACATGGAAAGTAAGCGTTTCCGGACACATGTCCACATAACATATTTTCTTTGTTTGTGTGTGAGGAATGTTTCCTGAAAGTTTGGCCGTACCTTTTTGTAACACCCTGTATAAGGATTCGTTAATCAGATTGTAGCACCACGGTAATGATAGAACTGTCCAGTGCAATTACCTTGCTGCCATGCAAGCTTAAATGGGAGTAGTTTACATCGCGATACGCCTTGTGTAACAAATAAATAAGTAATACATAAATTCTATTCTGCTACATTCTGCATTTGAGCCTAATCACAATTTGACTCAATATTGCCGCTAAAAAATGAAACGAGGCAAACTCACCTAAACACATGAAAGGCATCCTGAATTACATTTCGGATAAAATTGACTTCATTGCGAGTCCTAGTTTGCATAGCACAAATTATCACAATTGATTTCATCATACACTTTCAATATAAATTTCAACTGGACTAAAGCATGTAGAATAATGTATTGGCTGAATCGCGATGTAAACTTGATCCACGTAGCACAGACTTTGAACGTTCGTCTACAATAAGGCTAACCTGTTACGTGAAAAATAGTAAGATAGAATGGTTCTCTGCATCAACAAATATTTGATAACACCGTCGTCCTATTGAAAGCTGTGAATAAACCTTTTTAACAGGCATTGTAAATCTATAATGAAAAGCCCTACTCTTGCCGACACCGCATAACAAACACTTCAAGTACAATAATTACAACGTGACTTACCTATGGAATGTTATTCCAGGTTGTTTCTTAATTGTTCTGTTTGTGCAAACATAGGAAACAAGATGGCATTATATAACCCTTTGAAATATCAGAACATGAAATGTTCACAGCACGGAAGGTAATGAAAACAGACCAATATTTTGAACCGACGAATATGGCGGCCGCGCATGCGCAGTCAGCTCCAGAGTTTACAGGTGGCTTCGCAGTTTTAGCGACTCCTTTCCTACCTCCATATTATAAATCTCTGCAATAATTTTCCATGAAGAAAAGAAATATATGGAGACGACGCAAGGGACCTTCACCACGCATTGAAGTGACGCCGGGCGGAGAGGAGTGGGGAGGCGTGGCCGCCATATTACCTATCAATACAGACATGGGGAATATGTACAAAAACCTCAAGGGAACTCTACGATAAACGTGACGCCGCAATCTGATGATGGACTGTTATGTAACTCGATGAGACAAATAAAAAATAAAGAATAAAATTTATTGGTAACCTGCTTATTTTTCCAGATATTCTGTCTCAAATGTGAGATGTGTTGGTTGAAATTCAGAAGTAAACATTGATCAAAGTCAAATTTGATGATGGATGCTTATTTATAAAGACTAGACACATAAAAAATAAAAAACAAAATTTTTCGATATCTTGCTTAGTTTTCGTGATATACTGCCTCTAAAGAGAGGTCGTTAGGCTAAGAGGGTATCTGGACCAGAAAAAATCACCAAGTTTACAAGGAACTACACACTGGATATGCACAATAGGTGTTTTATTTTCTTCCTAGCGGTTGTTGTCAAGATGAAATATGGTTTGGATCAGAAGAATTCATCTAAAGCACAAGGAACTATACCCGTAGGTGATGTTTGACACTCGATATCTAGAGAACTAAGCCAGATATCAAAAAAAAAAAAAAAAAAAAATTATTCTTTACTTTCATGGAGATACAAAAGAATTCATCATCAGATTGTGGCGCCACGATAATAATAGAAATGTCCTCAAAAGATATTTTACTGTTGGTGGCCTAGATAAATTCGCCAGAAACATCAGTAAATTTATCTTGTTACCATACATCGTAAGCTAAATTGGGAATAGCTGCAAGTAGTTTACATCGCGATTCATGTTTTGTCACTAACATGGTTCTCATGAAATTACTAACAATAATAGATAAATCCTTTGTCCCTTATGCAACAACAAAACCATTCAGGTACAGACTGCATTTAGGCCTAACCACAATCTCCATTAAATTGCCGCTACAGAATCAAACTATGTAGACACACCCACACACCCGTATTTTAATCGCAAACTACATTTGGGATAACAACATCGTTTGCTTCATCAAGATTCCTAGATTGCATAGCATAATTTAACAAGTTTAATTTCATTATATACTGTCAGTATAAACTGCAACGAGACGAAAGAAAGCACAATACTAAATTCACTGAATCGCTATGTAGAAATCACCCCTTTAAATCTCATTTTCAACACTCGTTTAAAAAGTAATGCTACTCTATTATGTGCAAAATAACAAGGTATGCTGATTTTATACACTACACCAGCAAAAATTTGATAACAAAGTCATCCTATTGAAAGCTACGACTAAATATTTATAGACAGGCACCAAACTTGCCAATACCTTCTGCACACTTCAAGAACAATAATCACAATGCAACTTACTTATGAAATGAAATTCCAGGTTCTTTCCTATCTGGCCTATTTGTGCAACCGTATGAAGCACAAGATGGCATTATAGGAAACTTAGACACATTAGAAAATGAAATAATCATAGCATCAAATACAATATGAATACAGCAATTGTATGGATACGTAATATGGCCGCGCCGCCGCCGCGCATACGCAGTATCAGCCGAGAGTTTAGAGGCAGCGACGCAGAATAAGCGGTATTTCGTCACCATATAGTTCCTTCCTCCATGTGATTTTGACCAAAAGCATAAATGAGTAACTGCTTGTCTATACATAAACAAACAGTTTTTCAATTATACCTTTGGTTGAAAATGAGGGCAGAGGTAAACGCCCTCGAAACATCATATAATTGCGACATTCATATCCTGTTGGAAGACCGAGAAGAGTTTATTTATTTAGCTATTTACTACACTGTGAAAAGCTTTGTTCTTACTAACATAACATTATTTAAGCTACTTAAGCATTAACTGAATTTTCGAAATTTCTTGCTATTTTGCCAATATTGTGCAAAAGATTTGCTGGAAATGTGAATTATAAAATTGAAAGTACCTTTTATATACATACATTTTCTTTTCATAACCGCAAACAGAAAAGCTTTCAAAGTTATTGATGAATATAGAGGTTACTATAGGTGGGCTTGACCTTTGAATCCATTTTATCATGAGCTAATTGTAGGTCGTTACAATACAATACAATACATTCATTTTCCATAGAGACGGTTACTATGGGACGTGGAAAGTCGTCAATTTATAGATGAACAATTGCATGGCAAAATAAATACACCAGAAGATGTACAGTCACAACATTCATGGTACATTAACTATATTTATTCAAAACTAGTGGCAATTATTTTGTAGATACTTTAGAAATAAATTCTTCAATGGAGTAGAAGGAGTTGTGAATTAAAAGTTGATTTCAATTTTTCTGAATTTTATCTGATCATCTGTTAGATTTTAATGTGTTGGGAGCTTATTGAAGATATGTATCCCCCTTTTGGACAAATAACAACCACTTGTAATCCTTATGAAGATCATTTTTATTTCTAGGGATATAATTTTGTATTTTACTGTTTGTTTAAAATAGAGTATAATTTGTGAATACAAAGGGCATTAATTTGTGTATATATACTAGGCCACCTGTGTTTAAATCCCCAACTACTTGAACAGCTCTCTGCATGAAGTACTACTGCTAACACCACACATAATTCTTATTACTCGCTTTTAGGGACTGAACATTTTGTTTCTATGGTTAGAATTGCCACAGATTATTGTTCTGTATGACATTAAGGAGCGAAAATAAGCAAAATAAACTAGTTTCCCCATTCAGAGATCACATTTATCTGAAATTGTACGAATTGCAAATGTGGCTGCACCCAATCGCTTCAGTAAGTCAGAGACATATACCCTCCAATTTAAATTATGAACAATATGCTAACCTACAAATAGAACACTATCTACATCCTGAATGGAATAGCCTGCAAATTTTATGTCTATCTCTGGTGTTAGGGTGACCGCGTAGCTCAGATGGTAGCGCGTCTAACTACGGCCCGGAAAGCCGGGATCGATCCCCGACGAAGCCGAGGATTTTTCCTCGAAGGTGAACGTCCGTAACGGCCCCCAGGCCTACTTAGCCTGCTATCAAATGAGTACCATTGGGGAAACTCGGCTTAAAGGTAAAGAAAAAGATCCGGATCGTTTCGCTGACCACTGCACATCCACTATAGTGCCTACGGTCAAGAAATAGGAATGTGGGGCTTTACCTCCGCTAATCCTACGGAAATACGGCTTGAAAGCTGTGAAAACTCACTGCCTTTACTTTACCTATCCCTGGTGTTAATATTTGTGACATACTGAACTGCATATGTTGAGTTTTATCAAACTTTAAAAACAATTTTGGTTTATACAATTTATTAATAAGGTCAAAGATATAATTTTAAATATGTTCTGTAGATAAATCTTGAGTATTTTTAATTTCTATGCTTCTGTCATATGCAAAGTTAAAAAAAATGACTTTTTGGGTGAAATACTGGGTAGATCATTTATACATATTAAAAACAATAGTGGGCCCAAAATAGAACCCTGAGCTACCACACATCTGATAAATTCCCACTCAGAAAACAGTGAACCCCTTAAAGCAGCATTAAGTTGCACTGGCACTTTCTATTTTCTATTCAGAAGGTAAGAACTAAGCCATTTATCAACAATCCAATTTATACCATAATACTTTAAATTTTGTATTAGAATTTCATGATCAACTCAGTCAAATGTCTTAGACAAGTCACAGAACGTTGTTACAAGCATTAATTTATCATTTATTCCTTCTAAAATATTCTCAGTAAATACAAATATAGCTTGTTCTATTTAATGGCCATTTTGAAAACTAAATTGTGATTTAGTTAGAAAATTAGTATTTTTAAGGTGTTGGTAAACTCTATTGTACATTGCTGTCAAAAATTTTGGAGATGGCTGTTAGTAATGAAACAATGAACAACTAACTAACTAAAAGATAACTAACTGCAGGTCTTGAGCCTAATAACATAAGAGATATGAAATGGACACTGATCCCTTCCTGCATACTACTTGTGTACCTAATTATTCTATAGTTAATGACACTGTGTTAGATATAGTGCTCTTTACTGACGACCACGTGATTTTAGATTAGATGGAGGACGACTTACAATGAGGGATTTACTTCATGGTGGAAATATCATACGATTATGATTTTAAAATCTCCTCGGAGAAAACGGAACTAATGGAATTCAAGGAAAATGAACCAGTCCTGGTCAAGATTGTTATTAATGACAGAATAATAGAACAAATTAAAAAATTTGTAACGTTAGGCTATAATAAAAGCTTCACTAGGAATGATGATGTCAATTCTAAAATACAGAAATTTCAATACCTGTTAGGATTAAGCAAAAGAAACTGTAAGAACACCAGATGAGACACAACTATGAAATTTTACAGTGACAGTTGTACCAATATATGGGTGTGAATTATGGAAATTGAATAACAACAAATAAAGCTTGAAGAAGCACCTGAGATGTGATTGCAGAGAGCCGTTCTCAGATACTCTTTACCAATGAAATGAAGACATATGGGAACAATTGAATACTTCTTACATAAATTAGGAAATAATTAGGTATAGGAAGTATTGAACGGAACATATAGGACGCATGGAAGCCACGAGACCTCAAAAGGTGCTGCTAAATTACAAGCCAAAAAAGGGAAGAAGGTCGGGGTAAACAAATGTAGACAAAAAAAAAAAAATTGTATGAAAGTGGGAAAAAAACATGAAATGTTTAAGCCTTGAAAATGATGATGAAGCATGGGCTTAATATAGTTATTAGCTAGTCACAGTGTCAGTGTGTAAAAAGTTGGTGGCACGTGGGAAGGTAGAGAACAAGCTGCGGCCATTAATATCGGGAATGTCACTCAGCTACAACTCGGCGAAAGGAACAGTACGATAAGAAAGTTCGTCTTCTCCTGACGGATCTGTGAATTGGTATTCGAGAGGCCTGTGGTATTAGGACTAAAGAAACTAGTATAAAAGGAAAACGTCTGACTGAATGTTGGTCAGTTACGTTGTTTGTAACTATCCAATGTACCACCAATAATCTGTCACAAACGATGCCTTATTAATAAGGAATATGTTGACACCTGCCGCGATTTTAAAGTCACTGTAGCGAGAAGATATTTAAAATAATGACATCCGTCGGGATAAAAAGTGTTTTACGCAACCAGAATTGTTAACAAGCCACTGAATTACTAAGTGCTCAAGAATTTTTTCGAGCATTGCTGTAAAGGATATTGTTTTAAAATTCTAAGCCAAAAGCAAGTTTTCACCACAATGAGGTATGAAGTTATTCTCAGCTACCTAACACCTATGAAAAAATTGGTATTGGCTCTGTTAGGAATCAATATTCCAGTCACGTATCTAATTTCTGATGGAGGAAGTTTTTTGATCTTCAGTAATTAAGTGTTGCGTTTGTAAGCTCTAACATGAAGGTGGTGCTGATGATCACTTCTTCAGCTATTGGTACTATTTCTGTCTACAATGTTATTAATAAATTCTCTACAAAGGTTTAGATTTGAATTCTATAACATTTACCGGTCCTGCGGTATTCCAAAGCAGTCGTACGCTACGTCCTGCCAAACTTTCAGTGGTCTGATGGGCTTGTATATTTTCTGCTATCCATAGATCCCATAAATTTTTGTAGTCACTTTGTAGTGCTGCTAGATGTATGTATTTTCAAAGCCTCTCTTTCTTCATTTATTACGTGTGTATCCATCTTTCTGTTAGATGGATCGCACCAACCTTTCCAGACCCTGCTGACTAATTTTGTAAACCTAGGTTATAACCTGTTGTTGAGTGGTTTCGAGTGTGAGTGTTGTTTGTACCATGATAGTAGGTTTATACGTTTTTGTAACATAGAAGTGAACGTGAAATTGCGACATATGTTTCATTCCTGAATTATAACTGACAGAAGAATAAAACTGTAATGGAATCTGAATTGTATATGGGTTAAGAATATCGATCTGTATCTTCGATATGACTGTATCACTATGAGACGAATCGTCCTCACGCTTGCCACGCTTTGGAAAAAGCTGGTCCATTTGGTACTAGCATTCAACTTTCGTGCTTTTTATAGTATACTTTCTGGCATGAATACGTCTGCAAGTAAGGTACTGGGTGGCATCATAGAATTACAAGTGACATGAAAACTGTCCAAATTAAAGCGGTTAGTACTCAAAGACTACTGAACGGAGGAGATCGGGTTGAAAAGCGTTCCTCAGAAAAGGCCAGAAAATTCCTGGTCCTGACAACGAAAGAGATGCTGCAACATGTGGAGTCGGACATCAGATAAAGCTAATATAGTAGCAAGAAAAGTTATTTGTATGCGCTAGTTCAGTCCCTCAAAATTGTGAAACTGCGCAATTATAGCAGGATGTGACATTTTACCTTATCTTGAAACGTTATTTTAATTGAGTCTGGATATTTGTTGCTCACCAGATGACTGGATAAGTGCGATAGTCGTGCCGGTCAATAAAGGTTGGGTGACAAGTAGGGTCGAAAACTACAGGCCAATAAGCTTGACATCAGTGGTAGGAAAATTAATGAGAATAATATGCAACCATATCACACGTGTCTGTGAAGAACGTAACTGGTTTTCAAGTCGGCAACATGGCTTAAGGCAAGGATATTCATGCAAATCTCAATTAGCATGCTATATGCAAGATATTTATGATGAAATGGAGAGGGGAGATCAAATTGATAGTTTAGCACTAGATCTTTCAAAGATTTTGACAGAGTGAGTCATAAAATGGTGATAAAAAAAAGTCAAAACTATTGGTATTGATCAAAAGTGATTTGCTGGTTAGAAGAATTCTTAATGGATAGAAAGCAAAAAGTTAGGTTAGGAAATGCAGTATCAAAAGAAGTAGGACTGAATATGGGGGGTCCATAGGGTAGTGTATTGGGACCATTGCTATTATTTATTCTAATTAATGATTGTGTTAATGGTTTACTATCAGAAGTTATATTGTTTGTAGATCATATAATGTTATATAATAGGATCAAAACGATAGAAGACTTTTAATAGCTGCAGGGTGATCTAGATAGGATATCTAGCTGGTCGAGTCAACTTGGGAGGAGGAAAAATACAAAGAAGGGCTAGCTTATTAGATTCACAGATAAAAAACTAAAGATTGATTATGGTTATAAATTAGGGGAGGAATTACTTGTTGAAGACACGAAATATAAACACCTTGCCATAACATTTAATAACAAACTTAACTGGGCAGTACACATTGGACAGGTGGTTGTAAAAGGTTTCAAAATCCTTCAGCTGTTGAAAAAAGTGATAAAAGGATGTAATAAAGAAGTAAGGGAATTGGGTTGCAAAACTTTACTGAGACCACTGCTTGAATATGGTGGTGTAGTATGGGATCCACATTTTGGATATCAAATACAGGAGTTGAAGGGGGTGCAGAGAAGGGCTGCTAGATTTATCTTTGGAAATTGCCGCAGAACAGAATCGGTAACTAATATGATAAAGGAGCTGGAGTGGGATTCGTTGGAAGATAGAAGGAAGGTGAAGAGTGTCATGGAAGTGGCGTATATTGGAGATGAGGCATGGAAAGATATTGGTGGGAGAATTAAGAGAGGTGCGTGGAAGGGTAAAGTTGACTATGACCACAAGCTGGCAATTGATTTCAGGCATAAGGGTGTGGGAAAATTTTATTTTGCAGGTAAGGGTGTAAGGGATTGGAATAAATTACTAGGAGAAATGATGAATAATCTACCAAAAACAATGAAAGAATTTAAAGTTCCAATTAGTGGAGGGAAAAAGCAGGTGGGAAGAGGAAAGGAGAAAGATGGGTGTATAGGGAAATTGCCACCGGAGCGTGCGCTCCATCGCAATTATATCAAATTAAATTAAATTTTCAGTTGTTCTTTTTTTCCTTTCACTTCTTTCAAAAATAAGTACATTTCTTTCAGCGCCTTTTCTGCTCTGTCTTTGAAATAATCGGCTGTTTTATCCTATAAACACGGTGTAGTCTCCACCAATTCAATTAATGTTGAAGTGTCGTGCTAGTAGTTACTTATTATTATTAAACTGCTAGGAAAATTGTTGTGACTGAGATTAGATGGTATAAAAACCTCTCCATCAACGGCACCGGTGTATACGAGTGTGCATAAGAAAGAATGAAATCAAAGGGCCGGCGATCAAGCCGGCGTCCGATTGTCAAGTTTACCGCCGGCCGTATTCGCCGGTGCCGGACCGGCGAATATGTCGGATCGGACTACTTGTGAATGCTTTGATTACATTGTATCCGGCGCCGGAGCCGACTACAGTTTTGCCGGTGAGTGTGAAAACGCCCTAAGTGTTCTTCACATCTCGGCATAGTTGCATCCAGTTTGAATTTCCTTTAACTAACAGGAATTTTAGGTATATATTTAAATGTGCCAATTGTAGTGGTATCATGGCTTTTTACTGTTTTAATAAATTGAATCTGGAAATTAGGAACATGACAGTATCGACGTGTGTATCCACGATTAACCCACCCAAATGATTAATAGTTGGGTTTATAGGATATGTTGCTGCACGAAGGAAATAACAAAGCCAGAAAATGTCAGCAGGCTTATTAAATGCGACTGAACAAAAACCAGAAAACGTGTTATTGCGGGAAAAGATATAAATAACAATGACAGCAAATAATAAGTAAGAAATAATGAAGCAGTAGTAATATATACAGATTAAGGCTTTACTAGAAATGGTATCGTCATTAGTAGGGTTCGGATCTTCATGACCTAAAAAAAATAGAGAAATATGCAGGCAAATTATAACCTTAAAAACGGGTCAGTATGACCTAAAAATAAAAAAAATATGACCAAACATTTAAAATAACTATACAGCAAAACATGCTCAGTTACACATCATTTATTTTAGCTAGTAGCGTCACTTTAACGTAGACACCATAATTTGCTTCCGTTCACTCACTGCACCATTGGAAAATTAAATTTTAAATCATTTTATTGAAGTCAGTTTAATTTCACATAATTTAGAGAAAAAGACTCTTTCATCTGTGCTAAAATACTCCTCTCCAAATTCCCTTCCGTAATTCTGTATCTTCGTACTTTAAGTAAATTTTCTTTTCGGTATGTCGGTACTCACTGATCCATTGTAGATTTAAAACCGACTGAGGATTATTTTCAAAAACATTTCATTGAGACACTGATTAATGCGGATCGACACAGGCATGATGCTCCTACATTGTCGAGATTTCGAGCGGAACATTAACGTTTAGAGAGTGGCAGTAATGTATAACTTTAATTCTTGACTGGTGAATTCTCACCAATTCACTGACAATTAGTTTGGTTTTTCCTCCTATTTCAGGATTACAGTTCACGAATAATCTATATACTAATATGCTAGGCGAAAACGTCGGATCCATTTTTAGGAATATTGCGCGCATCGATGAGTGTGAGATTTGGCATAGTTAAAGTTTATATGAAGGAGAAGTACGGAAAGCTAAAACTTATATATACTATGAGTTACAAATACATCAAGTTAAATGAAACGAAAAATTCATTGTTTACGAATAGTAACGACACTTAGCGGTTCTGTCAATGTTGTGGTCTTTCGTCAACAGTAAAGAAAAAATATAATAAGCATATTTGATATATGTATAACAGATACATTATTAAATAAAAAATAAATTTGCGAAGGTGTGTGTGAATGAAATTAGATCGGATCGGAGCCAACTATCTGACGTGTATTCCCAGCATTGAGATAATCTGTAGTCTTTGGTGAGACAAAAGTCGTATAAAGTAGAGAGTAATTTTTGAACTTATAAGAGTAACATTGCCAAAACGAATATTTTCTATATTACAGAGAATTCGACAGCCTAACGGATAATTTGAATTGAATTTAGTTTTGCCTAAGGTTTCTGCGAAAAAGAAAAATTAAATTGGATTGGTAGTTACAAAATTAATACATTTTATTATTTAAAAGGTTAAAAAGGGCCTTTTCATTTTTGAATTTCAGTAAATTCATTACTTGTTCTTTATATTCAGATATTCGCACCTACTTACATTATGTCTCGACATAGAACAGGTCAGAGTGAGGATTGCCTATTTGCGTGAAATTCAAAATCATAATAGACCAAATTTAAATAGTGAAAATAGTAAAGAAAATGGTGCAATTATTTTGATGAATACACTTAAATGCGCACTAAATGTCATTCCAAGAAATTGATGGTTTAGAATTTACAATGCAAGTTTCGCAATGTAAAATCTTTCGAATCAGACGTCATTTCAGTTGAAAGGACTGCATTCACTTCATATTGTCATAAGGTTAAAGCATTTTTACCGATCTTAAGTGAAAACGAACATTTTAAAACATTGTATGATGGACTAGATTCAAATAAACCATTGATAAAAATAAAGTCAAAAAATTATTTTGAAAACATTCATAAAGACAATTCATTATTTGCGATGGTTACTTCAGACGCTAAAATTTCGAATTTAGTCAAGTGTGGAGTGTATCATTTTAATTTTTATAGATATTACAGGGAATTAAGGCAAACAACAAAAGCTAATGGCGTGTTGGTACACGCTCGCAGTCAAAGACGTCAACGTATACAGTATCTAATACATCTATGCTCGCAGCAAACGCAATAGAACATATTCAAAAAAATATAAGCAATGAATATTAGTCTTTTACAAAAGAAATTAACAAAACTTAATGAATTACTTTCGAATTTCGACCCCTGGGCGATCACTAGTTAGCTTAATTTCTTCTCATCTATGTCTAGTAAATTCACGGTACTATTAAAACATTACCAGATTTTTCCTCCAAATATGACCTTAAATATTATCGTAATATGACCAAAAATAGGAAAATGACCTAAATATTATTATTATTACTCCGCGATTCACTAAAAGTGTGTGGTGGAGGGTGCATTGCACCTATCGGAAAGGGTTATGGTTTGGAAGGGTTATAAGGGATATGGCAGGAGGCGCCCATGGGCTATTGTGAGGAACCATCCCCACATTCGCGTGGAGTGATCTGGGAAAAACCATGGAAAACCCAGATCAGGCTGGCCCCAGATAGCATTTATATGCTATATAGAATACATTTAAATACAATCAGAAACATTCAATCAATGTTTTAATCAGCATTACAGCTCAAAAGGAAGGCAGGAAAAAATATGAGTTGTCCTAAAGATCCGAACCCTAGTCATTAGTAATTAAATGAAATGGAACTTATTACCAGTGGTAATTTTCCTACACACCTACTTAATAACAAGTATTTTCATTTTAAATCAGTTCAGTGTTTGAGGTGACTAGTTCAGCATATATCTCAGTATTTGGTAGCAAGCTTTGACTACGTTGCCTACAGATGAAAAATTTCCTTAGCCCATTAAGTCAGAAATCGATTTTCAAAACCACATGAGAAATGACGCATCCACATATAATAATAGAATTAATTTCTTCAACAATTATACAGTATAATCATCGAATAAAACAATTTGTGTTTTTATTATAAGCTTATTTTACACGTTTTTTAAACATTGGTGGAATAATAAAACCGTAAAATGATGTTCAACATATGTAGACGACAAAAATGATAAATGTAGTTTACAGTGGTTATTTAACCTGCAGAAGAACGTATTAGATCTTTAATTGTTTAATAAGATCCAAACTTAATTGATTATTAAAAAAAGGCATATTGTATAGAGCAATTGAAGAATTTCCCCTCGTTTCAGGAGATTAAGTTGGTATTTTAATCAAAACATAAGACAAGAAGTATGACCAATCTTAAATAACTGGATATTTGTATGCTTTGATTGTTGACGATAATGAATTTAAGGCATAAACAAATAAGAAACACATTTCAGTCATCCACACAACAGTTAAAGGCAAGAGAAAACCACCTCAGTTAAATTTCCCAAAACACTGTCTTGGAGGAATAACTTCCTTCATTGCGGCGCCGAAAATGTATCACAAGGAATGGTGAGTATAATATTTATACAAAATCTATAAGATTTAACAATCGACATATCACAGACATTTTAGCATATAGAGCTTATCGAATCATCCGATTTTACAGAAGATGGCACGCGGGAAATATTTAGAGCGAATCTTCTGCACATTTATTTCTTCGTACCATATATCATCACACAACTTTCTGGTGGCTCAACCCACAGCACGTCAACTTTATATTCAGACCTATGATTTAATTGATATTTTTTCTGTCCTTCTTTAATGCCATCAAATACATCAAATATTTATCCATGAATTGGAAAATTTACATGAATACACAGAAGTCCTTACTGTTAAATCTATTTCACTTTCGGGTCATTCCATGTCAAGACACCCAGGCCTTGACACCAACCATGTCAGATTTTGATGAAACTTGGTACAATTACTTCTTTTATCATCCTGAAACCACTTGTAAAGTTTTTTTGCTCTATCTCTTATAGTTTTTTTTATATAAATTTTTAAAGTTTTTAGGTTTGGCGTTGTTTCAGCAGTCGGAAATCGTAACTTAAAAACGTGTCCTCACAACTAAAAAAATTTGTATATTAAAGAATACTCAAGATATCAGTATGAAATTTTGGAATAAGTTTGTGTGTTATATCTAAATGTTAAAAAAAAATACCATAAAGATATATTAAAATATTCCAAATGAAAAAATTTACAAGTTTTTTTTTTTTTTTTTTTTAGCTAACGGATGTTTAGTTTTACAAAAACTGCAATATCTAGAGTCTCAGACCTGATAGAAAGCTCAAATTTGTTTTAAAATACTCTTAATTGTATAGGCTATTAGATAAAAGAAAAATTATGTTGGCTTTTTAACCTGTCTAATAGTTATCTAATTTTTAAAATAATATTAATTATATTTTTAAAATAAAAAGAACCAAGTTACTTAGACACCAAAAATAAGTTTTTATCTTCTTAATAAATAATATTAATGTTGATAGACATCAATTTTCCACTCCAGTTAAGTTTAAATTTAAACTTGGTATGTTAAGTTAAAAATTCAATCAGCTGTGTGTGTTTTTACAGTACTAATAGTTAAAAAAGCTCAGTCGTCATAATAGTACAACTCAAGTCAGGTTTACCTTGATTTAGCTAATAACAGTGCCTGATTAGCTGTGCTCATTAAAATTTGCATGGTTCTGCAAGTCTGATCAGATACATTTCCTGTGGCGACATGCTCCTCCATACAGCTCACTCTGCAAGCATGTCTCAACAGGCTCTTGTCCTGTGGTGTCATGCTGTTCTTCCACAGTTGGTAATTGTTAGATTCAGTTGCTCACTGTCTTTCATTGAGTCAGGTTGTGCTTACATACAGTGATGTAATTTATTTTTTTCATTCAGAGTTTAAGTCTTTTAGTTTTAATTTGGTCAACAGTTATAGTTGTTATCAATTTAATGGAGTAACAATGTAGGCTTGGATTTTGTTTTGTTACCCCTGTGTTTTGAAGTAAAAAATTATTGCAGTGTTAAATAGTGCTTGGATAGTATTTTATTAAGTTTATTCGAACTTTCAGTAAGTACTGTTACTTAGTTTACAGAGATTCTTTTCCAATATCCTATAAAAGTAACCAGAACAGTAATCAGACCAAAAGTGAAATCAGTATGTCAGATATTCAAACCTGTAGCGTAGCGTTATTTAAAAAATCTGACTGTTTCCAAACAACCTACACACCTTCAAAAAAGTTACAACCTTTATCTGAATTGAGTGAGGAAGAAAAAGATTTGATCCACTTACGATCTGGAATTAATCTGTGTGAATTTAAGAATATATGTTCACACCACAGCTACTACTTTTTAAATGTTTTTGAAAAGTATCAAACAACATGTGTAGACCCACTAAAAAAACAATTAAAGCCCATCAAAAAATCATTGAGAAGTGTAGGCTTGGATCTTTCTAAACAATTACTGACAAAAAATATTAGCATAAAACCTGGACAAAAGCTTTGCTCAACATGCCGTAACTTTTGTGAGGGAAAATTAAGAGTTGAAGTCAATGAAAGTGAAACAGATGATGAAGTCATGGTTGAATTAGAATCATTAGAATCCAGAAATGAATCCCTCGTACAAACAAACATTGCTCTTGATAATTTAGGTTTAACGCCGATAAAGCTTCATGGCTTGTCAGAACATAGTAGAGGGTCTTATTTTAAAAGGAAGGTTAGCAGTATTGAAAAGACTGCAAAAAAGGCGGTTTCAAAAGCATTAAAATATGATGCACCAAGTTATGATGATGACGAAGAAGATACAAGTGTGGTCAGGGGCGGATCCAGGATTTTGTTTTGGGGGTGGGCTTGAGCGGACTTTGGTTTGGGGGGGGGTTGGCTTCAGTAAATTTTGGTTTACAGGGCTTGCGTTCAGTGGATTTTTGTTTTGGGGGGGCTTGAGTCGTAAAAAAGGTAGTATTTATAGCCTCCTCGGGCCTCAAAGCCGTAGAGCTAAAAAAAAAAAAAAAAAAAAAAAAAAGGTCTCAAAACTACAATGTCAGTGGTAGACCTAGATACGTAAAGCAAAGGATTTTGATGTAATGATTTCTCTTATGAAAGAGAAGATTTCATCTGTTGGGAGGGCTAGAAAAATCCAGATTCTGACCTTGGCTCCGGATTCTTGGAGTCGAAATAAAGTGATGAAAGAATTTAATGTGAGTACATGGTGCGACAAGCTAGAAAGCTAAAATCTGAAAAGGGTATTTTGGAAACTCCTGGTCCAAAAAAAGGTAAAACTCTTTCTGAAAATACAGTAAGACTTGTAACAGATTTTTATGAAAAGGATGAAAGTTCGAGAGTGCTACCTGGAACAAAAGACAAAGTAAGTGTTCAAAAAAATGTGTACATGCAAAAAAGACTCATTTTGTGTAACTTGAGAGAACTCTATTCTTGTTTCAAATGGGAGAATCCCGAGGTAGAAGTAGGATTTTCAAAATTTTGTTTCTTGAGACCTAAATGGTGTATCCTTGCTGGTGCTGCAGGCACACACACTGTATGTGTATGCAGTATCCACCAGAATGTTAAACTATTACTGGATGCTGTGAAAATTGAAGAATCTTATAAAGACCTAATTAAGATGCTTGTGTGCAACACGGAAAACCAAAACTGCATGCTACGTCATTGCGACAGCTGTCCTGCAAATACTGCACTAATTGAGTACTTAACTGAAAAACTAAGTGAAGATTATGATTTGGAAGAAGAAATTGTAATCAGTCAGTGGGTTAACACAGACAGGGCAGAAATGATCAAACAGTCTATCAGTGTTGAAGACTACATTTTGTTATTGGTTACGTCATTGGAAAAGCTCACCCCGCACTCGTTTATAGCAAAATCCCAATCAGCAGCCTTTAAAAGATTGAAAGAAGACCCACCACCCAAAACAGCAATTATTGTGATGGATTTCAGTGAAAATTATTCCTTTGTTATACAAAATGAGATCCAAAGTTACCATTGGAATAGAGGTGGTTGTACTCTACACCCAGTTGGAGTTTTTCTAAGAAATGAGGAAAACAATGTTTTTGTTTCCAACCACTGTTTTATTAGTGATGACCAAGAACATGACACTGGTTTTGTTAACTTTGTACAAAAAGAAATTACAAAGTGGCTGTCATTACATCATACTGACATTGACTCAGTTCACTACTTTACAGATGGTTGTGCTGGGCAGTACAAAAATAGAAACAGTTTTAAAAATTTGACTGAACACGTGAGAGACTTTAATTTGAAGGCCCAACACTCATTTTTTGCAACAAGTCATGGGAAGTCAATTTGTGATGGTCTAGGAGGAACTATTAAAAGAATTTTAAGGAAAGCCAGTCTACAGCTTTCAGACGAAGAACAAATATTGACAGCAATCGAAGTATACAAGTTTTGTGAAAAAAAATATTGAAAACATTCATTTTCACTTTATTGACAAAAAAAGAAGCTGATTTGCTACGGTTAAAACTAGAAAAACTTTTTCAGTGACCCGAACCATTCCTGGAACAAGAAGTTTTCATAACTTCAAACCACTACCAACAAACAACCTTGAAATTAGAAGGACTACAGATAGTGTAAAACCCTCCTTTGTCTTTTCTTTCCATTCTTCTTCTGACTGAATTCGTGTTAAACCATCCATAAGTAGCTATGTGGCTGCAAATTATGATGGTAACTGGTACTTTGGACTGGTAAAAACAATATTCAATGATGAAGAAGATGCAGAAATTCTATTTCTACATCCTTCAGGACCAGCTGCATCATTTTATTGGCCTGAAAGAGAAGATTCTTGCATAGTGCCTTTGGAGCACATAGTCTGTGTAGTAGACGCACCTCAATCAAGCGGCACTGGAAGAATGTATTACTTCAAAAAAGACTGTATCAAAAGAACTGAAAGCTCTTGGATGAAGTGGAAAAACAGTTTGAATCAGGATTAATGTTTATTAAAAAGACAAAATTACTCAAAAAATTCAATGTTTCAAGCAATCAGTTGGGTTATACATAAGTGTTGTAAGTACACTATCTTTGTACATAATTCTAATATAATCTACTGTAATTAATAAACATGTTAAAAAGCCATCATTAATTTTGTTTTATCAAGTAGCCTATATGTTTAAGAGTACATTAAAACAAAATTTGAGCATTCTATCAGGTCTGAGACTCTAGATATTGCAATTCTTATAAAACAAAACACCCGTTAAAAAAAAAAAAGAAGAAGAAAAATACGTATAATTTTTTTCATAGAAAATATTAATATATTTTAATACTATCATTTTTATCTTCAAATATGTATAATAAATAAACTTGCTGCAAAAATTCATGATGTTATTTAAAAGAGTTTTTAAGATAAGCAATTTTGAAGTTTTCAATACAAATTAAATTTACCATTTCTGAAGGTTCGGAAAATGCAAAACATCAAAACTTTAAAAATTTATAAAAAAAAACTACAAGAGATACAGCAAAAAAAATTTGCGGGTGTTGTCATGATGGTATTAGAACCATTTGAGCCAAATTTCATGAAAATCTAAGGAGGTGGGTGTAAAATTTATTTTTTATTGGGTGATTTGATGTGGAACGACCCTTTCAGGTACACTTATATGGTCAAACATTCAGGCCACGGCCACTAAATACTTAAATTCTTGTCGATTTTTTAACTTGCTCTATCATTTGCACTACCCGAGACTAGAAATGTTACAGTTGATAAAATATTTCATCGTTGATTAATTGATTACAATTTCCAATATACTAGTATATATCGGACATGCAACACACCTCCAATAAAAACTTAAAGCTAATTTTTCATCAATTTATTAGTTTATCTGTCCTTTACAGGATCATATATTTTCACTTTATTTATGTATTACTAGACCAAATAATTTTTATTCGAAAACTGAATACCTCACTGATGAATTTATTTCAATCTCAAGTGGTCCCACACAGGGCGCATATCCAGCACAAGTCCCCATGGAACTTAAAGCTAATTTTTAGTTTATTTTTTGGCTTGTTCGGCCCTTCATACAATTAGATATTACCTCTGAACCTATAGTAATAATAGTCAAATGGCGAATTTCTCACTAGTAAATTTATTTTACATTCATGGCGATGGATCAGATGCGCACCTGCAGAACGGGAACATAAAATATTCAGAAATAAAATTTCGTTTATTGTTGTACGGAGTGTACGCGATTCATCGTTGCGCAGACTGGTGGGCCCCTTTGATATTATTTCAATCACTGCTTCCTAAATAGTAGTACGACGCTTCAAGCATGGAGGAAGGAATATATGCAGACGACGCAAGGGACATTCGCCACATACTGGAGTGAAACCGGGTGGAGAGAAGTGGGGAGGGGAGGCCGCCATATTGCTTGACAGGAGAAACACGGGAAATGGGCACAAAAACCTCAAGGGAATCATAAGACAACCGTGGCACCGCAATTTGATGATGGATTATTATGTAACTCGACGAGACACATCAAAATTGAAGAATAAAATTTTTTGATATCGTGCTTAGTTCTCGTGATATACTGTCTCAAAAGAGTGGAGTTTCTGGTTGAAATTCAGAAGAAACGTGTCCCCAAAGTCAAATTTGGTGATAGATTCTTATGTAACAAGACGATACAAATCGAAAATAAAGAATAACATTTTTCCATATCTCGCTTAGTTCGCGAGATATACAGTCTCAAAAGTGGGGTTATTAGGTTATGAGGGGATTCAACGATAACCGTGGCGCCACAATTTGATGACGAATTCTTATGTAACTCGATGAGAGAAACTGAAAGTAAAGAATAAATTTTTTTGATATCTCGCTTAGTTCTCGAGATATTGTACCTTAAAATTGACGTGGTTAGGTTGAAAAGCGGCCTGGACCAGAAGAAAACTTTCGCCATATCCATATTTGATGATGAATTCGGACGTAACTTAATGAGCAGGAAATTCTTTTTAACTTGAATAACAAACTGTTTATTTCTACAGTCCTTAAATTTTAGTTGATGTTCAAATAGGTTATATTTTCACATTCAATTTCAGTAATTGATAAGAATTCAAAATCTAGAAATATAGTTGTAGATATTTACAAACGGAAACAAGTCATATCTGAAATTTTAAAAATAACATACAATACAATACAATACATTCATTTTCCATTGATCCCAATATAAGAGACTGGCTCTGTGGGATGTGGAAAGTTGTCAATTTACAGATAAACAGTTGCATAACAAAATAATAAGTACACCACTAGATGTACAGTCATAGTATGACATGGTACATTAAACACTTCCATTACAAAATAATACATACACCAGAAGATGTACAGTCATAGGATATATGGTACATTAAAAAAAAAAAAAAAATAAAAAATAATACATACACCACAAGATGTACAGTCGTAACATATATGGTACTATAAACAATTACATAACAAACTAAATACATACACCAGGAGATGTACAGTCATAGCATACATGGTAAATTAATTATTTGAACTATATTTACACAAGATACTGGCAGTTATTTTTAAGAGACCTTAGAAATAAATTCTTCGACAGAGTAGAAGGAGTTGTCAATTAAAAATTCTTTCAATTTTTTCCTGAATTTATTCTTATCATCTACTAGACATTTAATATGTGTTGGGAGCATATTGAAGATATGTATCCCTGAATATCGGACCCCTTTTTGAACAAATGACAATGACTTGTAAGTCTTGTGAAGATCATTTTTACTTCTAGTGCCGTAATTGTGTATTTTACTATTTGTTTCAAACAAAGTATAATTTGTGACTACAAAGGACATTAATGTGTATATATATTCAGATGCTAATGTTAAAATCCCTAACTTCTTGAACAGCTCTCTACATGAAGTTCTATTGCTAACCCCACACATTATTCTTATTACACGCTTTTGGGCTCTGAACACTTTATCTCTATGGGTAGAATTGCCCCAGAATATTATTCCATATGACAATAAGGAGTGAAAATAAGCAAAATAAACTAGCTGCCTCATACGGAGATCACCTAAAGCTGAAATTGTACGAATTGCAAACGTGGCTGCTCCCAATCGCTTTAGTAAGTCAGAAACATGTACTTTCCAATTTAAATTATGATCAATACACAAACCTAGAAATTTCACACTATCTACCTCTTGAATGGACTGGCCTGCAAATTTTATGTCTATGTCAGGTGTTACTCTGTGTGATGTACTGAATTGCATATACTGAGTTTTATCAAAGTTTAAAGACAAGCCATTAGCTGTAAACCATTTATTAATCAGTTCAAAGACATAATTTGAAATATATTCTGTAGATAAATCTGGAGTGTTTTTAATTCCTATGTTTGTGTCATCTGCAAATTGGACAAATTTTGAGTTTTTAGATGAAACACAGGGTAGATCATTTATATATATTAAAAACAATAGTGGCCCCAATATAGAACCCTGAGGTACTCCACATCTGATTAATTTCCACTCAGAAAACAGTGGACCTCTTAAGGCAGCCTTAAAATTCTCCATTGACACTTTCTGTTTTCTATTTAGAAGGTAAGAACTAAGCCATTTATTAACAATGCCATCTATACCATAATACTTAAGTTTCTGTATCAGAATTTTATGATCTACACAGTCAAATGCTTTAGATAAGTCACAAAAAATTCCCACAGGAATTAATTTATCATTTATTCCTTCTAAAATATTGTCAGTGAATGCAAATATAGCTTGTTCTGTTGAATGACCCTTTTGAAAACCAAATTGTGATTTAGTTAGAATATTATTATTTTTTAGATGTTCATAAACTCTATTGTACATTGCTTTCTCAAAAACTTTGGAGAAGGCTGTTAGTAATGAAATTGGTCGGTAATTCGATACGGCTGCCTTATCTCCCTTTTTATAGAGTGGTTTAACTACAGCATACTTAAGCCTTTCTGGAAAAGTCCCCTCAAGTAGAGATATATTGAATAGATAACTTAGTATATTACTTAATTCTGTGGAGCACAATTTAATTAATCTGCTGGAAATCCCATCATAACCACTTGAGTATTTGCTCTTAAGGGATTTGATAATTTTTCTTATTTCTTCTGGAGTAGCTAATTTTATAGACATAGAGTTAAATTTTTCTTGGAAGCCTTTTTTGACAAAATCCATACTGTGTGTCACTGAGCTATTAGCAGTCAACTTATCAGCAACAGATAAAAAATGTTTATTAAAATTATCAGCAATTGAGAAATTAGATTCTACTGAATTTTCTTTGACAAAAATATCATTACTTGTTTGATTACTCTTTCCTGTTTCCTTTTTTACAATGTCCCATATTGTTTTAATTTTATTTTCAGAATCATGAATTTTATGTTTGTAGTACATACTTTTAGATTCTTTAATAACCTTTTTCAGTATTTTGCAGTACTGTTTGTAATGTGTTTTAACATTAGCATTCTCACTGTTCCTAGAGGCAATATACAACTTCCTTTTATTAATGCATGATGTTCTAATGCCAATAGTTATCCAAGGCTTTTGTTCTTTTTGAGAAGCATGACACTTTTTCAAGGGGAAGCAACTTTCAAAGAAATTTAATACAATGTCACTAAAAATGTTGTATTTTTCATCCATACCTTGAGCACTGTATACCTGTTCCCAGTTTGTGGCATTCAGGCACTTTCTAAAACAAGTAACTGACTCATCATTTATTACACGCTGAAGTTTAAAGACATTACTCTTAGTGCTAGTTCCTATTGAAGTGTTGATGGTTAATAACTGGGCATCGTGATCCGAAAGTCCATTGATGGATGGCTTGATGGTATAACTGAATTTTGAGGTATCTAGGAAAACATTGTCTATAGCTGAGTGACTATTATTCATTATTCTAGTTGGAAAATTAACTACCTGAGTTAAATTGAATGAACTGACTAATGATTCTAACATGACTTTACAGGGTAAGTTATTTAGAAAATCTACATTAAAATCACCACATACTACTATGTTGACTTCTTTTCTGCTTAAAAATGTTAATAAGAGTTCAAACTGGTTCATAAAAAGAGAAAAGTTTCCCGATGGTGCTCTATATACTGTTACTATTATGAAAATTTCATTATTGAATCTTAGCTGTGTAGCACAGGCTTCAAAATGTTGGTCAACACAATATTTGCTAATACTTATATCCTCAAAACTATAACCATTTCTAACATAAGTGACAACTCCTCCTTTCTCCAAGTTCGTTCTACAATAATGAGAAGCTAAATTAAAATCAGTTACATATGACATACCTATTCCTGCAGTTATATGGTGTTCAGACAAGCATAAAACATCAATTCTACTGATATCATTTAATTCATTTATGTGGACTAGCAATTCATCCACTTTATTTGTTAACCCTCTGATATTCTGATGTAGTAAATTAATCCCTACACAATTTTTAGTTTCGGTATCTGAAAACTCATTATTGTTTAAACTAATTTCTCTTAAAAATCTCTGCCTAATACATGATCCTAATCTAAAAAAGGAGCTGCCCTAACACCATTAACAACAGATATCTTTTCATGTGAATTTGTGGCCCCAATTAATTGTTTTGCTATGAGATCTGAAAGAACCCCCTTCCCTCTACTATTGAGGTGTAGGCCATGCCTAGTATAATCCCACCTATCAATAGCATCTACAGGTACCAAGCCCATGCCAGAGCCAATATCAGACATAAGATACCGTTCCAGTTCCAGATTCACTCGCCTCACAGCAGAGTTC
This sequence comes from Vandiemenella viatica, assembly GCA_031002005.1. Classification (NCBI taxonomy): domain Eukaryota; kingdom Metazoa; phylum Arthropoda; class Insecta; order Orthoptera; family Morabidae; genus Vandiemenella; species Vandiemenella viatica. The sequence continues at coordinate 234,637,021 of CM061921.1, read as the reverse complement.
ATCTGTGGCCGATCATAGCGTCTCAAGACCGACATCACACTGACCCGAGTGTGGCACGTTGCTTCTGCTATTTTCTCCAGGTCATCTCTGATGCTATACCTATCATTCCTGCCCAAACTATTTCCCGCTCCTCCCACTATCACTACATGATCCTCATCTGTGAAATCCTTACACAAAGAACCTATATCTTCTACTACCTGACCAAGACTAGCACTAGGTTTGAAGAAACTCATGACCTGGAAACCTGATCCTAATTTTTCCTGTACCAATGGCCCAACACCTCGTCCATGGCTACTACCTAGCAGCAAGACTTTCTTTTTCCCCAATCCCTGCCTACCAGACTTAACTACACAGTTTTTCCTACAAGTCTGCTGCTTTTTACCTACACCTACAACTACAGAAGGCTCATCCCTGTCTAACTCTGGCAACAGGGCAAACCTATTTTGCACCCCAACAACAAAAGAATCAGAAGCCCTTCTTGTTCTAATTGCCCTTTTCCCTGTCACCAGTTCCCAACCATCTCTGTTTCCCTCCCTGCGCAGCCTATCCAACTCCTTTCTAGCCTCTATCAGTTCAGCCTGAAGGGCACTAATCCTTTCCTCCTGCTCCAATATCTTCCTACTTTTGAAACAATCTTTACAAAACCATGGGAGAGCCTCCTCAATTTCCCCAACTTCGACGCCACTACAAATCGCACCCCAATGAAACCATTTCTCACACCCTTCGCAAAAAATTCCAACCCTCAAAAATCTACGGCAATATCCGCACTTTTCACTCATGATTACAAGAAACTAACAACAACAAAGTACACAATACGAGAAACAAAATTTGTTGAACTTAACCTTACAAAAAATCTGCTAAATTAATTCACAAGTAAGCTTTATCTAAATATATTTTCGCTCTATAACAAAAATCTGAGCTTAAGCCGAGCGTTCAAAAATGTAAACAAACACAGAAAGTAAACAGGGAACAGACCAAAGCACTAAATCACAAATAATTTTTTTTTGCACGAATAAAAACACTCACTAACGCTCACAGTAGTAAAATGTATTACAATTTAGAGTTTCGAATTACTATTACAATAAAAAATAACTATTAACTATATTTATTTATAATTTGTAATACACACCTTCGTGCGGTACGTGTTTCCGCGGTATTCCAATGATATTCAATGTTTAGAACTTTAAAAAAAATTTAACACTTACTTAGAAGATATTGTACTGTTAGTGGCCTATATAACTTTGCTAGAAAAATCAGTGCATTCATAAATCAGAAGCTAACAGCTAATAATAAATAAATTGTTTGTTCTCTTCTGGTATACACCGCATTTCAATCTGCCAACATTTCCATTAATATTGCCGCTACTTAACCAAACTATGTAGACACATCTAAACACCAGAAATGCATCGCGAAATACATTACGGACAACAAAGTTTATTTCATCCTGGTTAGTAGTTCGCACAGCACAAATTATCACAATTAATTTCATCGTGCACTTTAAACGTGAGTAAAGCATGGAGAATACAATATTCACTGTGTCGTGATGTAAACATGACCCGCTTAAATTAAATTTTCAACACTTGTCTACAAAAAGGCTAGCTTTTCAGGTGCAAAATAGTAACATATGCTAATTGTCTACACTACACCAACAAAAATTTGGGAATGATATGATCTTATTGAGAGCAATGAATATATTTATAGCGAATGGCACTAATGTTGCAGTTGCCTGTCAGATACTTCAAGAACGATAATTACAATGTGACTTACTTATGAAACGCTATTCCAGGTTTTTTCCTATTCTCGTCTGTTTATGCAACCATATGCATCACAACTTGGCATTATAGAAAACTTTAGAATATTAGAAAATGAAATATTCTCAGCAGCTGACACAGTGCAAACAGCCCAATGTTTTGGTACTCCTATGATGTCCGCCGCGCAAGCACAGTTTTTTCACGAGGTTTCACGGATTTAGCGTTATCTCGTCTCCAGATATTCCTTCCTCCATGGCTTCAAGTAACCAAAGCAGTTTATCCTTTGCATTTCATTGTTTTACTGGCAGTGGAAGAGTGTATTTATATTGTCTCTGGAGTGTACCAATCTACCGATTAAATGCATTGGCATGTAATTGTTGTGGATATGATTTTTGTCTGTGGTATTTACATTGTTTCTGTTTAGAATACGTCCTAGTAAAATGTCAATTATGGAAACAGATAGTTTAAAAATGGTGAGTTGATTATGCATTTACTGAATGCCGGTATAGTAGCGAAATTGTTGTGGTGTAGATATGGTTACTGAACCTGTTTTTCTTTTTTTTTTTTACTTTCCTTTTATTGCAGTTTAAAGACTTTTTACTTGCGTATAATAGATTAACAGAAACGTGTTTTAATGCTTGTGTGATTTCTCTAAACGAACGTGAATTGAAACCAGAAGAGGTAAGTCAAACTTGAAATTATTATTACTTTTATTAATCGCGATCTTGCTCCTGTGCAATTTCCTACGTGCCTAGTTAAGATTCAAACACATTTTTATTTTAAACTCCTTTACAGCTTTTTGTAACCTTTTGAAACAAAAGCTGTACGGGATTACTGGAGATCGCGATTCCGCCACGAGTTGTCATCATAATACTGCAGTGGTCAAACGCACGATACCACCATAAATTCTTCCCGAAGTACATTTAATGGTTTCATGATGGTCCAGGCTGTATTACAACCTAATTTGTGCTTGAAAATAATGGTCCAGGCTGTATTACAACGGAATTACTGCTTGAGAATAATACCTCTTGCGACTGACTACAGCAGTATTCCAACGATATTACTGTATGTTGTTGTAGGGGAATCGCGATCTCCAGTAGACCCAGCTGGACTATTAACAGTTTAGTACAGTACAGTTTACTACCATTTGTTGGTCATGAAACTTCCACAAATTGTTATATAACTGTGATGATTGATATGATTGGTGGGCAGAATGATGCAAATGTGTTTTAAAAGTTATTAAAGGATTTCTTACTTTTAAAAGTTTTTTGCTAATGTAACTGTGCAATAGTTATATTGTTTTTGTAAGAGTGCAGTGAGAGTTACAGTGTTTGTCACCTCCAGAGGCATTCTGTCGCTATCCCTGACTGCCCTTTCTACAAATTAAAACTTCCATACTCACTTTTTTTATCTGTTAACTGACAGCTTTCCACATCCCACAAAGCCAGTCTCTTATATTGGGATCTATGGAAAATGAGTGTATTGTATTAGGCCATAAATTGAATGTTAATGTCTTATCATGGTCTTTCAGGTTACTTCTATATCGCGATACTGCTACCACTACTTTCCGCCTCGCGGTCAACAGTGATGTAAACACAAATTGCCACTGTTACTTATGACGAGAGGAGAGGCTGGAATTGGGAATACATCATGGACAGAGAAACTTTTCTGGATAGGAGACAGTGGAAAACGATAGTCTATAACAACCGAGGCTCGTAAATCACACCCGGGAAACTGGAGATGGTCCCCAACGATAATGATGATGACTTATGACGTCATTGATTCCGGGTGTGATATATTGAATACGCGGGCAGCTGCAAATGTTACTGCATGAAAAATAGAAGTTTTCTTGGGCAAGGATAAACCAAATGTAATATAGCCTTAACTTTTTTCATTAATAATTTTAGTTCACATTGTTAGTGATTTTGTTATCTAAAATTAAGTCCATCCACATATTTCTAGATCACAATACCAGAAATTGCATGCGTATTTACAAATCTCACTCACGGGATCATTTTCTGCAATATGGAAAACTGAATGTGATATACTCGTTCATGTATTTTATAAATTCTTATTTTCGTCGTTGCTGGTGCCGTTTTCTATAATTAAGCCGGCACATAAAGCGTGATAGCACTACAATGTTGTAAACACTTTCTGACAGTACCACTGTCGGTACAGAGATCACATCAACCTGAACTTTTGTTTTCTTACTGGAGGTTTTGGTTAGGATGTAATGTGGCCTACACCAGGAGAAAAATTCATAGAAATGTGGCATTTGCTTACAGTGAAAGCACTCTATTTCCTCTATGTGTTCAACATGAAGAGATGTATCCATTAATAAGCCATGGAAAGTATTTTCCTAGCGTTAATTTCTAGTGACTTTTTGCAATGGGCAGATGCTGAAAAGTAAAGATGTTTGATGTTTTATTGGAAAAATAAATCTGCTGCATAAACTATAGATTATTTTACCGATACTTGTAGCTATGCGTATAATTTTGGTTATCTAGATACAGAAATACACAGAAGGGTTTAATTCTAAATACCGATATCAAAACTGTAGAAAATTTTTAATTCTTGTCATATAAATTTATAGAAAAATTCGCATTTTGTTAGTCCCTACACGAAGAAAAAAAAAAAATTTTCCGTTCAGATCCTGCTAGCAACATTTTTAGCTACCTGCTCCATGTATGTATCATACAGGCAGAGTGGCATCATAAACAACATTAACGGAAGCATTTACATCATTGTTGTCTGCATGGTGGAAATTGGTGGTTGCGGTATGGCGATCTAGAATTAACCTGTCCTTACTTCCCTTCCAGATGCTGTTTCTGAATCTTCCTGCGATATTTGTCGAGACCTTGTCACCTTCTTCGACAGTATTATTTAAGAAAGAGAGTGTGTCAGATCCATAAAAGATATAGAATATAAATAAGGACATTCAGAATCTATGTACATGCATAACATTTACAATGCTGTAAAAACATAATGTTGATGATTGGTTTGGGGATTACTGGAGATCACAATTCCACAAGGAATTGCCGTCATTATACTGCAGTAGTCAAACGCAAGCCACCACTAGAAATACTTTCTGAAGTACATTTAATGGTGTAATGCTGGTCCAGTTTGTATTACAACCTAATTCCTGCTTTAAAATAGTGGTCCAGACTGTCTCACAAAGGAATAATTGCTTGAAAATAATACATCTTGCAATTGACTTCAGCAGTGTGATTACGTAATTACTGAATGTTGTAGCAGAATTGTGATCCTTGGTTTGTTGTTTAATGTATGTTATGTTTTATAAATTGTTATGATCCCTGGACAAGGATAACGAAGTAGCCAGTGTAAATAGCACACTGTGAAGATATTGTCTGCCATATCGAATCAACAACCAGCATTGATATCACAGATATGTCTACATCACTACCACTCAGCATGATAGTTTATGGAATTCTGGGCCTACCATTATTTTAAAGGTGCATGTTTCTAGGCTCTTTTGTTTACTTAACCTTGAATAACACACACCACGAAATTTCTTGTCCAAAGGATTTTTGCATGTATCGATGTTAGGGAGATAGTGTAATTCAATTCTCCTCACCTGCCTATTATCCTCCAGTGTCTCCCCATCCAGTCACCCATCATTTCAGTTGCTGAGTAAATCCTATGGTAATATCCTCATATAAATCTAGCTGCACTCCTTTGACTCTTCTCCAACCCCAGTATTTTATACGCCTGACTCTTTCTCACTAGCTTTTAATAATTCCTCCCAAGTCGTATCCTGATTTACCATGGTTGTCTTAACCTTATTCACAACCGTTCTATGGCTAACTCTGCAAATGTCTCTTAACTCCAGTGCCACAGTACTAGCTTGTCCTCCCTTATTCATCTGGAATAACTTGAATGTAACCAATTAACTGTGATTGACATGAATAATTTCTTCTAAATCCATTCGCCAGACATAAAAACCACTTTGGTGGTTGTACGACTGTATCCACCTATTGAAAACTGGTACTATCCTCTTGAAAATTGAATTAACTTCTTTCATATAATATTTACTTCACGTTCTCCACTCACATTTAACAAAAAAAGTCACAAGAAATATGAAGCAGCTACCCAACTGTGAAATGCTGCCTCAATAATAAAAAAGTACCACAAATATTGTTGGTACAGAGATCATATCACTCTACGTTGTTTTATTTTTTTCCTAATGGTTGTGGTTAGGTTGAAATGTGGGGTCTACCGGAGATCATAATTCCGCTACAAGAACGTTCTTTGGCACTGTCTAGTGACATAATCCTGTGGTAGTCAATAGGAACAAGTTTTATTTTCAAACAGTAATTAGGTTTTAAAACACCCTCGGCCATTATTTCCATGTAGTAACAAGGTTGTAATACATCCCAGACCAGTGCGACACCGCTAAAACTACTGCGGAAAATAGTTCTTGCACTGTCTTGTGTTTGACTACTTTAGTATTATGACGCCAATTCCTTGTGGAATTGTGATCTTCAGTAATAGTATGGTTACCAGAATTTTTTATCCGAATCCGGGGACGCTTCAGAACTTTTTCACCAAAATCCGGGGACGCTTTCGGCATTTTTCCTAATGACGCTTTGCACTTTTTAAGTTATAGGATTAAAAGTGGAGTTAACTTAAAATAATCATATTTATCATTGTTATATATTTTGTATTCGAAATGATATGGTACCTGATTTTACCTCCAACTTGTTGTCATTGGTATTTCTTAGAAGAATTAATCTTCTTGTCTGGATCCAAGCTGACTGAAAATTCTTGACACGTCATGAAAAATTTGTTAATATAGTTAACATAACTTGAACTGTTTCTGTACTCATTCCATCACTAACCACACATTTTCTTTTCTTAGATGAAGACATCGTTAAAACACTAAAAACACAGAAACAAAACAAATTGTGCGAACTTAGGCTTCACCTCAACAACAAGCAAAGGTTACAACGCCGGGAAATGTAGTGTCGCCAAATGCAGCAATTAGAATATAGCTTGGCTACAAGACAGGTGCTAAAACTGCCAAAATACCTATAGAGAAATTTATCATTTATGGAGCGGACACCAATAAAATAAAGCTTAATACAAAGAGGTAACGCGTAAATCAAAACCTTTTGGTACTACTGAATGAAATGTAACAATAGTTAGTTGTAGCGCAAAAGTGCATATTGTTAGTACTCTATTGAACTTATCTACCAATTCCAAAGAGGATCACAGACTGACTTGTTGCAAACAGCAAGAAGATATGATTTTCCAAAGATGTTGTGTCCAAAGCACGTACAAGGAAGGAAGTGCGCTTTCTATTTCTTTCTTTAAACGAATGAATGAGCAAATCAGGGCTTTTAAAAAACTCTCGCTAGATTAAAGAAATTCTGGGGACAACAGCAAAAATCCGGGGACATTGCGGGGACGAAACCTGTCCGGGGACAGAAAGCTGAATACGGGGACTGTCCCCGTCAAACGGGGACGTCTGGTAACCCTAAGTAATAGCAAAATGTGGTCTGGATCAGAAGAAAATAACATGCATATGGAAAATTCTTTCTGTGACTTTGATTTTGATATGTGGTGTTTCCATACAATGATGACAATTTATTTCCTATATCAATTCAGCATGGCAGGAGGACACATCTATTATAATGCGATGTAAAAAATTTTTTTATCATAAATTTCGTGTGACTTTTAAGAAAGGAGAGAAGCTGAAATATAAATAACAAATTACAACAAAGATATTAACCAACATTTAAAGAGTTTGTATTCATTTATCTTATAGCTGTGCCACACTATCATATATAATTTGTGGTGTCTTTTTTTTGTAAAACGTGAGTCTGAAACTTGAAGAGGACAGTCTATTGAAGTAATTAATCCAAATTTCAAGAGACTAGCACCATTTTTGAATAGGTGGAGAAAATCTTGCAGTACTCACCACTTCTTTTCTTCACAGTTTTTTCTTTTGTGATTGGCTTTGAAACCCTCCATTAACTTACCCTCAACTGAAGTCAAAATGTGAGTCAGTCTTGTTTGTATTCCCTCCTTAGTCCTCTGGAATACTGGACATTATTTCTTGACCTGTTACTGGATGAAATCAGTTGCTCAGTATCTCAAAATTTTTCATATCCTCTGCAACTTTTTCTCCATCCTTTTTCAAAATTGTGTGCACACGTTCCTTTTCCCTTATTTTTCCGAGGCAGCTTTAGAAATTTCAATTCTGCTGAAATATATTATGCTTGTGGGACTGCTTTCAGGATTTCTGGCATTTAGTTGGAACAACGACACATTGAATGTCAGTTGCACTCAGATGTGTGTTTGCTGACTTTACTTTTGTACAAAGTTGTGGCATTATTGTAATATATAGAAAAATCTTAGAAATCATTGGCAGTTATTTTGATTTGACTTTCTGACTGTGTGGTTGGACTGTAATTTTTTAAAAAGAAGTATCTGCTTTTGTTTTTAATATTGAAGGGTATTTTATTATTCAATTGAGGGAGTGAAATCACATAAACAACTTCAGTATTTAAGCTAAAAGTGAATATGTTAATATGATCCATGATCCAATAATAATTATAATGCAACAGTTTGTATACATAAAACAGCATATTTATATTGTATTTGTGACACATGTACCCTGATTTTTATGTTATTATTATTTCATTACCTTGGGCATTGTAAAGATGTTCAGTATCACCAAACTTTCTGCTTGCATCGTTCAGTCTTCACTTTCCAATCAAGATGTTTATGATGTATGCATCCTTAGTTTCCCTCTTTGCATCTATTAATTCCCCATTTAGTTGTTTCATATCCTCTCTGTTATGCAGATGCTTCTTTTTTATATTCTCTTCTCACCAATCTCTTCAGTCTCTTCATATCCCTATGCATGTTGTGTTGTCCTCACATATTTTTTGTGACAAACATTTATTCTTCTGTTATTAGTCTATATTTTTTAGTTGTTCCCACTTGCTCTTATTGTATTAGTGCCTTCCTTCCACATATAGAACCTGTTATGTCATTCACAGCTGCCTCATGATCACTTATTGCCTAAATCTTGCGAGATCCCCAACTACTTTTTTTCATACTTAGAAAAATGTCACGTCTTCCGGAGAATATGAATCAATAAAGATTCCTGAAATCCTGTGATACAATCAGAAATTATATTTCCACTGTCTACTACTAAGTCAGTACACAATAACATAAATTCAAATGCCCATATCCAGTCTAAGTTCACCAGTGACCAATATGATCAGTCAGCCCAAGTCCTGTTCGGGTCACAGTCGTGCTTCTCCTATGTCCCATACACTAAGTACTAGGGGCGTATCCCGCAGAAGGTATGCCCTCTTAATTCACGACTTGAGCCGTATTATAGATGGGCAATTGATTTAGTTTTATTAGACTTCAAAAAAGCTTTCGACACTGTGCCTCACACTAGGTTATTTAGGAAACTTCGCGGTTACGGTATATCTAGACAAATATGTGATTGGGTTGCAGAATTTTTGAAGGACAGAACACAGTGTGTAGTTCTCGATGGTGAGCGTTCATCACTTGCCGAAGTGAAGTCCGGGGTTCCCCAAGGAAGCGTGATAGGGCCTCTGTTGTTTCTCATATACATTAATGATTTGTGCGACATAATAAGGGGAATGAAAAGATTATTTGCCGATGATGATATTATTTATCGTGAAATCACAACCCAGGACGACTGCGCTTTGTTACAAGACGATATTATGAAAATAATTGCGTGGTTGTAAAGATTGGCAGTTGGAGTTAAACGCTAAAAAGTGCCAAGTGATGCGTGTAAGTAAAAAGGTGACACCATTCAGCTTTGAATATACAATTAATGACACTGTCCTTAGAACGGTAGATTCCGCTAAATACCTAGGGGTAACGATTCGTAATAATTTGTCGTGGAATGAGCATATCGAGAATGTAATTGGGAAAGCAAATCGTATGCTTCGATTTCTAGGTCGTAATTTAAAACAATGCACTCCGGAAGTTAAATCGATTGCGTACAAGTCACTAGTGAGGCCTCACCTGGAATATTGTTGCACTGTATGGGGTCCCCATCAAAAGGGATTAATTGAGGCATTAGAGATGGTCCAAAGAAGAGCCGCCCGATTCGTGACAGGTATGTATATATAGTTGGAGGGAAAGCGTAAGTGCCATGTTGAAGGAGCTAGGTTGTGAAGACTTGGAGCACCGAAGGCGTTGCTCTCGACGGAAGCTAATTGAAAAATTCTTGACTGACGTATTTCGGAATGACAGCAAACAAATATTGCTACCAGCAACATTCATATCTCGGAATGACCGCGAAAATATGATAAGAGAAATCAGGGCCAGAAACGATTCATTTCTCTACTCATTTTTTCCACGAGCGATTAGGGAATGGAATAGAATAGATTTACCGGGCGAGTAAACACAAAATCTGACAGGAGTAGCTTCCGATAAAGCACTCCGGCCATCCTGATCAGGGTTTTCCATGGTTTCCCTAGATCGCTCCAGGCGAATGCTGGGATGGTTCCTCACAATAGCCCATGGGCGCCTGCTGCCATATCCCGTATATCCCTTCCAAACCATTACCTTTCCTGATAGGTGCAATGCACCCTCCGCCAAACACTTTTAGTGAATCGCGGAGTAATTGTAATAGTAGTATGGTAGATGGAGCTTGGCTGTCTTCTGCCTGAAGGGTAGCTGCAGGAAGAGTGTTCACCGGATGAGTAAGTGGAGTATCTTCATCTCTCTGCCTGTGCACTTGGGAGTAATGCTCTTTTTTTTTATCATGTTCTTGGTGGTGGGGACATATACCACGTTAAACCTCCTGCTTGAGGCCACTACAGTCATTGGCTAGGTTTGGTGGTACCTCTGCAGGCTACTGTGCTGCCACCTGCATTGTTGCAGTTGTGTGGACATTTCAAATCTTGCAATAATTCCATAACAAAAACATCTAACATGTTTTGCCTCCTTGTGTTTTGTTCTACCACATATGTAAAGCCTCCTACCCTCAGATCTGTACTCCTTTGTTTTACTAATTGCACTTCCCTAACAGTGAACACCTGGTATATTTACAACACCACTTAATATCACCATGGTATTTCCACCTATGAACGTTGAATATAAAATCAACTTCTCACCAATAGTATTAACTTGTTCAATCACTTCCCACTTTAATAAGCAGCTATGACTTGTATTCTTTCTGCTCTACAGAGCGTGGTGGGTGAGCAGTAACACACTGGCCTCGCATTTGGCAGGACGCGGATTCGAATTCCCACCTGGCCATCCAGGTGGTTTCCCAAAATCACTCCAGGTGAATGCTAGGATGGTTTATTCAGAAGCCATAGCCAAATTTCTTCCCATTCCTTGGCCCCAGTCCTTTACCATGTCTAACCACTTTAATGTTGAGAAAGCATAAAGCCATAAAACAGTCTTCTATCCACACAGTACTCCAACCCCAGCATTTCATGTTCATGATAGGTGAATATCAATTAACTTTAATAGTTATCACTAATTAATTAGTTTAAACATGTTTCCACCAGGTTTTTCTTTATCTCCATAACCATTCGGAAAAAACCTTATTGCTTGGAATTCTTTCCTTTAACCAAGATGCAGCCCATATAACTGTCAGCATTATCTCCAATAAGCTACCAAACTCTATAGCTTTATTCACTATACTCCTATAATTCACTAATAACTATCTGACTTGTGGTTTTCATAAAAAAAATTACATTAACACCCTGTTTGCTCTGAAATGAACCTAAATGAAATTTTTGCACTATGGTGACTTATTGTAATGAGATTCTAACCTAAAAAATGGTTCACTTTGCCTTTTGTTTATCTCTCAATTGCACCAACTAGAACAGTATACAAATGTCAGACCCATTTACTGCCAGGGTAGCTTACCATATTAAGTATCTGATTCCTGGGCTCTGAACTTAGCTTTCAATTAGTGAATACTTGTTCAGCGGCAACAAAGGGTGAATGTGTGGCAAATAAAAAAACTATGACTTGGCAGCTGAGCCCTTTGGGGATATCCTGTTTGGTGACACCATACACAATTTATTTTTAAATTGATCAATTGAAGCAAGTTGATGTTTGGCATCCTGCTAGTTTCATGATGTTTTCTATAACACAATTTTATAGACTTAATCTAGGCTTAACAATTTTTTTGAACTCGTCTTCTGTTTTAGGGAAAGTACTTTATCTAATTATCACTTTTGTATTTACATTTTAACAGCTAGTCATTGTATCATTTTAATCCTTCTTGTATTTGTTTTTCAGCTCAAGTGCCTATACAACTGCATTAAGAAGGAGTCCTCTCTGAATAACAGATGCATAAAGACTTATGTAAAAGTCAATGCCAACAAGCAAGACAAACAGTAGGGAAATTATGATAGTGTGCCTTCATGAGGAACTGTGTGGTTCTTAAAATGTGCTTCCTAAGATTTATTACAAGTAATTATTGTGAAATTTAAAACAGAAAATATTCTAGTCACAACTTTGTTTTTATGGCGTAAAAAATAAATAAATAACGTAATGTTAGGAAAAATTGTGTCCTGAAAGTATTTTACAACTAGAATGAAATTTGTTTATCATATTATCAGTACATGAGGTAATTACTCAGTTGTTTGACTGAGAACATAAAAGTGCCACCTTACTACAAATTAGGAGATTACAATTTAGTTGGTTTTGTGTGATCTAGGTGAATGCTGTGACTGACCCAAGATTGTGTTCTTGAAGATATGTTTCACAAATATATTAACACAGTACACAATAGCACAAAGTTCACGTGATTGGCAACACTCAATACATTCTCTTAGGTTAGATCTTCCTTAATTAGCTGTCAGCAGGACATTAAAGCCTCCTGCCCCCCTATCTCCCAAATAGTTATTAAATCTTCAGTTACAACCTGTAGAAAATTATCATCTTATATATCCTGTGATAGCTGCAGTATGTTGTGAGAATTAATCAAACAGTTTTGATTGATGTCTGAGGAGTTGTTTTTCAGGCTGGATGTATAAGAGTCATTCATACTAACTGCTGCAGGATTTTGTCAAATCACTTGCTATATGAACATATCACTAATCTATCCAGTAAGGGAAAGGTCTAGCAAATCTGTAGGTCAGAGAAGGCATCGGTTGTGGTGTGGGGAAGGCATGAACAGTCCTACCAGCATGTGTCTGGCATTTATTTGCAGAATTTGCTTGATTGTTGAAAAGCTTCAGTGGCATATTTGGAAATAATTACATAGTATTGGAGTTCCTACCTGACATAACCCCATAAAAAGGAATTAGCAACAGTGCCAGATTGGATGTCTTGTCTCTGTAGGTAAACAATGCTGATAATTAATTACTTCATGATTGACTGATATGCTCTGTTGCTGGAGCAAGCTGGCAATGAGCCATGAAGTGGGGAATGGGACCCCACATTTTTGGCTCTAATAGCCCAGAATATTCCATCACTATTTTCTATGAGTGAGTAGAGGGAACTCGGTTTTCTAAATACTCAGCATCTGAAGCCAATGTGAATCTCCTGACAAGATGCTTCTCATAGTTCATATGAGAACTATCTTACCCTACAATTTCCCAATAAAAAAATACACTACAGGTGTTCTTAGGCTCGGAGATGTCCATTCAGTCTACACTTCTGCAGAAAATAAACCATAGCTATAGCAATTGAGTAATGAACATTTTGGGCCAAGCCCAGGTAGAGTGTTACATTGTTAAAATGGGTTTTCCATCTTGTTCCCACACATTCTAGTTCCTCAGCTTGTTATATACAATTTTATACGACCATGTACTTAGCCCAAAAATTTGTGTGTATGTTTTGTGAGCTTTTAGTACATTTGTTCCTATCTCAGTCATTATTAGAAACTGCCAAGTGCCTTTGTCCATCTTTCACAGTTGCTCATATGTTATATGCATTTAACACCTTTTTTTATTGTTAGTGATAATGAAAATTAAAATAATCTTTTTATTCTGTTGATTTGCGGAAACATTTTTTATTGAATGTCTTACTATGCTCAGCATTTCTTCTTTTATCTGGGCTATCGATGAATAAAATGAATCCATCAGTGTGGCTCAGCGCGTTGAGGCTCCACTCACTGGATCAGGGAGGTACAAAGAGACCGGGCGTAAGCCCAGTCCCCAATCTCCACCTCATAAACTACGCATTTCACAAACAAACAAAAATAGTACACTTATCATACAGAACACGGCAACACTTCACTTATTCCATTAGTATGTAGTACAACCTGGCAGTAGGTATAAAATGCTTGGCATCAGCATGGGCTTGTGACCATAAAATCAAAGCTCCAATTTTTAACGTGCTAATGATGAGTAAAACTCACCAAAATGTTGGGTAAAGTTGAAGAAGAAGATTAATTAATAACATGAGAGGCACAACAAGCATGGGAAAGACCAAATCATGACATTTCTTGATATTGTGAAATTATATGATAGCATCTTAGATAGAAAGTTTGAGAAGCATTGATAGCAAAAGGAATTAGCAAATAATTAATTGAGAGACCTAAAGGTATGAGGGATGGTAGGGTTGTGTGAGTAGCATTGTTCAGATAAGACAACATGTTCAGGCAGAGAAGTGCTCTCCCCCACACTTCTATTCATTGTTATTATAGATGAAATCATAAAGGATTGGCCACATGGCAAGTAAAATTGTGGAGAAAAGTATGAAAGCTATGTAGTTTGGGTATGATGTGATGATATTGAGAAACTATGAGATAGAAGTGCAAGAACAGCAGGATGTGTTGCAGGACATAGAATGCCAAGGTGAGAAGATGAAGGTTGTAGAAGATATTTATTTTGAAACTGTGATTCAAGAGAGTGGAAGAAACGGGAAGTAAATAAATGAAAGATACGGAAGAGCACAGTAATTCTTCAGGTGTGTAAGAGGACTAATACAGATCAGGAAGGAACTACAGAAGTGGAAAGGGACTATTTACAGCACTTGCTTCGTGTCAGTACTAACATATGGTTCTGGAGCACATGTAATGAAAGATGGGGATAGTGACAGAAATCAGGCTACTGAGATTAAGTTTAAGAGGAGTAGAATTGGAGCAATGAGAATGTAACATAAGAGGTTGAAGAGGAACCTGTGCAACATAGCATTAAAAGAGCAGTGGTTTGGGCACATGATAGTCCCATTCCGGTGTGATAATTGTGGCTTGAAAACTTATCTTTGTCCGCGAAAAGCATGTAATTTGAATACATAATGCAGTCTATAGCTCTGCAAGTTGATGAATTCAAGGTTGTGATTAATCTATAGTTATAATGGCAATGCTACTGTTGAGTGGCATAAGTCCTGGGATCAGGGAGGCATTACTAGGTGGACATTGCAGTTTCATCAAATTATCTTGAAAAAACTAGTATGGATACCACATAGGCTGGATTGGGTATTAGTTTTTATTGTTCAACTATACCCTAGCATTAATAAAGAGAACATTGTGTGCAAATATGGTGCAAACCCCTGAAAGTGAATCATTGTTAATATTTACAATAATAAAGTCCTTTTATTTAGGGGATGGGAGGAGATGATATTCAAAATTTAAAATTATTATGTCAATTGCATGAAATTTTGCAATTTCACCATCGATAATGTCACAGCCTTAAAACTCGGAACAGTTTAAAAAAATAAAGTATCAGAACTTCAGCCAAGGCAAATAGTATTCACCTTGAGGTCTAAATCCACAGTCCCCTTCAAAGTACTTTCCTCAGACTGCACTCTAAGTATTTTCACTATTTTAGGAAGGCGATATACTCCTACAGCATCTTTTCTAGTTTAAATTAGCCAATCACTAATTAAGTATGCCTTGAACTACTCTCTCTACTGTCCCTTAATCCAGTTTTGTTCACTCATAATCACCAGTGGATTATCCACTGTATACACTATTCATAGAACTGAACCTCAAGAATAGTTCGTATTTAGTTCATAAATTATAACTCAAGTTTTTTAAATCTTAAACCACTCTAGTACCACTCACAACCATTAAGACTTTCTTGGAGATCATCAGACATGTTAAGAATGGATTTCGATCTCCTGCATATATGTCTTTGGTATAATCATTTCCCCAGTGCACTCTAGTTTTTTAAATATTCGCATGCAAAGAAACGAAAAATTCTAAATGTCCTCTAAATACTAAATTATTGACCTATCTTATCAAATAGCATCATGGTCTATGCGGTAGGGTGTTTTTCTGACCCGAGTTCAAATCCCCACAGAATTGAATATTTTTATTTATTTTTGTCTTCAGAAATTGTCAAGCTTGACTTTCTTATTTTGTTTAAACTTTACTTGCATACCTTCATTGCGCAAAATAAAACAAATCAAATTGCTTATAACAGATACAACAAATGTAACTTTGGCCAATATATCAGCAATGGCTTCGTAATATGCCTCGCCCATACCCAATAAAATTAGGTCAGGAGGCGAATCTTCTAGTAAACTGGATCTGACACAAGCATTTTGCAATGTTTATAAGAATTTGCTACTTGTTCTTCCATTTCCTTGTTGAGCTCCATTTTTTTGTCACACATAGACCTACTATTTTATTTTCAACCATTTACACACAACTGTTCTTGGAACAAATTGAGTGTAGAAGAAAAAAAAACTATTTTCTCAATGCTACATATTTCGTTTAAAATACCTCTTGATGATATACAAGTAAAGAAACAATGAAGATGAAATAAATAAAATAATAGTAACTATGTGAGTGGAGACTTTCCCAGCATACTGATGAAATGAAATCTTCACAGGAGCTCAGCCGGACAGTTTCGTAAAATGACAAAATTTCGACTAACAATCCGTCGGTAGATCAGTGAAATCATTACAAAAAAAAAAAAAATCAGGGAAAAAATGACAATGAATTGTAGCTAATATCATTTGTTTTAAATATTATTTCACACAATAAAAGTATTACATGAAGTTTAAATAAAATTTAAAAAAAGTCATGCTTGACTATTTCAGAAGATAAAAATAAATAAAAGTAATTGACACCACAGGGATTTGAACCCTGATCAGAAAATTATGAAGCTAACATCTTATTGCATAGACCACACTACCATTTGAAGATATAGGGCAATAATTTAGTATATAGAGGACATTTAGACATTTTTGTTCCTTTGAATGTGAATATCTCAAAAACTAGGGCCCATTTGGAGAAACGACTGTGCCACAGACATATATAGTTTGTACCCTTCAACATGTATGAAGGAGATCCAAATCTGTTCTTAACATGTCTGATGGTCTCCAAGTTAGTTACAAGTTACTCATGGAACATCCTGAAGCTGTTGTTACAAATCATGGGTCACAAATGTTTCCATAACTTAATAATCAACTTTACAGTTTCTATTCATATCACCACTATTTCATCTCCTAACCTGGTTTTCTGGCAACAGAATGGAAATCTTTAAAACCAATTCACATCTTAGCAAATCGATTCCTTTCCCTAAACTCACACCCATCCAAAACGATTCTTTTATGCAGGTTCATGTTTAATTACCTTGGACAGCTCTAAGCTTAATGAGATGACAATTAGTGCATTCTTTTCATTTTTACCCAGCCTGTTCCCTCTCTTCTGTTAGCAGGATCATGCTCTGTCATTAATAGCTTTTGGCTCTTTTCACTAGCATGCAATAATTGCATAAGTGATAAAGCCTATGCCATAATCATTGGGAGTGTAGTAAAGGTGGGTTATAAAAAGGGTTGGTTCCTTTCAGTGACTTTTTGTACTCGAGGAAATGCATATAAATATATATATATATATAAATAAGGAGTCATTTTGGATGAATATCCAAACCTGTCAAATGAGTGAAATTTCAGGTTTGCCCAAGAATCAAAAGCAAAGAGTAGGGGATGCTGTCATTTTTTGAAATATGAAAAACCTGTGCTCATTCAGTAAACTCATATTTCACTCACAAACTGATTATTAGTGTTTGCTGTTCTCAGTGCAAAATTAATTTTAAAAAAATCGTACATGCATCCAAAATACCCCTGCAGGAGAACACCTTACTTACCTCATATGTTTTCAGCAGAGGAGTTAAAGCATTTGATTGGATTTGATACTGCATTATAGCAGTATCTTTTATTGTATTATTTTTTCAGTTTCTGCTTCCTCAAAGCATGTCTCTAGTGCAACATGCAAATCACTAGACAGGATTTTTCAGATGCTGTTTATACTGTTGTGTGTCTGATATTACATATCTGAATCTAAAAACCTCCTTTAGCACATGTATGTGCAACAACTTGATGGGGCATGTCCTCAACCATAGCAACTATCATGAAATTATACATGTCATGGGTCACACTGACTCCCTTCAGTGTTGAGATTAGGCAAAAATTTCAGTGGAAAATATTCTATAAAATAGTACTTAAATTATATATCAAGATGACGCACATTTTAAATTGAAACATTAATAAAACTATAGTAGTAAATCACAACTTCCATGAAACTCAGTAATAAAATTCCTTTTTTTTTTTTACTTCAACCAACAGAAAAACTAGAAAAATGATAGAAATAAGCTGAACTGAGAAGATTCCTGAAAGTTAACAGCTTGGTACCATACAAACTTCATCCATGCTAGGAAAATTGCATGGTTGCAAGAATGGAAGTTTTCTCTGTATTTTATAATAATAAAATCCTCTTGGGTAACTAGCCGAGTGAATCCATCTAAAACATACTACATTTCAGCGGCCATAATATCTGCCGCCATTATAAGGTGACTAGAAAATGATGTTTTTTTGATGGACCCACTTGACTAGTTACTCTAGAGGATTTTATTTTAATTGCTTTGTTCTTTTGCTGTGTTATATAAAATGTTGTGACTGACCAACATCAAGTCTATTTGTTCACTTAAAAACTGCCAGCAAGGAAGTTTTAAATAATACACTGAAGAGCCGAAGAAACTCTGCCTAATATCGTGTAGGGCCCCTGCGAGCACGCAGAAGTGCCGTAACATGACATGGCATGGACTCGACTAATGTCTGAAGTAGTGCTGGAGGGAATTGACACCATGTATCCTGCAGGGCTGTCCATAAATCCGTAAGAGAACGAGGAAGTGGAGATGTTTTCTGACCGGCACATTGCAAGGCATCCCAGATATGCTCAATAATGTTCCTGTCTGGGGAGTTTGGTGGCCAGCAGAGGTGTTTAAACTCAGAAGAGTGTTCCTGGAGCCACGCTGTAGCAATTCTGGACGTGGGGTGTCGCATTGTCCTGCTGGAATTGACCAAGTCAGTCAAAATGCACAATAGACATGAATGGATGCAGGTGATCAGCCAGGATGTGTACATACGTGTATCTAGACGTATCAGGGGTCCCATGTCACTAGAAATGCACACTCCCCACACCATTACAGAGCTTCCACCAGCTTGAACAGTCCCTTGCTGACATGCAGGGTCCATGAATTCATGAGTTTGTCTCCATACCCGTACATGTTCATCTGCTTGATACAATTGGAAACACCCAACGTGGTGGGTGAACGGTTAACGTTCTGGCCTCGCATTCGGGAGGACACTGATTCGAATTCCCGTCTGGGCATCCAGATTTGGGTTTTCCCAAATCAATACAGGCAAATGCCAGGATGCTTCCTTCAAAAGGCCATGGCTGAATTCCTTCCCATTCCTTGTCCCCAATTCCATCCTTGATGAGGCGTAAAACCATAAGTAAAAATAAAAATCTATTGGAATCGAATCTCGTCAGACCAGGCAACATGTTTCCGATAATCAACAGCCCAATGTTGGTGCTGACGGGCCCAGTGAGGCGTAAAGCTTTATGTCGTGCACTCGGAAAGGGTAAACGAAAGCCCATATTGATGATGTTTCGTTGAATGGTTTGCACGCTAACACTTGTTGATGGCCCAGCATTGAAATCCGCAGCAATTTGCGGAAGGGTTGCAATTCTGTCATGTTGATCAATTCTCTTCAGTCATCGTTGGTTCTGTTCTTGCAGGATCTTTTGTTGGAGATTTGATGTTTTACCAGATTCCTGATATTCTCATGAAATGGTCTTACTGGAAAATCCCCACCGCATCGCTACCTCGGAGATGCTGTGTCTCATCTCTTGTGTGCCGACTATAACACCACATTCAAACTCACCTAAATCATGATAACCTGCCATTGTAGCAGCATTAACCGATCTATCGCCTGCGCCAGACACCTGTTGTCTTATATAGGCATTGCCGACTGCAGTGCCATACTCTTGAGTGTTTACATATCTCTCTGTTTGCATACGCATGCCTATACCAGTTTCTTTTGCTCTTCATTGTATATTGAAATTAATTCTGATAGCATTAACAGCATCTCCCAATAACCCCTCTTTGTTTTACAATTTTTGACAATAATTAAGTGCAGCACCCTCCTCCCTCTCCCCCCAATACAAGCTGGCCCCTCATTTCATGTAAGAGAGAGAAAAATATTTCCAGTACCATGAAGAAAAGTTCTGTTTGCAGTTTATCTAAGAATTACTATTGTCATTGCACATACTGAATCGTATATGACAAGATCCACAAGAAAACTTGTGAACTGATGACAAAATAGAAAATAATTTAACAAACATAGGTACCTAAGATAATTTTAAACGACTTCTCAGAAATACCTCCATCATTGGTGATTATAATTAAGTGACTGCAATTATTGTTTTTCTTGGCCTCATGAAAATATCTGCTACAACAACTGTAACTTGGTTTCCAATGTCCAGGTGGCCTGCTGGTATAGGAATAGTACTACTGTCAGGGGTGTAAATGAATATTAAATAAATTATTAATTCAACCGAATATATGGCATAAGGCGTTGGCTGATGAGGGCTTGCATCACGACGCGGCTTGGCTATCCAGGTCGCGAGAATTTCTGATCGCTGACCAAGCGGGGGTGACTCACGCAAGCAATGCCTGCAAGACAATGGGGAAAGTGAGGTTTCTTAATAGCTAATCGCTAGTTGCTAGACACTTGAACCTGTGATTCGGGACTGACACGAACGCCTCGGGCACGGCCACCGACCCCGCGCTACGCCGCAATCTTCGCCGATACTTCCGTTAAGTCAGATACAGCAGTAGTACCTATCGCGGTGTGGACCGTACCTTTTGGGCATAACTTGCACTGTAGTCTTCTACAAATAAACCTGCTGTACATCACAGTCTCGACTTATTTCGTAGTAGAGCTAAAACCCTCTCCGCCGTCCAGATGGCTGATGTCAGACCTGATTATTCAGGAGAGCGGCTTGTGCAAGTAAGTCCACTCATACACCACTTGCCTTCCTGACAACTCTCGGGACCTGCGCGTACACTGCAGGAACGTCCCATACAGATTGGTGTCAGAGTGGCTTCAAACCCGGGACTCTACAAGTTTCGTACCAAGAATTGGAAGATACGATTCGACGTGCGGATTCAAGACGGGACAACTGCTGGAGCCAACGGAAGATCGTCATCAAGGCAGTATGACTCCACGGCTACACGACTTCGGAAGGGGCAGGAGGGCGGCAGCAGCGACGGCGGACGTTGGAGAGCAGCGTGAGCAGCGGGCGTGAGCGACAGCAGCGCGCGTAGTGGCCAGCGGCGTGCAACAGGCAGTTGCAGTTCCAGGCGTCACATTCCGCTCCAGGCAGATCAACAAAGCGGGTCTCTGCGCGGGCTCGGCGAGTTGTCGTCCAGGCGTGCGAGCAGTGGCGGCATTCAAGGCAGTTTGGTGAGTTAATTCCAACTCTATTCATTATGGCAAAGACTCCGCAAACAGTCCAGGATGTTTTTACGGATTTGGCCAAGAAAATGGCTAGTTTAGCAGCACAAAAGGGTAATAATAGTAATGCTACGGACGGAAACGGAAGCAATAGTTGACATGTTAAAGATGGGAATGGGAGTGGTAAATTGCAGTTCCTGGGTTCATTCTTGGGACAGGATGTGGTATTTAGTGGTAGTCCTGGGAAAGATGTGCAAGAATTTATCCTAAAGATCGAAAATCTCCTAGAATTATTAGAGTTGTCACTGGAGGAGAGATTAAGAATCTTGAAATGCCATTTAAAGGGAGACGCATTTCGGCAGTTGTTAAAAATTCTGAAAGTTTTGAAGTGTTAAAATACGAGCTGTTGAAACGATACAAGGACAAGTTCAGTGCACGTTCATACCGGGAAAGCTTAAGAAATTTGAAGCGGTTACCAGCTGAATCGATAGGGAATTTCGCGGATCGAATATAAGCTTTGAGTAGCCGTACATATGAGTTAACGGGAGAAACTGTACATGATACAGCTGTCAAGTACCAAATTGATCAGTTAAACTTGGACACTTTGTTAAGCGGCTTGTCAGATGAAATCACTGAATATGTGACCTTGCAACGGCCGCGAACTATTGCTGATGGGATAGAGATAGCAACGTTTTTTGACCAAGTAAAGAGCAGAACTACCAGTGAAGGTAAGTGTAAAATTAAGCATATTTTTCATAATAAGAGAGTGATTAAATGTTGGGAATGTGGTGGATTGGGACACGTTCAGAGGGAGTGCTTCCGCAGTCCAGCTAACAATTTCAGAGGGAGAAGTTCACATGGGAATAATGGAGGCAGAAGAAGTAATTTTAATGGGAATACTTCCTATAGCTGCAATGGGGAATAAATGCAAGTCAGTAATGGGGCTAGAAGAGGTAACAATGGTGCAGTAAGGGGGAATTTTGGAAGACAAAATATGAGTAACAGAAGATCAAGTAACTTTGAGCACCAGGCGAGTAATAGTAATTCTCAAGGGGGTAGTAAGACTGGGCCAGTACAGGGTGAGTGTTCGTCAAGCGAGGGTACTAGTGATTTTAACTAGGAATGGGTAGGTAATTAACGTTCCTGTGACTCAAAGGCAGGATATTACGGGGGTAAGTAACACAGAATTGGTCCTAATTGCAACAATAAAAAGTAAGTTTGTTTGTTAGTTGATTCTGGAGCGTCAGCTTCGTTGTTGTGTGTTGATATTTGTGGAAAGGAAGGTTTACGCTCCACAAATTGTAAAATTACAGGCATAGATGTAAGTTGTGAAATTCCTGTGTTAGGGATAAAAAAGGTAGATGTTTGTGTAGAGGGAGGAACGTTTGACATGTTGGCATATGTTGTTCCTTTGTTGAGTCTAGGATTCAATGGTATTGTCGGAATAGAATTTTTGAGGAAACATGCTGCAGTTATCGACTTTGCTAAGCATACGATTAGTCTACGACACCCATCTATGTGACACATACTAATCCAGCTTCAAAGACCCGATGAGCACTCAAGGGATTCGATGGGCATATCTGAATCCGCTATTCGAGTGTTAAGGTCAATCGCAAAGGCGGACACTGCGCAAAATATACCTCCAAATTCTGGCAAAATCATCTATGTTCCTGTGGCGAAAAGCTTGGCAGTTGATCAAGAATCAGTAGTATTAGTCGAGCCTCCACAAGATGCAGAATTTTTAGATAGACGTAGGGTGTATATTAAAAGAAGTGTGTGTCATGTTAGAGTAATAAATGGAGAAAAGTTCGTGCCAGTAATAGCGGAAAATTTTAGCAATGGCAAAGTAGAAATTCCGCGAGGATGTAGTTTAGCAGTTTTGTCAGTACTTGACAGTACAGATGTCGATGATAGTAGTAATAACTGTAATAATGAATCATCTAGTGGAACTGTGAAACAGATTATGTTGAATAATGTAGATATTGATGTAGATTTTAGAGGTAAGTTAGAACATTTGTCTGGGGAACAATGGAATAAATTGCAGAAGTTACTGGATGAGTATAAGGTTTTGTTCGATACAAAGTGGGCCTTGCCGTCCACGGATCTGATTGAGCATACAATTGATACAGGGGATAAGAAGCCGTATCGAATTCCCGTACATCAGAGAGGGATAGTTGATGAGTTTATTAACAAACAACTAGAGGAAGGTGTGATTCGTGAATCTCAATCTGCTTGGGGGGCTCCCGTAATATTAATAAAGAAACGATCTGAGGATGGGGAGACCAATTATCAATTCTGTGTGGACTACAGGGGGTTGAATAGTGTCACTACACCAGATGTATATCCTCTACCATCCATAGCAGCAACGGTGGATTATTTGGGGAGATGCCAATTCTTTTCAACCTTGGATTTGCGGTCGGGGTATTATCAAGTCCCTGTAGCCGAAAAAGATATTCACAAAACCGCTTTCATATTACCGAACGGCCTTTTTGAGTTCCGACGCTGTCCATTTGGTCTGTGCAACATGCCCAGTTTGTTTCAGCATTTGATGGACACTTTGTTACGAGGATTGAAACCCCATGTAACACTGGTGTACCTCGATGACGTTTTAGTGTTTTCGAGAACATTCGAGGAGCACATCGAGCATCTAAGAGAGGTTTTTGAGAGGTTGCGTAAGGCAAACCCCACGCTTTCTCTCAAAAAATGCCATTTTGTAAAAGATGATACAGAATATCTTGGCCACGTCGTCTCACGGGAAGGAATAAAACCTCACCCGAGACTACTCGCGGCTGTGAAGGATTTCCCTACTCCGTCGAATGTTAAAGAGCTTCAATCATTTTTAGGGCTGGCAAACTATTATAGGAAGTTCATTAAAGATTATGCCCATAAGGCGAAACCTCTTACGGAGTTGCTGAGAAATGGAGTAGAGTTCAAATGGACACCCGAATGTGTGTATGCCATGGACGAGCTTAAAGAGCTGTTGACAACACCTCCGGTCTTGGCGTACCCTGACATGAAAAAAAACGTTTATTTTGGCTGGAGACGCCTCAGGGGTGGTGCTGGGAGCAGTTCTATCGCAGATAGTTGATGGCCTTGAACGGCCGGTGTGTTATGCTTCGAGACAATTGAGCCCTGCAGAAAGGAATTATAGCACTACAGACAAGAACTGGCCGGGGTTATCTAGGGGATCAAATACTTTGGGTGTTATCTCCTAGGTTCGAAGTTTGAACTAGTCACAGATCATGCTGCAATTAAGTACCTGTTGACTGTTAAAGATCCGTCGAGCAGATTGACCCGGTGGGCTTTCCTACTCTCGGAATATGAATACACTGTCCGTCATAAGCCAGGAATTAGTCACAGAAACGCTGATAGCCTAAGTCGCAAAGTGAGGGCGGTGGCAACTAAGGAAGCTCCCACTTTAGCTCAGCTTCCTGTGGAACAGTCGCGGGACCTCGAATACGAAAAGTGGCGTAAAGACAGAAGATTTGTTTTGCGGGACGGATTGTTAAGATCAGTAACAAGATATGGAGAGCGCGTAGTAGTACCTAAATCATTACGTGAAACACTGATCAGCCTACATCATGACAGTGTGTATGCTTGGCACATTGGTTGGAAAAGCGTAAATAGAACGGTTGATAGAGAGTTTTGGTGGCCCGCGAGAAGACAAGATGTGAGACGGTATGTACAGAAATGTATGATTTGCAACGAACGCGCGGAAGTTCCGCAAGCCAGAGAGAAATTGCAATCTCTTCCTGAGGTAAGAACACCTTTCGAGAGACTTCATTTGGATTTGATGGCGCCCTTTAACTGAAGCGAGGAAGGTTATTCATATATTCTAACAATGATCGATGCGTTTCCGAGGTATTTGGTCATGATACCGCTTGAAAATCAACTGGCAGGTACGGTTGCAAATGCCTTTGTGGTTCACTGGGTACTTCGCTTTGGTTGCCCCGCGAATCTTGTCTCCGATTGTGGAAAAAACTTCTTGTCGGAGTTAATCTCTCAAACGTGCAAACTTTTGGGAATAGAGAAGCTTAAAACCTCTCCGCACCACGCCATGGGCAATGGCGTTTGTGAACGCATCCAAAAAAACAATTATCAAGTCATTGAAATGTTATCTGAACAAGTCTCAGAGGAGCTGGGCAAAGTTACTTCCGTATATGGTCAGCACGTACAACGTGAGAGTGCACAGCTCAACGGGAAAGACATCTTTTGAAATATTGTTCGGTAGGGAGATGAACGCACCATTCACGATGTTTCCAGATCGGTAAGAGGTCAACAATCCAGAGGTAAGGAGCTTAGCTCATAAGTTAAAATGGATATGGAACAGTGTGCGTAAAAATAACTCGAAGGCTTTCGATGCCTATTAAAGGCATAAGTGCAGGATCCTACATGATGTTGAATTTTCCATACAGGAAGCCAGGTAGCTGCTCTAAGTGGAAAACGAGGTGGTCTGGACCACATGAAGTACTTAGTTCCGCGTCAGCAGTAAACCTAAAACTACTGGTAAAAGGTAAGGAAATGATCGTGCACAAGAATCGGGTATGACCGTATGTGTGGTGCGAGAACGTTAGAGGAGAGGAGCAAGAGAGGCTCGAACCGAGCACCGAGGGAAAGGAAGCAGCCGGCGCCCCCGCCACAAGCAGTGGATCCAAGCAGAGGTTTTTTTTTTTTTTTTTTTTTAACTGCTTAACGTCTCCTATAACAACTAGGTCTTTAGAGATGGGAAAGGATGGGGGGCAAGGAATGGGAAGGAATTCAGCCATGGCCTTTTGAAGGAAGCATCCCAACATTCACCTGGAGTGATTTGGGGAAACCATGGAAAACCCAAATCTGGATGCCCGGACGGGGATTCGAACCGCCATCCTCCCGAATGTGAGGCCAGAACGCTAGCCGTTACACCAGAGAAAGGTAGGCATGGCTACAACCTTAGAGGTAAGACGGGTCACAGCGGAGCCAGGGGCCAGGACAACGCGGCCCAGCGGCAAATAATTCGCAGAGTATTGGTAAAACCGGGAGAAAGATGGGAAGTGTAAATAATAATGGGTACAATCTTAGAAATAGGCGGTAGGCGTAGAATACTTTCGGGGGGAAAAGTAGAATTGCATATTTTGTTAGTTATATACTTTTCCAGGATTTTCATTGGGACTGCGCTGTCCAGGAGTGAACCAAGGACTCCAGGGTAGGGATCCGGCATGGACCCTACTATAAGAATTCTTAGGTGGCATATCATTGTCTATTTATGTGACACAGATACTTGCCGTAATTCATCGGGTTGGAATTTGCCTGCCAGATGGATGAGTCAAGTGTTCGCTGACAGTAAACAATTCTTGCTGTCATGTTTCGATTGCAGCGTTGCGTGCGTGCAGTGAGCCAAGTGGGGCAGCCGACACAGCGCTGACGTTGGGGATTACGACAGACTGCAAGCAGCAACTGGAAGTGCAAAGACACTAAGTATTGCAACGCATGCATGTTACAATTTAGTACAAGGGGAATAATAGGGTATAGTAAAGGTTAATAATTTTAGGGGATTCTATTTATTATTGAGAGGGATATTAGTATTAAGTTTTCATTTTGGGATAGTTAAGGTAGTTAAGACTCTAGTGTTTAAGTGAGAATTCATTTAATTGTAATCATGAAGTTGCTTAAGCAAGAATATTTTTCCTTACAATATTTATGGGAATAGTGCAGGTACAAATGTTTGCAGTTACGCCCTTAACAAGCGACGTCATCTTTTCTAAAGGAGCTGACGTGGTAGCAACCAGTTTCCATTGGACCATTCTTGCGCAATATGATTTTAGTGAATTACGGAATCATAGTGCGCAACTAGAAAACATTTTTGGGATTTTAGAGCAAACATTTGAAAAGAAACTCTTCCATTATGACGAGATCACGCATACAATTGCAGATAGTTTGCGAGTACTGTATCAAGCATTGAGTCAAGAGTTTCGGGATTTAATCGATCTCCTCCCTAGAGAGAGTGATCGACCAAAACGTGCTTTGTTTAACCTGGGGGGGGGTCCATATTACGTTATGCCCTTGGGACCCTTACAGAAAGTGATTTGGAACAATTGCACAATTGACTAGACACATTAGAGCAATCTGATGATGATGTGCGCATGAGTCTGTCGAAACAGCTAATTTTAACCACGAATTTGGAAGCCGCAATTACTAATAATACGGCTTCGATAAGGATGCTTGTGGATGCATTCATTGCAAAAGCAAGTGAGCTACAGGTTACCATGAACCACAATCTTAAGGAAATTGAGGCGTTTTTTGCTAAGCAATTGTATAGCATGCAGATTTTGCAACAGTTGGTAATGGCAGTAACTAATACACGCACTGAATTAACACGGTTAAGAATAGCTCTGATGCAAGCTGCTGCGGGTAAACTTAGCGATGTGCTTTTAGGCCCGAAAGCTTACCTGCAGTATCTGCAACTAATCCAGAAACAATTAGGCACCGAGTGGTTCATGGTGTTTCCTTGTACAATAGAGAACATACATAGGTACTATCAGGTAGCAACAGTTAATGTGGCATTGATGGGACAAAACTTGAGGGTGGTAATAGACATACCTATTGGCTCTGCCGACTCTGTTTTGGATCGGTATGACATTCACACATTTCCGATTTTCTGGGAGCAGACTCACCACCATATTAGGTGGGCGACCCATGATGTACTGTTAATTAGTAAGAACCAGCAATCCTACACTATATTAAATTATAACGACTTAGGCAGATGCAAAAGTTCCATCGTTACCATTTGTCCAATGATGACGCTGCTGGACCATGGTGTAACCAGTTGTGAGGCATCAATGTTTTTTTCTGAAGACTTTTCGGAGCAATGTAGACGCGAAATTATAATGTTACATAGGCCGTATTTGGCAGCCTTGAAAAACAATTGGATTTTTGCTATGCCTAAGCCAAGTAGAATAACCATCACATGCTGGGAGGACCAGATGGAGATGCATGGCAGCAAAATAGAATTAAGAGGGGCTGGTATAATTGGTAATGCAACTCATTGTCAATTTATAGGGGAAAATTTCATCATTCCTCCTATCCATAGATCTTCCACGACTTATACTCTTGAATTTCCACAATACCACCTTCCAAAATTTAATAGGAGTATTTACCACAGCCTAAGCTTGTAGAATTAAATAAAACTTAATACAGAGATAGAGAAACATTTGAGGCAGTCTCAAGATTCCAGTAAATATAACCAGATATTAGCAGCAGTAGAGACGCAAATTCAAACACCAGGAAGACATAAGTTTATTATAAGCACCGTAAGTTTAAGCAGCATTGTGGGAGTATCTATTATTATTGTCCTGATATTGTACTTGTACCGGCATTATTCAGGGCAAGTAGCAAGGTTTAATGCTGAAGTGGCCATACCAACGGCGGCACAGATTCTTGTTGACGTTTCTGGGTCGACGTGTAACGCTGACGCTAGTGCAAGCACAGCGACACACATGTAGAAGGCTATGCATAATCATGTATTTGTAATCACTGTTATTATTGTATGAATGTCAATGGGAACAAACTTTACTAATTGTTTATGTCTTCAGGATTGGACACCTGGATCTAGCAGAACGGAATGGCTTATTTTTCTTTGTTGTGTATATCTTTGTAAGCAGAAAGGTACAGTCCAACTGCATTGTCCACAAGTTTAATGCAAAAGAGATATGAAGTGACGCGTTAGCGGACTAACGCTGTTTTGGCCGGTGGGTGTGTCAGGGGCGTAAATGAATATTAAATAAATTATTAATTCAACCGAATATATGGCATAAGGTGTTGGCTGATGAGAGCTTGCATCATGACACGGCTTGGCTAGGCAGGTCACGAGAATTGCTGATCGCTGACCAAGCGGGGGCGAAGCACGCAAGCAACACCTGCAAGACAATGGGGACAGTGAGGTTTTTTAATAGCTAATCGCTAGTTGCTAGACATTTGAACCTGTGATTCAGGACTGACACGAACGCCTCAGGCACGGCCACCGACCCCGCGCTACGCCGCCATCTTCGCTGATACTTCCGTTAAGTCAGATACAGCAGTAGTACCTATTGCGGTGTGGACCGTACCTTTCGGGCGTAACTTGCACTGTAGTCTTCTACAAATAAACCCGCTGTACATCACAGTCTTGACTTATTTCGTAGTAGAGCTAGAACCCTCTCCGCCGTCCAGACGGCTGGTGTCAGACCTGATTATTCAGGAGAGCGGCTTGTGCAAGTAAGCCCACTCATACACCACTCGCCTTCCTGACAACTCTCGGGACCTGCGCGTACACTGCAGGAATGTCCCGTACACTACTATCTGTTAATAAACTATGTATATATGATTCTGTTACACAACATCAGCCGCTGTTTACCTAATCTCAATAGACCTGAATCTACCAAAATATTCTTCCTTCATAGCAGATTAAGTATCGATGACCAGCATGAACTGCATGTCACATCATCGCCAGCTCAACCTAGGGGCAAGTGTGTGGCATAAGCAGGAAAGACCGAGTGACTTTGGCTGAACTATTTTCATGACACTGGCTTTTGTTAGTGGCAGTTGTCAGTATGGATCTGCAACCGTACTGTCTTGATAGTGGCTCATAACTGTGTGGCTGTAATCCCAAATATGCTCCATCGGATTCTTGTCTGGTGATGTAGGTAACCAACTAATGTACTGGAATTATCAAGATTGATAAGCACATGGGCATAGCCAGATAAGAGCAGGGGGGGGGGCATCTACCCCCCTCCTCCTACCAGGATGCGGGTATGTGCTCGATCGGAGTTCTGCCGAACCGAAGAATAAACAATGTTAAGCAACTTTCAAAAATTAATTCGTTCCTCGTGATTTAAACCTGCTTGCTACTGCTATCTGCGGGAAACGGACGTTAGTGAGGACAAGGCGGCGCCACGCACGGTGCTTTAAGCTGTGTATCGACTATGTGCAGTATCTGCGTGAGCCATGTTTGAGCGCGCTAAACTGGTTTTTATCTGCACGAACCATTTCTGTTGACGAGCGTGGCTGCCACGAGTGGCAACTGAGGTAGTAGTTAGGTTGGCAAGCATGTGGGCGCATGGTTACAATTGTCTCAGTCTTGTTTATTACAATAAATACCAAATACAATACAACTTTACACAACAATATCAACAACTTCAAATATAAGATTTCCACACTATATCATGTAATAAGCTTAATTACCAATCGGTTACTTAAAATTCCCCCAAGATATACTTATATTAAATAACCACAATACTAGTTGGCCTTAATGATCCATGATGGCCCAAGAGTCCAAGGATTTACACACTTAAATTTACTTATGTCTAAACAACAATTTAATAATGGTAGAATATCCGGAGCTATAAGTTCCTAAACAGGATTTCCAAAGATCGAGCTTCTCAAGACACTTATATCAGTTGAGCTCAACCAACACTGGTCTGTTTTAATGTTTCAGCGCCCCTTAAGGGTACAGACAAACATACATACACTGTTTCCCTCATGTGAAAGAACAGCCATTAGTGACATAGATTGTCCCACGCAAGCACGAACACCAAACAGAAAATCTCCAATTGCACCGAGGAAGCAGAAAATACAACGAAGTTGAATTGTCTGAATACCACGAACACTCTAACAGTCTATCCACTCGTGGAACATGAAGGCACAGGTTGCTCCAGAAGGTGCCCAAGCGCACACTTTACGAGGACACCCCAAACTGCCATATAGTCTGGGCATGTGAGGCGACGACACCGTTTCGGCCACTCAGAACCGCTTGTCAGACCAGGCACCGTGAATAACCGCTCGTCGACGGCCAAGTATCACGTTGCTCCGCCTAACTGCTGCCCGTGCATGGAGCACGTCGCCTTCTTCAACTGCCGCTTCCGACACCGACACTTCCTCCTCAGACTGTTCACTTCCTAGCAGAGACTGACCGCACAGACTGACTTCTTTCCCGCGCCCGGCGATGGAGGTCCAACTGTCGGTATTGGTACTGGTACTGCTAACGCTTCACTCTTCTTACTGCCTCTGGTACTGGTACACTGACGGACCGAGCGGCCCCATTAACTGCCTCCTTGGGTGCCCGCTGCCCGTGCGGGCCTTACGCTTCCCGACGACCCAGGGAGGCACGCCGCCTCCGACAGTCAACGGAGCTCCGACACTCTCTGCAGCACTGACGTTAGTCCATCCTCAGTGGATATCCAACTGGCCTGGTACTGGTACACTGACGGACGGAGCGGCCGCATTAACTGCCTCCCTGGGCGCCCGCTTCCCGACGACCCAGGGAGGTACGCCGCCTCCGACAGTCAACGAAGATCCGACACTCCTTCCTCACTGGATATCGCACTGGCCCTCACTGGTACACTGACGGACGGAGCGGCCCCATTAACGGCCTCCCTGGGCGCCCGCTGCCTGTCCGGGCCTTACGCTTCCCGACGACCCAGGGAGGTACGCCGCCTCCGACAGTCCACGCAGCTCCGACACTCTCTGCAGCACTGACGTTACTTGACTGCTTATCCGACTGGGTATCCAACTGGCCCTGGCCGCGCCGGGTCACTGCTTATATACCCCACGCTATCCGGCAGAGGGCACTACTCCACCGCGGCGCTGCCTAGCGGAGCAGCAGGCGTGCGACAGAAGACAATCGCTCGCCAGATGGCAGAAATTCTGCCACAGCGCCCCCTGGCGAAGCGGTGGGCTGACGGCAGATGATAGCCGCAGCGTGAAGATGAGCCGCGCACGGCGCAGCAATGCAACCCAGCCAGGAACTGTCTTTTCGTGAAGCCACCGTGAACATTTCACGTGCATGACTAGCTGCAACTTTCACTGTGATGCATCACACTGTATACTAGAAACATAAACGAATAGTGATTTAGTGGATATGGAAATTGTATTTTAATAGAATACAGTATGGTCAGAAACTCATGGAAGACATGAGATGTGAAACCATCGAGGATACAATAATCAAATTTTATGAGAATGACAACGGTTCAGTCCCTAAAATCATTGAGCCAGTAAACAATTTCAGTTACTAAAAGACGCTGTGACTTCAAGATTTATAGTAATTGGATACTCGTGTACAAGCCTGCAATACCTTTTTCGAGTGTTGAACAGTTACAGATGTTTTTGATGCATTTTGCGAAGCTCTGAAAGAATGGGCAAAGATAAGGTAATAGCACCCATTTTATATTAATTTTTTTATTGCTGTTCAATTTTCTGTTGCCATTCTTAAGGAGAACTTACTTAGGTAAAATGTATTGAGTTATTCATGTTATTTGGCAATTCTATAGATTCGTTAATTGGAGTTTCAAGTGACGGTTGTGGTAGTGGTACCATCCGAGTGTGATTACGCTGCAAATTTGCAATTACACAAAAAATTTTGGCACCGTACAATTGTGTTAAAATGTGACAGTTTCGTAATCCATGATAACAAACTGTCGCTGTACCGCATGAGCCAACTTGAATGAAGACACCTTCGCCTTAACTGAGCGTGAGCCAAGTATTGGGGAGCCTTTGCCGCGTGCCTAAATAATCATAGACTGCAGGCTGACTCGACCCACACACACAACCTATCAGATCTTTTATACTGTGACATCGCTGAAGCTAATAACAATTGGTGTAAGGAAGTTTTTTAAAAGTAATTATTTTGTATTTATCACAACGCTAACAACGGCTTTTAATGGCATTACATACAGTACCTACAAGAAGTACAACTTTTATGTAATAACTATAGTTATCTCCAATTGTTTGTATTTTATTTATTTTTATTACCACCAAGCAATTGTGAAAAAGTCGATAGTGTAAGAGCTAATTTGTGATAAAATATTTATTACTCTTGAATTTACAGTATATTTGTCCTAGGTGCCCGGATTTGCCTGAATAAGAGTTACGTCAGTCCAACGGTCAAGTTGTTTCACTCATTCTGTGGTTGTATTGATACTGCTACATACTGTGTTACTGCCCATAGGCGCAGCTTCATATTAATTTCAGTCTTATGAATTAAGTGCAATGGTGTTGGAGAAAAATGCTAAAACGCTGCTGTGTACCTTCCTGAAAATTGCAACTTTTCTGTAGATGCTAAAGCTACTAATTTGAAATAAAAATTTAATCATGCCTGTGCTAGTACCAGGTGTGTAAATATGAAACCGGAATTTTTTGATCAAAAACACACGTTCATTGCATAAAAATGGTTCGACATACCTTATTCAAAATATTGTCCATTGCAAGATATACATTTTTCCCATCTCTCCGGTAATTTATGAATGCCACGCCAAAAAAAAAATTTTCTCTTTTGATGCAAACCAGTCATCAAGCCATTTCCGCATATTTTCGTAAGAACTGAAGCGCTGCTCGGCGAGTGCGTGTCCCATCGATGCGAAGAGATAGTAATCCGACGGCCCAAGGTCAGGCGAGTAAGCCGCATGCGTCAGTATCTCCCAACTAAGCGACTCGATCATTTCCTTGACTGCTTTTGATGTGTGTGATGGTGCGTTGTCGTGAAGCAAGATCACTTTGTGTTGTCTTTTCTGGTATTCTGGTCGTTTTCCCCGCAATGCTTGGTTCAAACTGAGTATTTGCTGTTGATAACGTTCACTATTAACAGTTTCACCAGGTTTTAGAAGCTCGTAGTAGATCACACCACTTTGATCCCACCAAACACAGAGCATTGTCTTCTTTCCATAGCGATTTGGCCTTGAAACTGACGTTGACGGTTCACCTGGAGATACCCATGATTTTTTCCGCTTAGGGTTCTCAAAATATATCCACTTTTCATCACCAGTCACAATTCTACGGAGAAATGATTTTCTTTTATATCTGGCGAGCAGCATTTCACAAGTGGTTTTTCGGTTTTCTTGCTGTCTGTCAGTCAGTTCATGTGGAAGACATTTTCCCATCGCTTTTAAACGTATGGAAACAGCTTCCCGTGTCACATTCAATTGATCTGCAAGTTGTTGTTGCGTTTGAGCATCATCCTCATCCAACAATGCTTGCAACTCACTGTCTTCAAACTTCTTCGGAGGTCTTCCACGGTCTTCATTGCTGATGTCAAAATCTCCACTTCTGAATTTTTTAAACCACTCGAAACACTGTGTTTTCCCGAGAGCACGCTCGCCGTAAGCTTCGACAAGCATTCGATGCGATTCTGCAGCAGTTTTCTTTAAATGAAAACAGAAAATCAACGATGTCCGCAAATCGTAGTTTGTGGGCACAAAAGTCGACATCTTCAACAGTGTTAAAAACCGCACTATCGTATGAAACTTGTATTGTCGGGAGTGGAAAATCACAGCCGGCTGTCGACAAAAGAAACCGCTGACAATGGCGCAATCGGGCGGTAACTGCTTTGATCGCTACAGCCATCTATCGGCAAATTCCGGTTTCATATTTACACACCTGGTATATTCTAATTAATTTGTTACTCAAACTTTCTGTCACTTTAAAAATATCCATGAATACTGCTAAAACATGTTTCAGCAGCTAATGATGCTAAGAGATGGGAAAGCTTGGGGAACAAGAAATTCTGCCATGACCGTAAGAACTCATTAGCTTTTAAGTAACTAAAGAAACCAAATAATCATGCATTTGGTTACAGTATTACTGAAAGGAAAACATACCCAAAACTTTTACTGTTAAAAAAAAATCTTTATCTGCAACTTTTGCATTTGACAATTACTTCTTGGAAAGCTGTTCCTGGTATGGCGTCTGACGGAATCAAGAGATCTCCCACACACACAACAACAAAATCCTGAACCTTTCAAATCCAACTGAGAACATTATCTCACTATCCCGAAAAATATTTTACCATTGTTAAATAAATTATGATATTTACAGATATAATATCCAGTTGTAATATAAATTTACTTTCATTTCATCTAAACAATGGTTCTTTGGAAATTAAATACAGGAACTTAGTATATACTGATATCATATCTGTCCTTTTCAATATATCCAATTCCCTTCAAACTTGGCAGAAATCCCAATGGTCAAATTTGTATTTCAGCCAGATATGGTACACACTCATGACCTGTGAGCCTATATAGTGAAAATGTGCCTTGTTAATACCTCTAACTCCCTTCAAACTCAACAGAAATTCTTCAAATTTTGCATAGCATACCTTTAGGGTCTAATACAGACCAAGTCATATTTCGGTCAAATCAGCTGAGTCTGTCATGACCTGTAATCCTAAAAATTCAGTTTTTGTTCACAACTTAAGACTAATCATCTCTGGTGCTACTGCCGAGATCTAACCTCTACTAATCCAAGTTAATAGTTTCTCATCTTTCAATGCATTTTTGTATAAGTTGGCCTTAAAGAGCTCCAAAAATTCTCAAATTCAAGAAATTGATTCACTTCTGGATGGAGTCAATTTCAAAACATTTCACAAGAAAAATCAGATCACTGCTCGATACTAAATTTGTGTCCTGGAACTACTCTAGACCCATAAACATAACCAAAAGAGGGTCATGAGCTTACGCATAGTTCTTAATATGGCAATAAGTACAAGTAGATACAATATACATTTGGATAGGAGAATAACCATCACTTACCAAAAATGATGGTTACTGTGGCGTTGAAACACAGAAACTATACATATGTACGTGTTTTGATGCTGCAGCAATCTTCATCAGTAGAGGTTATTCTCCTATCCATATATATATATGTATATGGTTGAATTGCATAGATAAATGTTAAACTTCTCACTCATGAATTTAAGCAAGTGTACACTAACTCCAAAGTCCTGTTGTTTTATCTCTATATTTAATAGTGAGCAGAGTGTGGACGAATATTCTGAATATTCAGATTTGAGGAAAAATCTGTGGCTCCACTTGTATTTTAGTTCCAGTCATTCAGTTAATAATCACTCATTACACTACTGGTGTGCAGCCCACCTTTTCAAATCATACAAATTAAACTTGAATGTAGAGACTGCAACTCCACATATTCACATATGTTAAACCCATTCATATCAACATTTTCTGCTTAGGATGGGATGGTTAGTGTAGGTTGATTAATAAAAAAATATTAAGCTTTTTTTTTTTTGTCCATTTGAAGAGTCAATATCAATGATAAAAACTGCGAAACACACAAATAAGTAAACAGACATGACAAATCTCACAACAGAAAAACAACTTTAAAACTTCAATTGTTATAACAAGCATCAACCATGCACAATTCTCATTGCACTGTAACATTCACTGTACACACACAAAATGATATGTATTTGTGAAAAGTTTTAATATTATTAGTAATAAAAATTCCTTATTTTCTGAACTTCTGCAACTTAAATAATATAGCTGCACAAGTTAAAAATAAATAAATAGATAGTCAGCGAAGGCGTCTGTTACATACATTTCAGGTGGCACTCTTTTTAAAATTACATCAAGAAAATTAATGTTTTGTACATAAAGAGATTAACAAATTTTATGTTTTCTATGATAAGACAAATGACACCAGTTGAAGCATGAAACATGTATACAATCACAGCTGATTCAGCCACATGATACATTAAAAAATACTTGCCAATATGGTGCACAAATAATATATTTTAAATTAATGGCTCGTTTCAAACAAATTCTTATCATTCACACAGCTATGTAACACATTTAATTTGTTCTTCCCAGAAATTACCTGGATCATTTATTCACATATAAAAATATAAAACATCTAGTGATGGCATATGAAAAGACTGACAAATTATTTGAAAAATCACTGACATTAAGTTTTACTGAAACAGGTTTACACAATTACTTCTGCACAGACAGGTGTAAACCATGAGTCCATCACAACACTGTCTTCTGACTGCTGCAGTTTTTACACATATTTGTCAAAGAAACTTTGACTAAAACACTGTAACATATACAACCCCCCCCCCTCCCTCACTTATTTTATATCAAGAATGAAAGAACAGTCTTCCATGAGATTAGATATTTGAAAACTGAGCCATCAATATCCTTATAATTAGTCTTGGAAAAAAAACTTGACTAGTAACTTAAGTTTGGTTTAAAATTGCATAGTTACATTAATCAACACAACACAATGTTCAAACACAACAATCAGATGTCTGATATTTTTGCTTCATGTCTGCTGCCATGTTTGGCATGTGGTGATGGTAATCTTACAACCATCTGTGCTGGTGTGCTGTTAGTGTACTTTCCCTGAAGCCTTGGGTTTCCTACTTCTTGAGTAACTTGTTTCCCAAATGAGCACATTGGCTGTAACACACCAATATGATAGTTTGTATTATGGCTTTTTTGCTGTTGAACAAAGTTTTGATGTTTCTGCTGAGAAGGGTCAGTCACTTGCATCTCATGGTAAACAGGAAGACCTTGCTGGCTGCCATTTATTTGTGACTTTGGTGGTGGAATACAATGAAACTGAGCACTTGGTTGAGAAGAATGATGAGAAACACTCACACTTTGTGTTGAACAGTGGTTAAAATCTGGCGTAGGGCAGGATACAGGATTAAAAGTTTTTATACCATGTTCAGGATTCAGCCTTGATGTGGTGTCAATACTACAAGAAAAATTCTCACCATCTCTCAAACGCCTACTTGGAGAACTGGAACAACTGACTGACAGTTCATCTTCTGGATTGTTATTTGATGAACAGTGGCTGCTAAACAACCTGTTGCAATTTCCAGACGATCCTTTACACAAGGAAATTAGTCTGGAATTTATTTCAGGAAACTGAGGTCTTCGGCTAGGTACTTCATGCCAACATTCAATCATAAGAGAATATATATACTTGAGGGGCAATCCTCTGGACAAGGCAGAAGCTGGCGGGAGCGTATCATATCAATAACTTCTTGATTGCTGTAGCCGTAGTAAGGCTGTAATAAGAAAAATTCTCTTAGGACTTTCTAAAAAAAAAAAAAAAAAAAAAAAAAAAGATAATTATCATCTATATAAATTAAAATAATTTGGAAATTACAGTTACCTGCAATCCATAGCTGTAAATTTCCCACAAAACTACACCATAACTCCATACATCACTCTCAGTTGTAAACTTCCCATACAGGATAGATTCTGATGGCATCCACCTTACAGGCAGTAAGGACTTTGATTGGACCCTGCAAGTAAATGATGTATTTAATAAATTTCATGTAAAGCAGCTGCAACACAATAATAAAACTAATAATTCTCCACTTGAGTAGGTTATTAGGATGTAATGAGACTTACTTTACACAAAAATAGTAATAATATCACTTTAAAAATTTCAACAAAGATAGAAATATAAAGGAGAATCATCTACCTATAATAATCTGAAGAATAAACATCTCTGGACAGTCCAAAATCAGATATTTTAACAGTTAGATTGTCACCAACCAAACAGTTTCGAGCAGCCAAGTCACGATGTACATAGTGGTGGCTTGAAAGGTATTCCATTCCTAAAATTGAAATCAAATTGCATCTGTGTACATACTGTTTTCTTATAATAGAGAGATAACACAAGAAAAACATTATACTGTTTTAAAAATGTTCAGACGTGAGCCTGGACTTGAATAATTAATCTCACATGTTTAAACTTACTTTCCAAGATGACAGTAAATGTTAATCAGGGTACACTCTTAAATGAAGAGACTGAATTCAACACAACACTCGATATTTTGGTAAATAAAGTGTATAACCAAACTTGCTGATGAACTTGAAAGCATGACAACTGATATACAGTATATAAGTAAATAAAATTAAGATGTAATTAATATTTTTGTACACTAGAGGTTTAATTCACTGTATTTATCAATCTAACCTCAGTTACAACAATAATAATGAGCAGGAAGAGAGACTCAATATGTGTCAGTGTCACACCTGAGCTCCTTGCTAAGTGTCTCATTTACTTGCAAGAAATATTGTGTTACATATGTTCATTGATCCCACCCACCATCATATCTGATAAGCATTGGTTTGAATTTCCCTACACTTCCTTAATTGCAACAGTGACAATTTGAAAATGGCCATCCTGATACACTACATA
This sequence comes from Vandiemenella viatica, assembly GCA_031002005.1. Classification (NCBI taxonomy): domain Eukaryota; kingdom Metazoa; phylum Arthropoda; class Insecta; order Orthoptera; family Morabidae; genus Vandiemenella; species Vandiemenella viatica. Next base: position 234,597,626 of record CM061921.1, on the reverse strand, counting down.
AAAAAAAAAAGGGGGGTGCTTAAAGTAGCAACAGATCCCAATTACCAATCTATTTCCCATTTCTTTTTTTCCCCCTCACGTCTTCAAGTATTAAAGTTTCATGTTGTGCATAAATATGTAAATATTAGCTGATGCCCATGACTCCGTTTGTGTTTTTAAAGAATTTTGATTGACAGCTACCGACGTGTAACCACCATAGTGCACGATGGGAGACTTGAAGTTAATAGTACACACAAACATCAGTGATCTGCATAGGGTATTTATGGCTGCAAAGTAAAATATAGGGACATGTCTTTGGTCGAAATATGAAAACGCTGTCCGTCGACCAATTTCAACTATCATATCTCCCACACCCCATAGCTACCAATATGGTGCACTTTGGGAGACTTGAGGTTAATGTCACACACCATTGCCAGTGGACTGCGCTAGGTAGTTTTGGCTGTGGAATGAAATATAGGGACACATCTATTTTTATATCAGGTCCACCACTTTCAACCACCATATCTATCACATCCCCACAGCTACCGACATGCAATCACCATAGTGCACGGTGAAAAACACCAGGTTACTACCACATGCATAATCCCGTGGTCTGCACTTGGTAGTTCTGGCTGTAAGTCGAAACGTAAGGACATGCATGTATTTGGTAGAAGAAGGAAAATACCCTACGTCGACCTATATTAAACACCATATCTCCCACATTCCCATACTTACCGACATGTAGCCACCATAGCACACGATGGGAGACTCGATGCTACTACCACACACAAACACCAGTAGTTTGGGCTGTATAGTTGTGGCAGCAAAGTAAAATATACGGACACATATGCCTTTAGTTGAAATACGAAAATACTCTTGATCGACCACTTTCAACCACCATTAGGAATTGCAACCCAGCAAAGCGGGATCCCGCACAAAATTAAGTAGATTCGCAAAATGTGGCGAAAACGCATGTCAGTCTGCGTGACTCGCTGCCCCACTCCCACATGTATTGCACTGTTTGCCTGTACCCTTGCAGTTGGCATTTGACTAGTGTGAACAAACGTTTGTTTTTGTCAACCTTCGTCATCCGTAAGTAAATAGATCCACTTTTAGGTATTCATTAGAACTTACTATTCTAACTATGAAACAAGTATTTTTTTGTGTCACACACGTTATCTGAACTACACAGTTAAAGCTTTTTATTCACGGTTTCATCATTTCCATTTTCTGTATTTGCAGATAAAGTAATTTTGACAACTTCCTGTATTTGCGGCTGAAAATTTAATTATTCGTAGATACAAAACTAATGTTATCGTAATTTTAACGATCACATACCTATTTATTCAGCAGCTATCAAAATGCAATTGTATAACCTTCGAATTATTGTTGTTTTGACCACCACCTCAATGCGTTTGAAACATATGCTCTTTGAAGAAAGCTGCCTGCTTACATGTCTCGCTAAGGCTTTTGATTAATCCCTCTTGGAATGATTTGGTCAATCGCCACAATACATTAGTTTTGAATGAACAGCATGTGTCCTTTCAACTCCTTGTTATTATTTGGACTAAAGGCAAAAAAGTCTTCACAGCTATATCGCCGAATTGTGTCGTAAAAACACCATACTTCGATGGCTGCCTCTGCCTTCTTCCTCACATGTGAAATTTCCTGTTTTCACAACAAAAGCATTGCAATCATACGCCGAGAAAATCTCCTTTTTTACATATATATATAACAAATAATTTCCACTCTAAAAAAAAGTTGTTATGCCACTTGAAACATAAACTGAAATACTTGACAGTTTACGTCTTGGTAAGTAATTTCTTTTAATAACAATGAATCAACTATAAGTCAATGAAGGAATCGGGGAGACATAATAATGAATCCCACAAAAACAATTCTTGTAAAAATAGGCCAAGTCTCGTGCTTGTGCAGTAAAAAAATGTTATTAGATCTTGTTCTGAGGAAAGTTTACACTTTATAGAGTATATTCACTTCACTTTGTGAAATAGAATGCTTTCTCTCGGTGGTATGGAACGTTTATTTAGAATTTTAAAAAAACTGTGGTAACTTAGCCATTATGCATACCATGTCTTTATTTTACGGCACATAATATGACTTAAGACTGAATATTTTCCATTTTTGATTATTTATTGAAAAATTGGTTTAGATTTAAAACAAAAAATGTAAAAACTCAAAATGTACTTATGATATGCTAAAAAAATAGTGTCTTTTGCCAATTAAAGAATTGTTAATTTTTATCATGTAACATCAATTTAATTAACAGATGTTTATTATTTAATTTATTAACACTTTAAATAATTATGTATCAAATATATGCGTTAAAAAACTATTGGCCCCAATCCCGCAGGATTGGTGCAAATCCCACAAAAATCCCGCAGGATAGAAAACACTGTGGGATTGCAATCCTTAACCACCATATCTCCCACATCCTCACAGATGTGTACCTCAAGGAAGTGTAATAGGACCACTTCTTTTCTTAATTTTTATAAACGATCTCGGAGACAAAGTGAAAAGCCTTTTTAGATTGTTTGCTGATGATGCGGTTTTTTATAGGGAAGTAAGAACTTTGGCCGATTGCTTAGAAATTCAGCGCGATCTGGATGTTATTTTGGCTTGGTGCGCTGAGTGGCAACTTACTCTAAACTGTAAAAAGTGCAAGACAATGAGCATAACTAACAAAAAGAATCCGATTGTTCAGAAATACGAGTTAAACAATACAGTTATTGATATGGTCAATTCTATTAAATATTTGGGAGTAACAGTACAAAGGAACATGAATTGGGACATACACATTAATTCTTTAGTAGGTAGAGCAAATTCTAGGCTGCGATTCATAGGTAGAATCTTGAAAAATTGTAATGAACAAACAAAGGAGATAGCGTACAAATCTCTTGTGCGTCCACATTTGGATTATTGTTGTGCCATTTGGGACCCGTTTCGTAAGGGATTGATCAAAAGTATAGAGAAAGTACAGAGAAGAGCCGCTCGATTCGTGACCGCTTGCTACAGTCCGTATGAAAGCGTCACAGAACTGATTAGTAGATTAGGTTGGGAGACTGGTAGATAGACGACACACGTTTCGTTTAAACTTATTGGAAAACATGCATACTCCAACTTTCACTCATGAGTGTAGTGAAATACTTCTTCCACCAACCTATTTGAGTCGGAAGGACAGGAAAGAAAAAATTAGAGAAATAAGGTGCCGGACTGATTCTTATATGAATTCTTTTTTCCCTCGTACCATTAGGGATTGGAATGCACAGCAAAGAGATTAGCTTTGGTGCTGAGCACCCTCTGCCACCCACAATTTTGTGAATTGCAGAGTATATATGTAGATGTAGATATCGAAAATCGGCCAATGTTGTGCACGATCGGTGAATGTATGCTACTACCACACACAAACACCAGTAATCTGTGCTGGATACTTTTGGCTAAAAACTGATACATAGGCACACACACGTCTTTGATCAAAATGCTAAAGTGCCCCAGGTCGACCAATTTCAACCACCATATCTCCCACACCCGCATAGCTACTGACATCTAAATACCATAGCACATGATAGGAGACGTGATGCTACTACTAAACACAAACATCAATGGTCTGTGCCATGTAGGAAAGAGAAGTGTAGGGACACACATGTATATGGTAGAAATATGAAAAAGCCCTACATCGGCCAACTTTAACTGCCATATCTCCCGCACCCCCACTGCTAATGGAATTCCGCCAACGTTGTGTATGATTGGAAACTCCATGCTACTACCACATACAAACACCAGTGATCTGTGCTAGGTAGTGGTGGCTGAAATGTAAAATATAGGGAAACACTTGTCTATTTATAAATATATATATATATAAGATTTGTATGTGTATCCACATTTCCCTGTACAGAAAACTGCATAGAAATGATATTAGGCTGCTAAATTGAAGTAATCAGATTTGATCCTGAATTACTTGCACATTTCCAGTATAAAAAGGTAGAGATTTACTGCTAAAGTAACTTGTTAGGAATGAGATAGTACAAATTAAATTTGCCAAAGAAGTGCTTATTAACAAGGATTGCTTTCCTGTTGCCAAGGTTTAAATACATCATAAATTTCTCATATAACTGTACCACATCTGCTGCACACAGCTTCAGCATTACAAACAAATCAATGCTACTTGTTCCTTCTTATATAGCTTCTTGAACTAGGTTTTATCCTAGTTATAGTCCAATAATCAGAATCAGGAAGCAATGTTCAAATGAGTGATTGATTACTATCCCAAATAATTTCATTCAGAGGACCCTGCTAAATCAAATTAAACAACTGCACAAACAATCTTACCTCCTGAAAACATGAAACAACACTAAAGCTGCTGTGATGTCAAGCCATGTAGTTTGGCTAAACCATATTGGACTTGAGGAGGTACAATGGGAGTGAGGTTATAAACCTGCAATATGTATATCAGCCAAACTGATTACTGTTCTAAACTATTTTTCATAATCATGTATGTAAATGCTGTGTCAGTTCCCAATTTCCATCTAAAAAATCATACATTTAACAAACAGAGTGATATGTACTGCACAGAGCAAATAATGACATGTTATTTACTTACTGCAATGACTGTTAAAGTGGCAAATTGAAAGTAATAATAGCTTAAACATATTTTACCTATTTCCACCTCAAAAACCACACATCTCACAAACAGGTTGACACATACCACACAGAACAAACAAATGGTGATGTGTTATTTCCAATGTCTGTAAAAGTAGTAAACTGAGAGTTATAAAAGCTTAAACATCTTTTAACAGATGAAGATGAAAAGCAGAAGAAACTTTATATTCTATATTTAAAACTGTATTTAAGTTTTGTTATTTGGGGGTGGGGTGGGGAGATGGGATGAGTTTGCTATTTAAAATTTCAATATGTAAATACAAACATATCACAAAATTCAAGGATAATTATGGCTTAAAAGTATAACAGATTTGCTGGAGAAGAAACAGATTTACTGCACCTCTTCTGAAAGATGCAGATCACAATTCTTCATACCTCCCTTACCAAATACACAGACGGAAAAAAAAATCCCAACACCAAGAAAAAATTATTGTAGAGTAATGAAATTTGGACAATGCATTTGTCAAGTTAACATGTTTAATTGATTAAATTTTCAAGATCACAGGTTAATTTAAGCTCAAGAAAATGCATTTCAAATGTGAAATACTGTTAAATTAATAGCCGGTGTAACCTCCAGAATTTTGAATGCAAGCCTGCAAACGTGAATGCATTGTGTCATACAGGTTTCGAATGTCACTTTGTGGTATGGAGTTCCATGCTTGTTGTACTTGTGCTGTCAATACTGGGACGGTCAGTGCTGGCTGTGGATGATGCTGGAGTTGTCGTCCAATGATATCCCATACGTGTTCAATTGGAGACAGATCCGGTGATCTCACAGGCCAAGGTAACATGTCGACACTCTGTAGAGCACGTTGCGAGACAACAGCGGTATGAGGGCGAGCGTTATCCTGTTGAAAAACTCCCCCTTGAATGCTGTTCATGAATGGCAGCACTACAGGTTGAATTACCAGACTGACGTACAAATTTGCAGTCAGTGTGTTTGGTATAACCACAAGAGTGCTCCTGCTGTCATAGGAAATTGCTCCCCAGACCATGACTCCAGGTGTAGGTCCAGTGTGTCTAGGCCGCAGACAGTTTGGTTGCAGGCGTTCCCCTGGCCTCCTTCTGACCAACACTCGGCCATCACTGGCACCAAGGCAGAACCTGCTTTCATCAGAAAACACAACAGATCTCCACTCCGTCCTCCAATGAGCTCTGGCTTGACACCACTGGAGTCGCAAACGGCGATGGCTTGTAGTCAGTGGAATGCACGCTACAGGGCGCCTGGCTCGGAGCTGTCCTTGAAGTAACCGATTTCTAACAGTTCGTTGTGTCACTGTGGTACCAACTGCAGCTCGAATTTCTGCCGCAGACGCAGTACGATGCGCCACAGCTGTACGCCGAATACGGCGGTCTTCCCTCTCAGTAGTGCCACGTGGCCTCCCGGAACCCGGTCTTCTTGAGGCAGTACCATCCCTTGACCACTGCACCCAACAATCATGCACAGTGGATACATTCCGGCCAAGTCTTTCTGCAATATCGCGAAAAGAAAATCCACCTTCTCGTAGCCCTATTACACGACCTCGTTCAAACTCGGTGAGCTGTTGATAATGGCTTCTTCGTCTTCTTAAAGGCATTCTTGGCTAACATCAACTCACTATGTCAAATCTCAGCGGTAAATAACGTTCACAAACTTTACAGCGCGTATTTAAAGCAAACCTGATTTCCAAGCTCTGAGTAGCGCTACTAGCGCCACACTTATGCGCGAAGCGCGAAATTTGAATCGATGTCATCTTTCAGATGTATAAACACGCCTACCAAATTTCGTTTATCTAACACAAGTCTTTCTTGGTGTTGGGATTTTTTTTTCCGTCTGTGTACATATACGTTTCTAAACCAAAATATTGTATGTCTGTTTTTGTCTCATGTGTTGTACACCCATCTCAACCTTCAACTTTGGTGAGTGATGGGTTATTTACCCCATACTTTTTTAATTTATACTGCCTAAAAACTGTTTCATTATTTCTTAGTATCTGTACAAAAATTTTATTACATTGGAAGGAAAGGGTGTTTTGTACCGTAATTAGGTTAAGGATAAAGAGGAAGGCCAACACTTACCGTAGCAGAGGATGTGGCAGCACAGAAACAAAAACACACACACACAAATATATAAAGTTTTTGGGCAAAGTCCTTCTTCAGCAGGAGGGAAGGTAACAGGCTTATATAACTACAATGAATGAATTGAGATGTAAGGGACTGGGTGGTTAAGAGCGTACATAGAAAATGATAGAAGACATGAAGTCAGCCTACTCAATCTAAGTATGTTAAGGTAAATTAGTGGTGCTCCGAAGATAAACAATAAACACAAAGGACAAGAAATATGGAAATAGAGCAATACTACAGAACTGTGGAATGGGATGTAAATAAACATTGCACATTTCATTAAGTAATCTTCGGCGTGTGCACATCTCCCAAACCATATGATTCGGTCCCTAACCATGGGCGCTGGGAGGGGGTGAAAGGGACTTGCACCCCCTTGCCATGAAAGAAAATATATAGAAAAAGATCAACAAAAATGTTGGCATCAAATTTTCTGTTTGAATAATAACTTAAAGCGTCTAAGTTGCTGTCCATATTTTCCCAGCACCTTACCAATAAAATCAGTGTCCTCCTACATACTACTAAATGACCGTTCAGTGCTACATGTTGTCGCTGGAACAATTGGGCCAATCTTGATTGCCTCTCATACCACTGGGTAAAAAGGGGTGACCCGAGCAATAAAATCTGCATATTCAATAAGGTATTCATTTAAGGACGCATCACTCATTTCATCTGTCTTGAACTTCTCATACCACGTGGTACGGTATCCACCGCAAGTGATCTCGAGAAACCGATTGTAGCCGACTTCAGGTGATGAGCGACTGGTCCTACTGGAGTTGGATTAATCACTTGTAGTCGCCGTTACGTATTCTACGCTCCACATTTCTTTTCGTGGATGGCTGAACTGGTGATCAAACTTGCATCCTCCTACCGAATTCATGGCCCAAGCATTAACCATTTAAGTTTAGGTGCAGGTTTCAGTAGAGAAACATCAGAGGTAAGTTTTAAGGGTGCTAGATACAGAATGTCAAGGGCTGCATGCCAGATGTGAAGGAATGAAAGACCAACACTAGTAAAAGATTTTTACTAAGAAGAAAGTATAAGGAGTTGTTTTTGCGCATTTTTTTGTTTTCTGTGGGCTAAGGGAAAACTAGTTAAAAGAAAAAGGATGCAGAGAGGATTAGGATTTTGAACAAGCAGATAACATGAATGGAGTAATGGTATGCCAGGTAGGTATACTGAGGCAGTATGAGATGTGTTACGTATAGCAACTGGTCACGTCTGAAGATAGGGAGTCTGTGGGAATTACGGAATGATTACCTAAGATTAGAACTTTTATTGTGAGTTTATTTGAAAGACTTTTTTTTTTATGGCTTGCCAAGGTCATTAGAGCCAGGAGAGGAATGGAAGAAAGAAACATGAAGGAACAGGGTAATGGCCCCTTGAAGGAAACACTCCTGAAATCTGGGAGGCTGGACTGAAGAGCTAACCTGTGCCCTCATGAATTCCATGACCAAGCATTAAATGCGAAACCACCAGGCTCAGTCAAGGGAAAGAAAGGTGAAAATAATTCAATTCATGCAGGGCTACAGGCAAATATGTGAGCAGAGTTTAATCAATTGTTATGATCTATTATTGCTATTCCCTATTTTTTTCAATTTTTACTTTATATGTACATGTCTATATCTCCTCTTCTAGTTAATATTACAGAATTCCTCCATTCACCTCACTTTGACAAGATTCTTCCACCCCTTACTCAAACCCTCTGTGTATCTTCCCAATCTACTTAGTCACTGCAGTGCCATAGCTTTGTGAACACCTTATTACTGCTGAAGGATCTTTCCCAAAAACATTCTTCGTGTAATTTTCTCGTGGTAATGCCTATTAAAGATTTATATTGATTTGAAATGCATGTAATTTTTTCATAAGAGGAACAAAATTCAACAAAGCAGTAAAAGTAAGTAATAAAGTTGCTTAAAGTAACTCACCTGCAGCTATCTGCATTGCAATATGCAAGAAATCATTCTGATCTAAAATATGGATATTTCCATCATCACTGAATGCTGAGACATCAGACCGTGGTGATGGCAGATCAGGAACTCATGCAGATCTCCCTGTAAACAAAACTAGACTCTAGCAAACTGAAATAGTGAGCACAGTTTTAAAATATTTTAATCCAGTTAATGATCAACTATCTTACATACACCATTGTGTATGGTGAGAAATGCTTCCACTGGTTTATCTTATGCGCAGTTCATATAGTTCAAAGTTATTAATACATCCGTAAAGAGTAGTAAACCATCATTTACCAAAACTTATATCTAAATAAAAAAAATATGAACACCCAAATGAAAACAACAAATGAATTTTCTGAAATAAAAAGTTTTGTGTTTCTGAATAAGAAATCACCAATATTTGTTACAGCTTGAATACAGTATGGCTGAAATTAAAATGCAATGATTCAGTCTTCTTCAAACAACTTAAGTAACTATTCATCTTATTTTCTATATTAACTACACATAAATAAAGAGAACATTTATTTCAAACTTTTTAACTATATCACAATAAAAGACCAACACCACTAAAACGTTAACCAAAGATTGATAAGTTAGTTAACAATTTTAATTACATGTACTAACCATTTAATTAGTAAAATATATATATATAGATATATATATATACTGACATAATACTTCACCTGAGTCATGTATTCAAACAACATGCAAAGAGGCTCTCCTTTCATTACAACTCCAAGCAAACATACAATGTTGGAGTGCCTTAAATCAGTCATTAGTTCAACTTCACGTCTGAAATCTGCCTGAGTTTTTGGAGTAGCATTCTCTTTCAAAGTTTTTATGGCAACCAATAATGGAGGTTCGTTAGAGCCCGTAGAAACCTCACCTTTATAAACTTTCCCTGAAGAAACAATAAGACGGCATTAACATTTATTTCTACCACAGTATGATATATCAATTGTTTTCAACAAGTTGTTGCTTATTTTACAATGTTGCATCTACTATGGACCACACATTACTTAAAACATTCTAGGACAAAATATGAAAATAATAAACTCTCAGGCAAATAAACAAAAATAGTTGCACTAAGTGGATATGTAGGAATGGAATCAAATCAAAATGGTAAGATTTTGAAGTGTGCTGTAGTATACTGGTGCACATATCACCGACTAGTGTCAATGAATACAAGTGTTGCTACTTCTTTTTCTCACACTGCACATTTTGCAAAAGGAGACACAACATTAAGGGCATGTCATAGCCTTGCTACCAAATTCAATTTGGCACTGCAAAGAATTACATTCATTAAAACAACAACAGGACCCTGAGATGGAAGGCAACTGATAAAACACCTTATGTTTTGACACTGAACCACATGCCTCTAAACAAGGATTTCCATCCATTCAAAATGAACAGCACTCTGATGGACCCATGATTACTTGGTTTGGCAGCATTTAATCTATGTCTCAGATGCTATGCTTTCAAATCTTAATGGTATGTATAAATTTAGGCAGCTAGTAATAACACAGAACTAATAGAAATGTCCTTGCAAGATGTTGACAAGTGTGATTTAAATTTAGAGCTAAAAGAACAAACACCCTCTAGACTTGATGTCTCCAGCTTCAAATTTATGTATTTGCTTCAAATATTTACCTGTTTCCCAATTTAGAGGCATATTTTAATTCTCAGCATGCAGCCATAGACATTTCACTAATTACAGTGTCAAATAAATTTTCCTTATTGCAGATTTCCTTTTCAAGATAGCAAAGTACCAAAAGGACACTCCCTAGTGATATACTATGTGCAGAAGGCTATGAAAACTGAAACTTACATGCCAAGTTTGAATCGATTCAGTAAAATCCTAATGGGAGCAACTCTTTTTTTTTTTTTTTTTTTTGTCATATAACGTATGGAGGTTATTTAAACAGTGTAGGTTTGTGAAGCAACAATCAAAGTGTTACCAACAATCTTATCAATTAAATTATTCAGAAATGTTGTCCATTTGATGAATTAATCAACCATGAGACAGTCAGTAAAAAAATTCTGTGAACTGTGATGTACTTCACATATTTCAGTTCCAATGAAAAACATTAATAACCTCACTTGGTAAGATCATACTGTTTCCACACTGGTTCAATGTATATTTATAAAGCTTAAGGCCATTTCATAGTACATCTCATGATGTGAAGGTATAAATAGTATGACAATTTTATATATACATATATACACACTCATGTAAATAAGTTAAGAAAGCTTCGAGACCTACAGAAAAATGTACAACATGTTTATTATATGTGTTTTTATGGCTCCTGGCAACAATTTGACTCATTACACAGCGCTACTGGTACACGGTAAGCAGAAAAACCAGACATGGAATGTAGGTGGCAGTGACCAAGTGTGGTGTCCCTACACTGCTGGCAAACAGAACATCAATATAGGGTTTGTGCACAACAACTGCCCCTACTATGGATCAGGCCATGCACAACAACTTGTGATAATGCATCCCACTGCTGGACTAGAACCCATTGGAGGTCAACAATGGTCCATGGTGGTGGTACAAGACTGAAATCCTTCAGCCTAGAATGTCCCATGTATGTTCAATTGGATTTAAACCCAGGGAGCAAGCTGGCCACTCTAGATGTGTGATGTCCTCATTATACAGATCCACCTGTGAGGGTGGGAATTATCATCCATCAGATAGAAACCAGGTCCATTTTTGCAGAATATCATCCCTATAAACAGCAGCGATCATAGTAGCCATAGAAAATACATGCAGTGGGTAGGTGCCCCTAACATAATGGCACCCTAGACAAGAACATTAGCACTGCCATATTGGCAGGGTGGTAATGTCCCAGGAGCACACCGGATGAACAAATGATGAGAGTCACTCTACAGGCTAAACTGCAACTCATACATGAAAAGGACAATACCTAGTATACCTGTGTCTGATCAGGGTGAGCAAGACAACACAATCAACGGGCCACGTGGTGCCTTCAAATAGCAAGTTTTCGAAGTAAAAAATGCAGTCTGATGGGAGATGTGTAACCAGGGGCTGATGTGAGGTCTCTAGACAGGGCACCTGCTGTGCTGGTTGGACATCTTCTGGCACTTAAGGGAAAATGACAATCTGACGCTGGCCTGTAATGCCATTGAATGTTTCCACCCTCCTGGAACCTTATTCACAGCTGTGAAATGATGCTACAAGTCCAGAAAGGTCTAAAAGTGGCCGGCTTCTAATCTGCCAATGACCCGACAAAACATAATGTTGTCCTGCTTCCCTGTAACTGACACATCCACACAGCACACAGTTGGAACTGCTGCACTCCGAGACCCCTGCCCACACAGACTGTTTCCAGCATACTAAGCAGTCTCATACGGAGCTGCCAGGTTTATCACATTTTTGTGTGTCATGCAAGCACACATTATCACATTGTGCATCTCAAAGAAGTGTATGAACAAACAAACACACACATTTCTGCATCTGAGTACACAAATAATTATCCGATATACACTTTTACACAGCATGTGTTTATCGTATAATGTCTTACCAAATGCTCCTTCTCCAAGTTCCTGCAAGAACTTGATATCTGTCACATTATATTCTCGGGCTCTCAGTCCACTTGACACATTGTCTTCATTTTCTCTAATAGATGGAAGCAACAAATTCATTTCCATCATCTGACTGTATGGAGCATTACCACTGTTCTTGCTGTTTGACTTGTTTGGAGAAGAACTGACAGATGACTTTAATGCAGCAATCTATTCAAATACATAATTTCATATTATTAAAATAAAATGTCTAATTTAAACTAAAATAAATTATTTATTGCACCTGTCATAGTTGCAAAACACAATTACATGTAGTAGCTGAATAAACCCATCATTATCATATATTACTCTACATACCTCCTATTTCAGTTCCAACAGTATATACTACTATCAGTCAAGAATTACTAATACTTTCATGGAAAATTCAAGCAGAGAATAACATAACAGTTAAAAGCAGCTACAAATATTCAAAAGGTATAATTATTGACACTTTTACACTTTCTGATAACAGTCCATTAGCAATTATTCTCCACAGACCATATTTGCACCAAGTTCCGCTAACTTCAGTAACTGTGCCAACAACTTCAGGAAATTATGATCACTCCGCATATTGCAGCTTCCCACATTGCAGGCTGCTATATTAATGAGCCATTTTGCGTATTCTATTTTTTATACCAAAACATATTCATTTCTCACTTAATGGTTAATTCTCCCATCATGTGTCATTGTCAACTTAATGTTGAGGATATGCATACCACTACCAAATATTACCTCTCAAATTACATTCATTTTTGACACTAGTAGGGAAACTAAACCAATCACCTAGCAATGCTGTACAGCTTTGATGTTTAAACTAATTGGGTTCATCTTTTGTTGTCAAAGCTCTCCGGCCTTCAACTTTTTCTATGCTTAACAGCTCATCACGTTTGATATCACTAGAGCCAGGAGAGATCCTGAAGCAAGGAATGGGCAAGAATTTGGCCATAGCTTTTTGAAAGAATCAACTGACATTCACCACAAGTGATTTCGAGAAACCTCGTAAAACTGAAATCAAGATATCTAAGCTTGGCAACAAACCCATTTTCTCCTGAATACCTGGCCTGAGTGTTACTTTTCCTATCATTATCTGAAGCGATTTCATTGTCATCAACAACCCCAACAACTGCTGCAAGAATTTGGCTGTAATCCATTTTATCAAAGGTAAGACACATAGTATCAATATTACTCACTTGAAGTTCATTTTATATAGTGTCTCTACAAAACAGCTAAAGTTCCAAAGTTTAAACCCTAGCACCTAATTTTCTTGCCAGTAATAATGTCAACCTGCTGAATTATAAGTCACAAAAATTGCTTGGAATTCTGACTTAAGTACTCAAAATACACAAGTGACACTATAATCCTCAGAGGCAGTTTTATTGCCATTTGGAAAGGGTTTGCGAAATCACAAAGTTCAACATTCAAATATACACTACATTTAAATTACATTACTATCAACTTAAGGGAATCTCATAATCAACACAAATCTTTGTTCCAATATAAGCTGTAAACAGTAAATTCTCATGTGGTTCACTCTCCATTCTGTTTCCTTTATATTTTTTACATCCAAATCCAGCTCAACTCCAATAACATGGATAAATCAACTAGATAAATCAGAAATGGCTCCAAGTACCAACACTTGTTCTGCCTGCTGCACTGCTTTTAACATTCATGGCACCAAAGTTTTGGAATGATCAGACCAATAATTTTGTAAGATTTTGCCTACTAAACCAAAACACTTGGTTTGAAACACTAGAGAATAAACTAGTAGAGATGATTCTGATTATTTATTCCGCCAAGTTTACTTATATAAAATTTCAGAAGTACAATAGAAGGAATAATTAGACAATACATAATGAGTGTCGTCGTCAGATGATGGTCACTCAAAATTTTAATAATACTATTGTTTTGGAAACAAATTTTTTATTCTTCAATTTTTTATTTTTATTAACTGCTTTACGTCTCTCAACAGCGAGGTCTTTAGAGACGGGAAAGAATGGAGGAAAGGAATGGGAAGGAATTCGGCCATGGCCTTTTGAAGGAAACATCCCGGCATTCGCCTGGAGTGATTTGGGAAACCATGGAAAACCCAAATCCGGATGCCCGGACGGGGATTCGAACCGCCGTCCTCCCGAATGCGAGGCGAGAACGCTAACCGTTACACCGCCATGCTCAGTTCTTCAATTTCTGAACCAACACTTCATCTCATTTTATAATATGATACAGTATATATATTGCAAAGTTCAAACATGGAATGTTAATGGAATAATCAAATTTTTGCTATTTGTAAACATGTAGACGGATGGTGTAGCCTGGTGACTAGGTGTCTGTTTTGAAAACAGAAGGTATCCCATTTGAATGTGGGCTCCAGTTGGAATTTTTACAGTCTATTAATATGATCTTTACCATTGACAAAACTTGTTTCGTATGTAAGAAGTATACAGTGAATGGTCCATAGTATACAATTTTAGTTTTTAAATTGTAGCTTCTGGATACATGTGACCAGCCATTCCATCTCTCACGTACTTATCTCCTGGGCAAAGATCCGGGCAAAGATCCAACCAATCTTTGTGTTGTAGACTAAATTATGCAGACTGCTGCTGGTATATGATATTCATATATTTTAACAGTCTTGTGCATACAAAATTAGTAATGAAGTAGTAAAAAATGATAAAACTAATTTTACTTAATTTATTAAGATATTATTTTATTTCTATCAGGAAGCTGTTGTAAGTTTGTAAAAATACCTCCATACAGATCATTTTCCTTTAAAAATAGTTCTTTAATCTATTTAAATAAGACAGCAGGGCAAGAAAGTGCTATCTGATCAGAATAACATGCCTCCACTCCAGGAAACTGACATTCAAACAAGCTGGAGAAAGATAGCTCAATACCAGATAGTTGCTTAATTGATGACAAAATCACTACAGGAACTTTATGAGGATATTCCTTTTTGAGTATTGGTTGCATGTATGGGAATTTTTCCGTTCACAAACCATAAACTGAATTTTAAATCATAGAGAAGTTATTCAAACTGTTAATTAGGAAGAGAAGGATGTTTGTTAGTGTAAAGTAGGGATGTAACGGATATCTGCATCTGCAAGTGCGGAACTTTTGCGTGAAATCCTACGTCCACTTTCGCAACTGTAATTTTTAATTCAGATGTATAACGGATGTTTTGTTTACATTGAAATATATATTATTCTTTTCTCCTTATTTGAGATTCTGCCCATCATCACTTAGCTAACAAAAAAGTGGTTGGTTTCTGACGATCTTGCAATAAAAGTAACAATGAACTGAATGGTGTTATTACCTAAGCGAAAAATTTACAAGTTTGAACTTGCATGTAAAGTAAAGGTAAGGCCACAATTGACCGCACCGAGCCTGCACTGTCACCAACCGACACTTTTCTTATTGTTGTCACTCACTTGATTGAAGTGTGCTCAAACGACACCAGGCCAAGTGTCGGCCGTCATTAGTTTGGTTTACTTTTTGATAGTGCGTATCGGTGTCGGGCTGGGTGATATGTAGAAGCGTATACAAAGAGTTCAGAAATTTCTGGTCCTTTACAACTAAATGTTGTTTTTGCATTACTGATTGTTTTAGAAAAGTGTCCTTTTCTCCAGCCTTACTTTGGGTTCATCAGATATTCATAAAATGTAGGTAGAGTCCTTGCATGTTCGCAGTAACATATCAAAGCTTTGCCAGAGGTGAAGGTCAATTTTAAGGCCTGTAAAAATTGCATCCGAGACCCAGATTTTGAACTGGGGACCTTCCATATCCAAATCACACGCCACAAGCATCTGAATTTAGAAGTACTGAAAAATATGTATTCAATAATATAAAATTACATTTGTGTTTTGGGACAGCAAAAATAAATTATATAGAAAAAAAGTACGCTGATTTTACTATGTTTGAATATTTATTTGTCATTACATCCAGATTTGTCTCTTGACTCAGATGGTTACGGCTTAAGATTGGGGTACTGAAAGTCCCTTGTTCAAATCAATGTCTCAGCTGTAATTTTCATGGGTCTTAAAACTGACAGTCACTTCTGGCAAAGCTTTGATTTGTTAATGCTAAGATGCTGGGATGCTCCGTGGTTCAAATTTCACATTAATCTGTAGGTCTCCTTTTAAAATTAGGTGACAACGATAGAGGTGTAATGCGCAAGCCGATAAGAAACTCTGTGATTGGAATTTTTAGACCACATGAATCTTTGCAGTGTGTATTTAAATTAAAATGTATAATAATCTTATTATTTTTTGTTAAAAAAAAAATATTGAGTGAATCGAAAGGAACCTCGATCACAACAAACACATTAAATGTGAAGTTAGTGACTATGTTGATAATCACAAGACTCTTTCAATCCAGTACAATGATGATCATTTGTCAAAACTGCGTTGGGATACTATTTTTGTGCATAAGAGATGAAACAGTGAGGTGAAAACAGGAGTCGGGCAAAAAAAAAAAAATGTATATTAACGAACTTTCATAGATTATAAAGACAGCTAGGCAGGAAACTTTTAATTGTTAATTCATGAAGTTAACAAAATTGTAAACATTTATTTTTTAAGTTAACCTAAAAAAATCATTAACACTCTTCTTAACTTCTATTAAACTGAATTTCTGTTAACTTTAGTCCGTTACATTGGTTGTTGATGTCATTTAGTTTGTTTGAATAGCGAGCCATGGCACAGTGGTATGTTCGAGAAGTCGAATAGCCAACAAATTTGGTAACAGGAACTGCGAGTGTGGTGCATATGTAACTGTTATGTCAGACATGGTGAGGGTGTGAGCAGGAATACTGAATTAATCGAGCGTTTGTATGCAAACCAGCTAAACATTTCAAATCCAGTCAGTGATTGATTTTAATATTTATATAATTTAAAGTTTTTACTAATATACTACCACTTTTTGGTTGGAGTTTGGTTTGGAGTTCGTTGATGAAATAAATGAAATTGATATTCGTTACATGATTACATCATGGAAAATGAAGATTTATAACTTGTTAGTGAAAGCAGCAACGCTAGCAATAGTAACGAGAAGATTAAAAATTCTTGGCCACATTTATGTGGTTATATTACATTTAAATCAAGAATGGGAGAACAGTTGATTTATGAATTTGAACTATGTTCGCCTAAACTTTCTGCAATCAAGGCTCACGTTGTTAGCCTTAATAATCTTAAACATCACATGACTAGGAAGGAAACATCCAAATATTTACAGTGTGAAAAAAAAAAAAAAAAAAAATATGAAAGCAGGATCAACATGTTGGAAAAGGAAAAACAATTCAAAGCCTTCTTCAAGTGCTGTGGATTCTTCTGATGTAGGTAGCAGCAGAAGTCTTTTTTTCCATCACCATCAGCTAACACAAGGTTATGTCAACAAAGCTTTGGTGAATCTTTTTGGGATGTAGTTACCGACAGCAGCCTATCTCAAGCTAATGTGGACCAATCCATTGTAAACTTTCTTGTTGTCAAGATGATTCTACTACATGTTGTAGAAGCTGATTAAAACGTTGAATCCCAGTAAGAACTGAATCTCCAGAGGGACATTGGGTACATGTGTTGTTGATGGTTAACTGTTAACAGATAACTGTAACTTGTGTTAAATTTGCAAAAATGTAACACTTCAAGGATTATTGAAGTTAACTTTTAAAGTAGCTGATTAACGATTAACAAAGTTAACTTTCTGATTAACTGTGCCCAGTTGTGATTATAATGTACGCCTAGACAAAATAAAATACAGTACTCTATAATAAAGTATGTGTGGTAACCCCAGCTGTGATCCACAAATCACTTTTAAGGTAATTTTTTAACATTAATTCCATGAAACAACCAAGTGCATACGTTAAAGGAGACTGAAGACAGAGTAGGAACCTGTCCGTTACACGAACGAGCTACGGACCAGTATGGATGTGAGGAGGGTGAGCCGTCACTAGTTTGAGTCTCGGTGCAGTCTATGTGGCTCGACCTTAAAGCGGCTTATTCACGGTCCAACTTATAGGACATCCATGTAGAGCTACGTAGGATGCGCTCACCCATTCACTCTACTCTAGATGTTCCAAGCAATCCAATCTACTCATTCTTTCTCGCAGCACACCATGTGTCCTTATCGCACACTTGTAGGATGTTTCCTCCAATATCTATAGCTTGTTGGACAGCAAGGGCCCTTTTTGGTTGTATGGAAGTCCAACAACATCCAACACTTCCTACATGTATTCCTGTCACCACTTTCACGGACCATCAAGAGTTCTTTTATCAAAAATTGGATCTTGTAGGACCTACATCATGTCTGCCATGGATAGCAAGGCTGTAAGAGAGGGAATGTTGGGTATGGAATGGGTGACAACTGTCAAAATGTAGATATTGCTGCAGATTAGTGAGTTTGATGTGGACAGAGATGTGAAGGGCACCCTGCCTGAGCGTGATGCCCACAACGAGGAACATGATGTGAGTGTGTGGAAGTATGCTCAGGTGAAATTAATGGAATGGCTATTGTTATGGGAGTGGAGAAATTATAGGAGTTGATTTTCACTGTGTTTTCAGATCATAAATATATCATCTATGTATCCGAACCACACAGTGGGTTTAGAGGGGGTGAGGTTCAGGAAATGTTCCTCCAGACAACAGAGGAACAGGTTGGCATAGGATGGGGTCATGTGGGTGCCCATAGCAACGCTGTGGTGTTAAGACATGCTGTAAGTGGAGGCAATGCATACAGCTTGCACTTAAGCTATAACCGTTAATGTTGCCTAATGGTTCACTGTCTTTGTTCGCCAATCCCCCGTAAAACCCCAGGAGATGAAGATGGTTCATAAATAATTTTCCAATGTAGACTCTTACTAGATTTTCAAAACTGTATGTTGTTCAAAGCACTTTACATCATATTATACCAAAGTTTAAGGCATCAGGCTTTTCTCCAAACTAATGATTGCAGGTTAAACCTATGAAACAAGCAACTCCCGGTGACTCCCAAAATTTAAAAAGTCCTATATCATCAAGAGCAAAGCCTCACTTCCACCAGATATTGAAGCTACTAAAAGGCAATAGCGGAACACTCCACATCACGATACTTCTGCGTTCAACTTTTCCACCTAGCTCTTGCCGCGAAAACAGCTCCTTACACATACATCCTTCCTCAACCAAGACTTCTGAAACACTGACTTCAACATGACAGCTCCTGTTTCTTATATAAAAAATCGGTTATATGATGCAATTTTCTCGACTCTTGCACAACTCTAATCCTTATTTTTTCTCTCATCTTCCTGAAAATTTTATTATAGCTTTCTGTCTGAATGTCAAATTGAGTCCTTATAAATTTTTCTGCAAGTCCAACATTTTTCAATAAAAAATTCCCAAGTTTTACAACCTAAAATTTCCTCTCATTTGAAAAGTCTTTGAGCTCGCATGCTAATTCTTTATTTAACATATTCTAAAGAGCCTCCCCTAACTTTTGATATATAACATGGCTTCACTGCTACTATATATCTTTGTGTGAAAAGTTATTGCATCTTACTTTTAAAAAAACTTAGATATTATTAATTTCTGAAAATGTAGGTGTAGTGAGCTGTAATGCATGTCAAGCTTTACAGAATTTAATTTTCTAATCGATGGTTATGTTTTTTATTTGTTATCTACTCTCCTTTACATAGCTTCTTTTTTTTTCAAATCTGTTTGTTAAATCTCAATGATGTCATCCTTTCATTTTCTTGTTCAAATTTCAAATCTTCTTTTTCTCTTTTCGGCCAAAATATTAATTTAATCTTGAAAAAAATCACTCTGTGTGTATAATAAAAAGCGTACTTCGTTTTAAATATACTCTCCTGTCTGTAACTAACTGAACTCCACACCATTTAAAACATGTAAGTCATTCAAAAAGGTTACTTCTACTTTACCTAAAGATCCTAATTTTCTGTATAATATAGTTTGAATTTTTCTGCATCTTTATTGTAACTTAAAATTTGGAGTAGTGAAATTTAAAACTGTTTGGCAGCTTTCGTTCCTCGTATTATGATTCACGGTAAATCTCAAATATTTTGTTAACCTGAAGTGTTGCAACTCATTTGAATCATGATTTTCTACTGCACATCTGTACATGAAGGGAAAAGTCTTTTAGAAAATAAACCAAACTTCTCATACAGTCAATATTTACATCTCATCGTGTTCGAACTTTACTGTTTAATCCTGCTTTTTACCTGAAAAATACTAGAAAATGGCTTTAAACATATTTTACTGTTGGATTCTTATGAGCTTAAAGTTCTTTTAACTAATTTTGATCATATATTGGCGAAATTAAGGTTATATGATAACAGATCTGGTGATATACTTAGGAATTGAAGGTGAAGATCTATTGTACGTTTTTGTTTCGACTTTGGTGAGTCATTTTCTCATTCTTTGTTATTTATATTGCCTAAAAGCTGTTTCCCTTTTCCTTAATATCATTACATATTATATAATCCATTTTATAATGATAAAACCTATTTTCAGCCAACTTATGCTTATAAATAAGAATGTAAATCTTCCCATCAGTAGCTACAGGGTAAAACATTTGCTCTATAATGTACTGCAAGTGGAAAATAGTATTTACATCAAACATCACATGAAATTTTGATGATGAATTACAGTTTTTAAGTGCATAGAGAATGCCATAAGTAATCACCTCAGCATAAAAGTAGACAGTTGGTAAAATCAATTTTTTCCACAATCTTACCTTAATACCAGTTTGTTCACTAAAAGCCTGGTTTGTTCTTGATCTTGAGGATTGTCGGAAACAGAAACAATAAAGCACAAATGCTAATACGAAGACAACAAGTATAACTGAGGCTATAGTGATGTACAGCCAAAGGTTCTGTGCTGAAATATAAGCCAACACACTATTAAACAGTGAAATAAATATAAATGACAATTGTTTGCTTGATTCATTTTAAAATTTGAGGTAAAAAATTAATTGAAATGTGTTTCGTACCACATTGTGGTATATCACACGTTTCCCTCTTCATTTGGTCTTCATTTTCAATGAAACACCAAGGTTTTTTCTCCGTTCCTCCAGGGTTTCTACAATAATTATGACCACCGCCCAGTTCAGGATGGTCAGATGATTTAAAGTTAAACTGATGTATCCACAATGAACAATGGCGCCCTGAAGATGTTTTATCTACTGTGCCTCTGTATGTTTCACCACGCCCCCAGTAGCAGTTTTCACCTGAAAGAGATGTTTGTAAGAAAAGACAATAAGTAAATGCCAACTAGGTTCCCTAAGCCTGGTTTATGTAACCTTGATCACTGTTATCTAATATAAAGATTGCCCTGGCACAGTCAGGGAAAACATGTTTACTCACGCAAAATTTAAATCCTGCTCATTAACAAATCAAAAAATTTTAATTCAAAATGATGATCAATATAAAAGTACGTATTCTTATCATCTCTTCTGCAGCTGCTTCTTAAAATAATTGTTACATAACAAAATATGCCAAAGCAACTGTTATTGGATTTTATTTATTCTTGGATGCATTTTGCCTCTTGTTGAGCCATCTTTAGCGTTAATTGGTTTTTTTTTGTAATATTTTTTGGTTTTTAAATTTCATACAGAATGTTTAAAAAAAAAAACTATAACACAATCTTTATATATATAAAAATCTCGTGTCAAGATGTTCATCCGGGATGAACTCCGAAACTACATAACCGATTTAGATTAAATTTGGCTTAATGTGTGTAATTTAGTCCAACTTAAAAGATAGGATAGTTTTTATCTGGATTATAGCCCTCAATATTTATTATTTGCGAAATAAATGTTCATTAAATGTTTGGCATAGGACAATGGTTTGTAATTATTTGTAAGCCACCAAGGCTAAGCGGTCTGCTGGCTAAGTGGTTAGGATGTCTGACTGGAGATGGAAAGGTCCCCAGTTCGAGTCCCTGTCTCAGCGAGGATTTTTATGGACACTTAAGCCGGCATTAACCCCCGGCGCAGCATGCTGTATGAGGTGAAATACGCCAGGACGGTACTGTGGTTTGGATTCAACGTTAAAATGTAGGTCCCCTGTACCAGGCAGGATGGGCGGGCTAGGTAAGGGTGGCTACGACAGGGGCGGAATGCCCAGCCAGTAGAAACCAGGTCATTACGACCACACGTAATTATTATTATAGTTCCATAAGTTTCTAACAGATGGGGATGTGTTAACTTATCTACACAACACTTGGTTAGATATGTTGGGTAATCATCCAGTAGATCACGTTCTGTTTCAATTTATTTATGCTACAGTTTATTCCTAACAGATGGCGGTGTGTTAATTTATCGAACAATCCAGTAGATGGCGTTGTATTTCGATTTATTTATGCTACGGTCTATTCCACGCCATATGTGTGAGTTTCTTCAATTTTAATTGTGCTGTGTATTGTGTTATAATTATGCTGTATTGTTGTTCATGGTTTGTGTGTCTTCATACCTAACGACAAAGTAATTACACAAATGAATATAACATTGAAGCAAACGTTACGATAAATTCGAATCGTGTAAGCATTTCTCGCTAGCTTATCATTTTTCTTCTTCTTTTTGTTATGGTCAGCTAGAGACCACGTGTCAATTTCAATTCCTCTCCTGTTGTTTTTTCTTTCTTCCTCCCCAGTACTCCTTCATTATTGCACTCCTCTCTACCTTTGAATCCTGCCATATTCAAAGTCTGCTATCGAAAAAAATTTCTTTCCATACAGTTCACTGGTATTATTTCGTTTCAAATCTTTCTAAACCTCTTGAAAGCCTGGTGTCATCCATGCTATAAATGTATCAAAAAAATATCATTCTTCTTTTTCTGTTATTTTTTTCAATGTTATTTTATATTTCCTCATTAGTTCTTAACTTCCATTTTACTGTATTTTTCAATGGACCCACTGTATTATAGTGTATTACTTTAAGGCTTTCAGAAAGACACTTTTTGCTGTAATTCAAATATGTTTCAGTGAAATGTCGCCAAAGACTCTAACCTCGACAATGCGTGTAGCAGAGAGGCAAGACACACGACGAGAGAGCTCATCAATCAGCAACACAAATCGCGGCAAGTAAGGAAGTTCAAAGAATCAGGACAGCTGAGCGTCGTATGCAAGAATCTCAAAAACAGCGTGATGAACGTCTGTGATAGAATATATCGAGAACAAGAGCGGCACGAGAACAGCACATAGCTACATTTAGAGAAAGAGAACAAGAGAGACAGTAAATCAGCCGTGCTTTAACACGTGTATCATTTGTTTGTCTTGCGTTCCAATATGCACATCTGCACATTCTAAAACTGCAATCGGTGCAATGAGCAAAATATGCCAGTATTATCAGGCGTTGAAATTCCGCAATGAAGCAGCCGGCATGTGTTGTGCATCAGGAAAAGATGTATTATTACCACTACCCAATCCGCCAGAACATTTACAATCCTTCTTGCTGGCGAATCAAAATATTCGAATTTTTTTTTAAACTGTTTTACGTCTCTTAACAGTGAGGTCTTTAGAGACGGGAAAGGATGGGGGGCAAGGAATGGGAAGGAATTCTGACATGGCCTTTTGAAGGAAGCATTCCGGAATTTGCCTGGAGTGATTTGGGAAACCATGGAAAACCCAAATCTGGATGCCCGGACGGGGATTCGAGCCGCCATCCTCCCGAATGCGAGGCGAGAACGCTAACCGTTACACCACCACGCTCGGTGATTCGAAATTGTTTCTGCGCAAGACACGCAAATTCAATTCTTGCTTCCAGATGACGTCTTTTGGGGCAACAAAAATTTGCGATCTTACATCTGATGGACGTCATTTTGAAACTAAATTCAAAATACAAGGCCAGGTGTACCATAAGATTGGGTCGTTGATACTGATGCCAAACGATGACCCGAAGTTTCTCTAAATCTATTGGAAATTGTGAGGAACACTTGAAAACTAGGTGCCAATATAATTTCATCGAACAAGCAGAAGAGAGAGCAATTGTTGTATTGTTGGAAAATTGTTTGGAAAATAATAACCAACAATTAAAAAATGACAACTATCAAATTGTCATCAAAGCTGATAAATTACCATAAGGAGAACACGCTGGCAGATTCAACGCGCCAACCGTAGAATGAAGTTGCACATTTTATGGTTGGTGATTCAATTGATTAAAGTCACACGTCAAGATGCAGGAATACATCCTCTTACGAGATACTGTTATCGGCAATATTTATGAAAATTTAAACGCCAATGATATCGATAATGCATTTATTTTACCTTCAAGCTACATCGGCAGTTCACGGAACATGCAGGAATATATACAAGATGCGAAGACTTACGTACGTCATTATGGTCGTCCAGATTTGTTTATTACATTTACATGTAATCCGAATTGGGAGGAAATACAAACTTTGCTATTACCAGGCCATCAATCAATGCATCGTTATGATGTCACGGCACGTGTGTTCAAATAAAAATTAAAATCATTGATTGATTTAATCGTAAAACATTCAGTTTTCGGTAACACACGTTGCTATCTGTATTTGATTGAGTGGCAAAAGCGAGGTTTGTCTCATTCTCACATTTTGATTTGGCTTGAAGTTAAAATCCGTCCAGAAGAAATTGATCAAATAATTTCAGCCGAAATTCCGGACCCATTAATTGATCAATAATTGTTTGATAATGTTACCAGTCACTCGATCCACGGACCGTGTGGTGCTTTTAACATGACATCGCCATGCATGGAAGGTGGAAAATGTAAGAAGCGTTTTCCAAAGGAATATACGAATATTACGGATATCGATGGTTATCCGTTGTATCGCCGCAGAAACGCTGAGAATGGTGGCCAAACATTTACAATGCGAATGTCAAATACTAGAAACCCAGTTGAAATTGGCAATCAGTGGGTGGTACCATACTCACCATTACTTCCAAAAACGTATAAGGCTCATATTAATGTCGAGTTTTGCATTTCTGTAAAATCTATTAAGTACGTTTGAAAATATGTTAATAAAGGCAGTGATTGGGCCGTATTTGAAGTTCAAAATTTAAATAAAAATGACGAAATAACACGATACCAAATAGGTAGATACATCAGCAGCAACGAAGCTATCTGGCATATTTTTAGTTTTCACATCTATGAAAGAGACCCTTCCATCCAGCATCTTGCAGTACATATTGAAAACGGTCAACGTGTATATTTCACCGAAGAAAATATTTTCCAAAGAATACTTGAGCCACCAAAAACGACAAACCACAAACTGAATTTTTCACATTGTGTCAAAAATCTGATGTGTTCCGCCAATTCACAAAAACATTATTATATACCGATGTTCCAATTTCATGGAACAAATTAGGTAAAAAAAATGGTAGCCACGTAAACAAGCAGAACCACATCTTTCGATCGCAGGCATTTTCAAAGCAAAGACTTTACACAGTGCATCCAAAACAACGTGAATGTTTCATTCAGCGTTTGTTATTGGTGAATGTTCCCGGACCAGCTTCTTTCGAATGTTTACGAACAGTTAATGGTCGAGTGTTCAATACATGTCAAGATGCATGTCGCGAGTTGCAGCTGCTGGTAGACGACAATTATTGGGACCTGACACTTGGTGATGCAGCGTTGACAGCCATGCCGAATAGTATTCGTCAAACTGTTTGCAATTATTTTGACAACATGTTATCCAACACAATCTTCGAGTTTGTGGGAAAAATATAAAAACAGTATGACTAAAGATGTAACTGAAATTTCAGTTTATATAAATAAATAAAAAATAATTTATTTATTTTATAAACATCAATTTTTATATAATTTCAATTAAGTAATTTGTAATGAAATGTAAATCAAATTTTTTTTTATGATCGTTTGTCATTAATTTCAACTCTCCGTAACTCTTTACCAATTACATTTGAATTTCCAAATCGACTACAATGTTTTTGTCTTTATTAGTGAATATTAATTTGACTACTTGAGGAAGTTTAGAATAACATTAATCCAACGTACTATAATTAGTAAGTCACAGCAACGCGTGACCGGATCAGCTAGTTACTCTTATAGATATGTGTCATCATGTAACTTTCTTTGCAGTTCTAGTAGTCACAGCATGTGCATAGGACCTTGTAATAACGTTTCCTATCTTGGGATGTAGATAGATATTACAGTTAACTTTGACATTGTTGTATTTCCTTTCCTTGATACTACTAAATTATCTGTTTTTGCTCTTTTCTAAACTGGCCACCAATCTCCTTATTTCATTTAAGTAAAACACACTGCAAGGGAACCTGGTCTAAACAGTCAATAACAGAAACAATCAACTCAAATTTGAAAGTCACTGAATTTTATTTTGATTCTTACAGCTGGTATCAGGAAAAAAGTTTACACATTATGAAAGAAACATAATGAAGATTGTGGATTATCCTACAAATAAATGTACACCACACTTACAGCATTAACTCCCAGAATGTTAATCGCAAATGCAACTCCATTAGAGTAAGCTTGAAAGAAATGTTTGACACCATGAAATTTTCTTAGTTGAGTTTTGTCACTAAAATTTCCCATCACCTAACCCAGCTTCCCAAATTAATGTAAGTTCCACACTTCATTATGTCAAGTGGCATAGTTTCAGTCTACATGTTTGAAATCTGTTACCGGACTTAAATAGCTTTTCCCTGAGAGTATCTGAAATGTTGGTGGTTTCCTATGGTAAGCCACCTTCATTCCGCAGATCCCAAAAATCTCCCATTATCACGATGCATTATTTTTTGCCTATCTTTCTGAAATTCTGACATTTTATAGAATGAATTATTCTAAACACTTGTTTATGACATCTTTTATTGAATATTCACTCATTTAGGTGTTGTTAATTTTCAAAGTTGTAGGGCTGACGGTTTCACTTATCTGGCCATAATACCTAAATTGATTAGTTTCTCATGAAGCTACACGTATGAAAATATTTCATTTAATTTTCTGTTTTATTTGAGATATAATTTAGATCTGTAGCTATTTTTATTCATACAAAATGTTTAAAAAATTTCTATTGTGTCATTCCTCCTTTGTAAAATTTATTTCAAAATTCTATCTCTTTCTTATTTAAACATGTTTTTAAATGGTGTTTTCTCTATTCTTATTTAAAACTTACACCCTTTCTCATTATTATTACACTGATTTTAAAATTTTGTAATTGTGTTTATGACATGCATTGCATTATTCAAGACTTGTCATCTTAAATCCCTTATTTCATCATTTTAAAGTATTATTATTATTTAGGCACTGTTATTACATTAATGCCTTGTTTTAAATTAGCTTCCTTTCAAGCATATTTTTGATTTGGTTCCTATCTTATTTTAGAAGTTGAACTGATTTAGTTATCGAAAATATTTATATTTAGAATTTGTCTATGAGCTCAAAATTTTGTTATAGATTCTATTTAAGTGTTGACAATACCTTGCCATTATTATGTTTTATTCATCTGTTTAAATAAATACCTTTTCTTTAAATCTCTTATTCCCAGACGTGTGCTCTTGCTAGCTGGTTGTGTCATCTAACTTGCCCGGTTTTCCTTACCTTACCTCGTGTTTGAATGAAACCCTCTAACTGAATTACTGTCTTAAATAAAACTTTCTGACCCTACATCCATTTCATTAAAATGGTTCATTTTTCTCATAAAACTTCTGGAAATGTTGGTATCATTTGCATTTGACTTTTGGTTATTGTGTGAAACACGATACCAAACCTGTTTTTATTTGAATACTGCTTTAATATTAATTTTGAGGTTATCCAATCTATATGCAATGCTTAAAACTTTACTTTCAATATTCCTTTGAGTGTCAGGAATCTATTGTTCTGTTATAACCTGAAGATGATGGTAGGAAATGCCGTTGAAAGCTCATCTTTCAAAATCATCATCTAGCAGCAAACTCAGGAAGATTATTTTTCATTTACATTGCCATCATGAGGTATATTGTTGGTCATCTGTGTCCTCAACCAGCATGCTGCTTGCAATATTACAAGTAATTACTTATCAGCCAAAACATTATCAACACCTGCTTAATAGTGTGTTGGTCCACTTCTCGAACACAATATGGCAACAAATCGGTATTGCATGGATTTGACAAGTCCTTGGTATGTTTCTGAAGGTTTCTGGCACCACATGTCTATGCAAATTACCTTAAACTGTGGGCCAGTGGTTTGTGGGTGTGGAGCTTGCACCTGATAGCATCATGTCAGATGCATTCTGTAGGGTTGAAACCAGGCAGATTTGATGGCCAAGACACCAATGGGAGTTTACTATCAAGCTCCTCAAACTATTGTAGCACACAGACAGTTATCCTGCTAGAAGATACCCTCGTCATCATGGAAGACATGAAGCATGAAGAAACGCAGGTGGTGCACAATAATTTTCATATAGTCCACAGCTGTCATGGTGCTTTTGATCACTACCATAAGTAGCCATTAGTCTCAAAGACAGAGTATCTTGACATGACCATCAGCATGGTGTAACAAGAAACATGATTCATCCAACCAAGCAACAAGTTTCCAATTATCCACTGTGCAATCTTGATGATCTCATGCCCACTCAAATCGTAACCAATGATGCCACTGGGTCAATGTGGGAACGTGTAGAGGCCATCTGCAGTGGAGTTTCATGTTCAAGCATGTGTGCTGAATGGTGTGCTCTTAAACACTTTTGCCTGCTCCAGCACTGCACTCAGATCTGCCACAAGTTGCCCCCTATCCTGTTTTACAGAGCGGACAACTCTCTGATCTCTACATTCTGTGATGAAACATGAATGTACACCACCTTGTTGCCTACTCATGGTTACATCACACTTCAACCACTCTCCATAGACGCTTACTACAGCAGCATCCAAACAGCAGGCTAGCCTCACCATTTTTGAGATGCTCGTTCCCAGGTGCTGAGCCATAACAATCTTGCCTTTGTCAAAGTCACTTATGTCAACGTATTTCCTCATTTGACGCATGTAGAATCACTACAATGATTCCCCATGCATCTCTGCTCTGGTTATATATATTCCTTACCAAGTGACGTACCCCGCAACATCACCAGACAGCATTTAATCTCATGGTGGGAAATGGTCATAATGTTTTGGCTCATCAGTGTATACTGATTGGAGGCACTTGAAACCTTATGACTTATCCAATTCTGACGCCTGTTTTGTTTTATTGCCATTAACAAGACTTTCGACTCAGAATCATTGAATCAAACAGCTGAATAATAACAGCGAGCACAAGTAAACAAGATTTTGACCATGATGAAAACTGAAACTTAATAGTGCAGCAAAATTGACAGAATTGGAGCTGACATTTTTCAACTTGTGACCAACTATCACACCTATGACACAAAGGTAAGCCAACACCACTGGACGGGGGACTTAAAACTGTTCATAGCCAGCTGTATCTTCCCTGGTTCACATCATTATCGTGAATAATAGCAATTGTTCGACGTGTTGGTGGTCATGTTCCAAACTCTTTCTGCCAATGCCACTACACCTCTTGAATGTTCTTGCACTTCCAGTACCACTTCAATATGGCCTTGTTTTCTACAAATGATGGCCTTACCTTTGCCATTGTTGCTACTTGACTGACTTCTGTGCATACACTGAACTAGATCACGCCACCTACCTGAAGCATAGTAGTAGTTATACAACACTTAGATTAGTAAGTGAAAGTCTTTTTGTTTTGAAATTATCGAGTTAGAAACTGTGAGCTCATTTTTATCGACCACTCTGAATAACGGAAACAAATTAGAATAATCTTTAAAATGTTAACATTGTAGAATTAAGCTTATATCTACAAATCTTCCATGAACAGAAAGGAGAAAGGATAAGAACAGTCGTGAGAATGAAAAAGAAAGAAATTTTCATTTTTCCTGAAATTGACAAAATACATGCAATAAGTTTGAAGTAACCTAAATGTCATTGAGTACCACATCTTTCATCATATACAAATGAATTGGCCAAGTGGCATCAATGCAAGTTGGTGTACATTGTTCATGCATACCTTTTCATTGTCATGGATGATGTACTTTCTGATCAGGCCCATTGTGAGTAAGTAGTGTGTGTGTTGCTCAGGGCAACCTTCAACAAGCTTTACACTGGAGAATGTGACATATGTTCAGAATGTGGCATTGGAAGATCACAACATGGGAAGGTGTGTTTGCTCCATCATAATTGAAATTAAATTAAGTATATTGGTGATGAGGTGCACAAAGATACAGGTGGAAGAATTAAAAGAGGTACATGGAAAGGAAAAGATGTCCACGACCACAAGCTGGCACTCGATTTCAGGCATAAGGATGTGGGAAAATTTTCTGTCGCAAGTAAAGGGGTTAGGGATTGGTATAAATAATCAAGGGAAATGATAAATAATTTACCAAAAATGCTAAAGGAATTTAAAATTAACATTCGTAGAGGGCAAAAGTAGTCAGGTAGAAGAAAGGGTAAATTGCCACTGGATCATGCACTCCATTGCAATTAAGTAAAATTAAAAAAATTAATTTCTCTCTTCTTGGTGCAATCACACTGACCACATAAATTCACAAATCAAGTTACCTATCAGCACAATATTATGATTAAATGTGACCAGCTACCTACTCTTATTTATGTTCCACAAGGTTGCAGTATATAGAAACCCCACTTGTGGCTAGTTCTCTCTGTCACCTATTCTTGCTTGCTGTCACTGTTGTTGTAGGTCCTTTCTAAATCAACCTTTATTGCACATGTCAAATGGCCAAAGTTCTTTGTGTGAAATACCTCGTTAAACTATTGACTACTCTGCTTCATTTTTGTTTGAAGTCTTGTCAGAGTACCACAATAAGACTTCTTTTGAATTCATCATCTCATTTTCACATTTGCTTCTGAAACACTTCATTGCATATCATCCAGTTTTAGAATGAATGCCACAACTCTGGTTATATTTTTTTCATAAACTTGGGTGACCATTATATTTTCTTTGAATAATTTCTTTATAAAATACACAAGATTCTAAGTAGGAAGAGTTGTGATGCCAATAAATAAACATCCAGTTTATATTAGAGAAAATGGACCTAAAACATTTCGTATGGTAAATATTGAATTGGGTCGACTTGGCTGAGGGCCTTGTGAAGACGATGACCTATGGAAACCACTACCTGCTACTGACAATATGTCACCATAATACAAAGCAGTGGGGTGGGTGGTTTTACCTGGGTCCACATTAAGGTCCCAAGGGGCGGTGGTCAACAGGAAGGTCACTGCACATAGCGGGGAAATATGCGCCATTCGAACCTAACGTCACCCATGACACTTCCAGAATAATTTCCGAACAACGTGGTCCGCCCACGAAATGAGCGTGGGCAAATGAAATGTGAGCGATATCAGGACATCTATCCCATGAGCCTATCAAAATAAGCATCTGACTGAAATTCTGGGATATTTTTCTGTCCTACATGTATCTTCGAGACTACTAAGTTTACATGGGCGGTGGAGAAGAGACGAGCTCCATTCTGGCGTGGGACTCTGATCCCAACATAGCTTCAGGTATAGACTTCTTCTGGTGTTGAAGCCTAGATCTGCCACTGACTTCAATTTGCATTTTGAGGCCGAATGCTGAGGAGACATCCATAATACTAACATGAGCATTACCTAACCTGGTAGAGCTTGACTGTAGCTGACTTGTGTGTCACATGTCTCACATCTATGGGTTGACCTCCAGCCATCACCGGCTTCAGACGCACCTACTAATGGTAAAGTGTTATATCATCAAGTCCAATGTTTGTGCATTCCATGAAACTGGTAGTAACCCTTTTTAGCGTCCTTGAAATGAAAAGTCACGGTTATAACTTTCTAAATAAAACCCCACTGAACTAATGGCATTATTTGACAGAACGATAAGAGTTGTTAGAAAAACACTTTGCTTTTCAAGACTATGATGGTACATTCTTGTGCAATTTCAAAAAGAATATTTGTTCAATTTGTGGTGCCCAAGGTTAACTTCATTGAAAAGTCACAACATCATTGATAACGATGTCTGAGGTCACCATAATTTGAATTGTACATTACTTTTGCTTGTAATACTTTCATATGTATTAATTATTTGAGCTTAATATTAAAGCAAATTTCATTTGTTTGTTTGTTGATAGTGGCTAATTGTACCTCTAGGCATTGCTTTTTTATTTTATTCTACCATGAATTAACATTAATGGCAAATTCACCTAGACATGTAATTGCCAACTGAAGCTAAATAAATGATATATTGTGATTATTTTTCCTGTACTCCCGATAGTATCAAGATTCTTGCTATATTCATATTTCCACTCCCTCTTAAAAATATCCTTTATTAATTATCAACTATTAAATAATTCCTTTCCCCAGGAGTACCCCAATACATATTATGTTCCACTCTAACCCCTCCGAGTGAAGACCCTGTACTTTCAGGAAGTCAAACTTTTTTTATTTACTAACTAGCTGATACCCGCAACTTCGTACGTGTGGATTAAGAATTTCATTGCCAGAATTGGATATAGAAAGCTGTTGGTAATGTAGGATTGGTCCCAAACAACACCGAGTCGGCATAATATGACAGGAAAGCCATCACTATATCATTCTGCCATCGAACCTGTCTCATGAAGAGAATCAATTTCCAACATATTTAAACACATAAAAACAATGAACGTGCGGAGACTTGGGGGGGGGGGGGGGAGGTTAACTAAGGGCAGCTTTATTTCAGCTTGGTCTTTTCTTCTTTCTTCAGTATGAGCATCCGATTCTTGGGTTCTAATAACTTTAGCTGCTCTGCTCTGCTAGAGCTATACTTTAGGCCAGTTTACACCCGCAAGGCACGTCAAAAAAGAAGGCAAGATAAACTGGTGCCAGAAACATTTAAGCGGACATAAAGTAAGAGTAGAGAGAAAATCAACATCCATACTAAATAATATGTTTTGACTCTAAACAAAATTTATTAACAAATCATACACTAAACATAATTCGTGAGAAGCACAGCTTGAGAAACCAACATAACATTACAGACTAACACACATAACAATCTCTCTGTCACTATTCGATAAGTATTCAAAATTTCGTGACTACAACTGTTATTCATACCGAAAAAAAATGTCCTGTGCCCTTCCTACAGATACAAAACATTTCCTTGTCAAATTCCATCAATATCGGTATAGCCATTTACTCGTCAAAATGTAACAAACAAACTGAGACTTACTTCCACATTTATAGTATAGTGCAGATCATACAAACACTGACTGCAACAACCCCTGAGTGATCAATATAACGTAAAAACGTGTACACCTACAGCATTGCCTAGACTACCTATGATTTCCTTTATATTGCAACCATAAATTTGTGGTATCTACAGTTTAACATGCAATCCAAACAACTGACAGTCCAGGCGTTACTCATATGATCAAAAAAAATTTAAAAAATCTTTTCTTCCAAGGGGATTTGAACCGAAGACCACACTCCAAACATCAGTAAGCAAGCGCTTTAACCACTGAGCTACCAGACCACTATATGGAAAGGTAGTACAAAGACCTACACATCTATCACTGTTCAGTAATTTTTCAAATTTATGACAACATTTATTATTTATAAAGACAAAAGTATGCTATATCCATCCTAATGTCAAATAGCATCTCCTCGTCAAATTTCATTACGATGGGATTAGCTGTTTAGCCCTAGAAATGTAACAAACAGACAGATAGAGTTACTTTCGCATTTATAATATTAGCATAGATACACAGCATACTTATAAAAATGATATAACACAAAAAATTCAAGAAAATCGGTTAAACATAAATACATATGGCATGGAATAGACTGTATCATAAAGAAACCAAAACACGACACCATCTTGGATGGTTACCCAACCTAGATAACCAAGTGTTGTGTCGATAAATTAACACATCGCCACCTGTTAGAAACTTGTTTAACTATAATAATAATTTCATGTGGTCGTAATGACCTGGTGACAGGGTTTCTATTGGCTGCGCATTCCGCACTTCGTAGCCACCTTAACCTAGCCCGCCAATCCTGCCGGCTACAGGGTACCTACAGTTTAACGTGGAACCTGAACCATGGTATCATCCTGGTGTACTTCACATTACACAGCAAGCTGCACTGACCAGATTAAGTGCCTATGAAAATCCCCAACGAGACAGGGATCTGAACGGGCAACCTTCCAATCTCCAGTCAGACATCTTGACCACTGAGCCACCAGACCGCTCAAACTTACAAATAATTACAAACCATTGTCCTATGAAAACCATTTAATGAACATTTAATTTGCAATAATAAATATTGAGGTCAATAATCAAGATAAAAACTATCTTATCTTTTAAGTTGGACCGAATTACACACAGTAAATGAAATTTCATAAAAATCGGTTAAGTAGTTTCAGAGTTTATCTCGGACAAACATCGTGACGCGATATATATAAGACAGTTTTAGAAGAAGATTTCATTATTCTCCTTAGCTACCCTTATCTCACTTTTAGCAAATTCTTATTTCTTTATTATGTTTTACATGTGTCATGACAACTGTAGGCGTGATACATTCATTTTTGCATCATTTAAACATAAAATTATTTGTTATCATATTATCACTTCCTTTTAATTTAGCTTTTATTTGACTATATTTTAAACTTTTGCATCTATTTTATTTAAAGAGTTGTATTTATTTTAGTCATGTAAAAAACATATTTAGGATTCATCTACAAGCTCTAATTTTTGTTATGAGCATATCTCAATGCTGACAATGTGTTGTCATAGTTAAATTTAATTTATCATTTAAATAAGTGACTTTCTGTTGTCAGACGGAAATCTTATTGTCTGTACCCATGCGACCTTGTTACTTTCTTTTGTTACCTATTCAGCGTATACTGCCTCGTTTCTGACTTTGTGGTAAAATAAAACTTTCAAATTAAATCACCGTCTTTAAACAAATTTTCCCACCCTGTAAACATTATATCAAAATACTAGTTTTTAATCATAGTACCTGTGCAAATGTTGGTGAAACTTTTAGTTCATTTTTACAGTTTAATTTTAGGATGTGGTACAGGTCCGATTTTAACTCTAAAAGTTCTTTGATATTAAGTTTATGGTTATAAAATCTATTTGTAATGCTAAAGGCTTTACTTTCTCTCTTCCTTCGGGCTCTGGGAAGCTATTACTATATTACATTTTCTCCCATGCGTAAGCCAAATTTGATTTAGGAGTACGTGCAAAACATACATACAAATCAACAACTAAAACAAATGGTCTAAGATGTCAATTTAAATGAACATTCATGGTTGCTTATTTACTTTATTTCTTCGCTCTTAATAAGGAGTTGGGTAACCAAATAATCATTCATTCATTTTGGAGAATTTTATAATTCATAACAATAGATTTTTGTCAACTTTTAAATGAATAAAAACAGCTGGCACTAAATCTAAAAAAATTGCAAGGAGAGAGCCTGTTAAAGAAATAAGCAAAATCAACTGAAATGAAAATGTAATACATCCCAACAACTTTAATACACAACTTATTTTATGACTCAAGACTTACTAACCTGGTTCAACATTTTCTGCCTTCGGCACTCCAAGACTTAGACAATCTTTACTTTCCTCAGTGCCACGTACAGGTAGATGTTCACACTCTGGCAAAGGCAGCTTCTGACCAATTAGAGGATGTCGCTTTGCAATAGCATATTCCATGCTACACATTTCATTTTCTAGTATTTCACAATCTTCTCTACAAATGCGACGAGGTTGTAAACTTGTTTTCTGACGTTCTTTCCCAGTACCAATGACACTGTCTGAATTGTGGCAAAGTGGAAGTGCAGAGTAACATAATGAAGGTCTTGCAAAAGCTTCACAACTTTTTGATACGTCTCTGAAAACAATACCAAAAAATTATTGAAAAGTATATGACTTCCAAGTATCCAAACTGGATAATATAATTTAAAAAAACTCACTTTGAATGTTTTACAACCTTAAATGCTTCTTCTAATTTACTTTCAATCACAACCTGAGTTTGTCTTGCAGGAATATACACACTCTTGTTACCAAGAAAGCTTTTGCATATTGTCCCTGAATAAATCTGAAAGCAAATAAGTATGCAAAAATAACAATGAACTGTAGGCAGTTACTCAGGAACTACTGTCCAAGTAAGGCAAAATAGAACTAGGCAAGATATGAGCAATTGAAATGCTAAATGCAAGTCTTAAAGCTTCAAAACATCTGTTTCAATGTTATCTCAAAAGTTTCAATTTTTTTATACATCATTTATTTAAAAAAAAAAAAAAATCAAAATGATCTAAGAGGTGCTATAACTTCTTTTCTGCTCCTTCTTTTTTTTTATGTTTTACGGCTTTTCATGGTCAATATCGCAGGAGATGAGAGAGCATTAGGGGCAAGAAACAGAAAGTACCCATGCCAGCAATGGCCTAGTGTTACTTCAGTACATCACGGTAAATCAAAATCTCAATGACTGGACTGTGTGTCAATGTTGTTATGTTAGGGCACATCAACGACTGGGTTATTAGCGTCCTAACTAAACCCTGGTATGACAACATGGCTTAGAACTGAACTCGACTGCTGTCTGCATGGCCGACTATAAAGGGGTTGGCCATAGAGATGGCAAAAAAAGTAAAATAGTGAAACAATGACTGTGAATGGGACATAAAAAAAACCACATCCACCAAACCATTCTAAAATCTATGCCAATCTGCCCAAAAGTTTTGGGACCAGACCGGCCAAACCACAAAATTTTAAAACCTTCGCCAGGTTGTCACCGTCAACCAACGTATGCAGTTAATTAAAATGTGGCATGCTGTCAAAGGTAACACCACAAGCATCACATTCTCGTGAGTCCTCCCAATGGAGAAGAAAACTATGTGTCAGAGGGCACTGAGGCAAGTGAGAACCTCATCCCCGCTCGATTGCTAGAAGGAGCTGCTCCATAGCTGAACGGTTGGTTTCACCAGCCGGAGCTTATTATGCTCCACTTCCAGCCTCTGCCATACATCAGACACTTCTTTTCACTGCCGAGGCAAGCCGATTCTGACCTTGTTGCAGGCTAACTAGGCCTCGCTGCCCCTGATTTCCACATGGCCTGGTACAAAGCAGAATAATACCTTCTTTCCACAAGATTGGAGGGAAAGGCGGGCGTGCTGTATATCCTGGACCAAACAGTCTGCTGGGTACACGTTTACTAATGCCTGAATGCAGCTGAGGGTATCACAGCATATAATGAACCCTATATTGTGTATTACTTTCATATCCTGGAGCAACTTCAACAAAGAGTAACACTCAGCAGTGTAAATGCTGCATCTGTTATCGAACTTGTATTTGTGAGTCGCTTGAGGGAACACTACAGAGCAACCTACTCCGTTAGCCTGTTTAGATCCATCAGTGTATACCGGGGTAAATGTGTGATGCTGATTTAAATTGTCTCTACAAACATCAGTAAAAACATTGTCAGCGGTAAACAGTTTTTTATACCGAGACAATTCTAAAATTGTTCTGGACCTCTTTAAAAGCCAGGGAGGAGATATACTTGAACCCTGGTGACAAAAAGAGGGAAGCTCAAACCCATTCTTTTCTAAAATAGCCCTTGTATGATAGCTGAACAGTTTGGTCGCTCTACGGCAATCGTTGTAAAGCCGTTCGAAGTTTGGATGAATAACTATGTCATACATAGGGCTGCCAAGAGTTGCAGCAGTAATTACAAGGTCTGTCCTGAATGAAACCAGCCTAAAGCTGTAGAACTCAATTTAATGAAAATATTGCAAAGTACAACTAATATTCGTGAAAGTAACATCCATGTGAATCAACACAGCATTTCCAGCAGTTCTGCCATTGAAGATATACATCGTGGAACTCCTGTTCTGAGATGCTTTTCAGAGTCCTTGTCACAGCGGCTTGAACATCTTCGATGGACTCGAACCGGCATCCCTTGCTGTCCTTCTTGAGCCAGGGGAACAGGAAAAAATCACAGGGGGACACATCAGGGCTGTAAGGAGGTTGAAGAAGTGTCTTCATATTTTTTGGGGCCAAAAAGTTCTGCTCAATCTTCACCGTGTGACTGGGTGTGTTGTCATGGTGCAGGGTCCAGTCGTTAACAATTTATGAACGAGCATGGGTGACACGTTTGCAAAGCCTTTCGAGGACTTCAATGTAAAATGTGGAGTTGACCGTTGTCCCTGCTGGTACGAACTCCCTGTGAACAACTCCTTTGGCGTCACGGAACACAATGACCATCATTTTGATTTTTGATTTGCTCATCTGAGCCTTTTTTGGACATGGAGACTGCAGCGTGTGCCACTCTGCGTTCTGCCATTTGCTCTCTGGATCGTATTGGAAAACCCAAGTTTCGTCCCCAGTGATGACAGTCTGTAAGAAACTAGGGTCAGCTTCCACACTATTCAACAGATCTTTCACAATCATCCTTCTTGATTCCTTGTTAGCGTCAGTTAGCATATTGGCTACCAACTTGGTAAAAAATTTCCGCATTCCAAGATAGTTGTTCACAATCCCACAATTGAATTTTTGGCATATTTAACGCATCGGCAATTATCCGCACACTTAAACATCATTCAGTGTTCAAAAGAGCTCTTACCCTACCAACACTGTCCTCCGTTTTGGTTGTTGTTGGTGGTCAACCTTTCTCTTCAAAGGCCTTATGCCAGACAAAAACCTGGCATCTCGTCATGCATACAACACCATATGGTGTTCTCAACATTTCCAGTCTTCGTCCCCGATTTCTTGAGCCTTACACAAAATTTATGGTGTTCAGTTGCGCAATCAACCAAGGCATTTTGCCTTATAACAATACACCAACACAGTGTCTCATGCAACAAGTGACCTTCCTTGACACTCCGCTCACAACAGACTGCCGGTTGTTGCATATTGTTATCAAGGCTACACACTAACTTCACCCACCATTAGTTTCCCTGCCTGGCGCGAGAGGGCACTGCACTAGAGCCAATCTGGTTTCATTCAGGACAGACCTTGTACATAGTGTCGCACCATGAGGAGATGCCGACAGATGGAAAGCGACGGCTCGCCAGACTCAGCATAAATGCTGGGTATCAGGCTCGTGCGATAGGCGCCCGTGACAAGTCAAATTCCTGCATGATGGAAACATTCAGTATCCAGGGATAATTGTCCTGTGCCAAACCATATACAATGCAACCATACTCCAATTGCAACCGTACAAAGCCTCGATAAAATTGTAGCAGGCAGGAGCAGTCGGCACTGCATGACCTGCCACACAGACATTTTAAAACATTCAGAGCTTTTAAGACTCTGGCTTTCACATCTTTAAGATATGGAAGCCAACTTAATCTACTGTCAAAAATGAGGCCTAGAAACTGAATACTTTCACTAAAACCTGAGACGGTGCTCCTCAAGGTAAGATGTGGCTATGGTAAAAGACTTCTGCTACGAGTAAAAAGTTTCTCGGCTGAGAAACGAAAACCAGTGTGTACTGACCATTCATCCAGCCTGTTCAGCATGAGTTGCTGCTGCAGTTCAGCACTTCTCATGCTAAGTCACAAAGAAAAAATTAAGAAGTCATCAACATTTAATGAGTAACGCATGGAATTCCTTATTACAATTGAAATGCTATTAATCGCAATAGCAAAAAGCTTAAAACTGACAGTTGAGGAACACTGTTTCTCTGAATAAAAAGATCTGACACTTCATTACTGCCTCAGTACCAGAAGCAACGTCCTGATAAAAACAATTTTAAAAAACGGGGCAGAATTCCTATACAACCCTATTCATGCAATTGTTTTCAAATAACATGCCACCAGGTAATATCATAGGCCTTTTCAAT
This sequence comes from Vandiemenella viatica, assembly GCA_031002005.1. NCBI lineage: Eukaryota > Metazoa > Arthropoda > Insecta > Orthoptera > Morabidae > Vandiemenella > Vandiemenella viatica. The sequence goes on along the minus strand of CM061921.1, from coordinate 234,557,537 downwards.
ATCGAAAAACACATCGACAGAGAGTTGGCTGTGGATTAACATATCCTGTATTGCTGCTTCCAGTAGGATCATGTTGTCTAAGATGGAACGGAACTTCCTGAATCCACACTGAAAGCGGCTCAAAAATTTTTGGGACTCAAGACACCAAACCAGATGACAGTTAACCATCTGCTCTAGTGTTTTCCCCAAGCAGCTTGTCAGGGTGATGCTATGACAGATGCCTGGCAATAACTTGTTCTTCCCAGGTTTTAAAAAAGGTATTAGTGTTGCTTCTTTCCACGAGTCGAGGAAGTGTAATCTGGTTCAAATATCGTTAAAAATACCTAGAAGGTACTCTTTAGCATCCTTGCTATGATGCATCAGCATCTGGTACTGGATTAGGTCAGGCCCTGGGGTGGTTTCTAGTGTTGCTTAAGGCCGACTCTATCTCCAAATTTTTTTTTTTACCTACGGCTTTACGTCTCCTCAGTGTTGAGGTCATTATAGACAGGACGGGACAGGGTACAAGAAATTGAAAGGAATTTGGCCATGACACTTTTGAAGGAAGCATCCCGGCATTCGCCTGGAGTGATTTGGGGAAGCCATGAGCCATGGAAAACCCAAATCTGAATGCCAGGATGGGGATTCAAACCGCCATCCTCCCAAATGCGAGACCAGAGCATTAACCACTCACCCACCATGCTCGGTCTCTCTATCTCCCAAGATGTAAAGAGGCCATTATAAGTCTGTGAACCCGATAACTCAAAGTTTAATTCTTACCTTTCAGCAGCAATTCTTCTCTGTTGGACCATAGGGTTTAATCTGGCAGACAAAGTAATGGCAATGAAGGACTCTGCCATCAGCTGCACTATACATCGCTCGTCGGTGACTACATGACCCTGATCCAGTAATCAAGACACCGGTGAGTGGGAGTACCTTCCAGATATTTCAAATAAACTTCCATAATTTTCATGATATAGTGGAACGGTTAATTGTGCTCATAAAGTTCTGCCATGAACTTTTTTTGCTTTCCTTAATCACACAACATGTCTTAGCTCTTGCAATATGGAATGCTGCTAGGTTGTCAGCTCTTCGACGCAACCTAAAATGACATAATGCTCCTCTCCAATCCTGAATAGCAGAACGACATTCAACGTTCCACCAGGGGACGGGCGTCCTTTGCAGTGTTTCGGCATGGATACGTCAGCTGCCGGGTGAATCACCTGAGAAGTGATTCACCTTCAGCTGTGTGCTGTTATGGAGCTGCCAATTCACATTACTAACATTCCATTTGCATCGTGTGTTCCCTCCTCAATGCACAACACATATGTGCATCCATAAAGGAAAGTGGTCACTTCCATGAAGTTCGTGATCCAACCCCCCCCCCCCCCCCAATTGCATGGAATTTGCAATTGTAGGAAAGCACAACAAAAGGTCAATGGCAGAGGATGGTCCAGAAGCAGAAGTAAAATTTCATTTGACGAGTACTGAGGATTTATATTTCCTTATGCTCTATTGACCTACCAACTACTCGGCCTCAGGGACAATTGGTTTTCAAACCACATAAAACACCGTGTGCATTGAAATCTCCTAGTAGGAGGAATGGCCGAGTAAGCTGCCACAAGATGTCGGAGACATCGTCATAATCAATGTGTGCATTTGGTGGTAGGTAAATAGAGCATACGGTCAGTTTAATGGGAAAGTGTATCCTCACTGCAACTGCTTGTAAATCAGAGGTGAGAGTGATAGTTTCGAAGTGGACTGTGTTTTGGACAAACACAGCCACTCCCCCTTTTGCTTGATCACCCTTGGTATCATTTTTTCTATATTTGTCATACCCTCTTAGCACTGGATCATGTGCTGATCTAAAATGTGTCTCTTCTAAGAAGATATAATATTAGGAACCGAGAGCTGGTTGACGCCAAAGGTAGAATCTAGCGAAGTATTTGCTCCTCAATTCAATGTTTTTCGGAAAGACAGAACTACCACAATGGGCGGAGGAGTGTTCGTGACCGTTAATAAAACCGTCAATTGCTCCGTAGTAAATGAAACGGAAAATTTTTGCGAGTTAATATGGGTGAAGGTAAAAATTGGCAGAAGTTTAAAGTTCATAATAGGATCATTTTACCGACCTCCGGATGCTGGATTAGATAACGCGGAGTATTTTAGACAGTAACTTGATAGTATTTCTCAAAAATTTCGGGGACATACATTGATCATGGGAGGCAATTTTAATATACCCTCAGTTAACTGGGACACATTTACGTTCAAGTCATGCGGAAGAGATAGGTTCATAACCGAAATGTTCCTAGAATCATTCATGGAAAATTCTCTTGAACAGATGGTCAAAGAGCCAACGTCGAAGAGGTCAAAGATTCCTCGTCCATTTTGGATCTGTGGTAACTTTAAAATCTAGGCTGAATTTGAAGCATGATAAAGACAAACTCATATATTGTTTCGATAAGGCAAACGATGCATTTATGGTCGATCATTTGGTGCAAATTTTTTAAACGTACACGCTAAATACAAATGTTGAGGAACTTTGGTTTGATTTTAAAAAAATAATATGGACCGGCTTAAATCAATTTGTTCCCACGAAGTTTATTAAGGTTAGTAAGAACTTCCCGTGGTTCAACAGGGAAGTGAAACGTTTGCTCAGGAGGCAAAGGCATTTACACGCCACGGTAAAGAAATCGGGGGACTCGTCTAAACGCGCTAAATTAGTCCAGTTGCGAGCGGAAGTGTGTAAGGCAATGCATGATGCGTTTAAAGAATTCCAAGTCTAAAATTTATCCGAAGATCTGACTACTAATCCAAAAAAGTTCTGGTCATATGTCAAATTAATAAGAGGCTCTCATAAGGTGATGCCGTCGTTGATTAAGGAAAATGGGGAATTATCAGAAACTAGTGTAGAGAAAGCAGAAATTTTGAATAATGTATTTAAAAAAGCTTTCATGACAGAAAACTCAGCGGAGATCCCAATATTTAACAATCGTACCAACAAAATTATGAATGATCTCGTTCTCGATGTCGAGGGAATAACTATACTGCTTATGAATGTAAATCCCAATAAGGCTCCCGGACCAGACGGTATTCCTACAAGATTCTACTCTAGGTACGAAAAGGAAATTGCGCTGCATTTAATGAAATTATATATCGCCTCCTTGGATCAAGGAAAAATACCAGCCGAATGGAAGACCGCCATCGTAAGTCCAGTGTTTAAAAATGAGAATGTTAATGATCCTCAAAATTATAGGCCGATCTTGTTAATCTCAATATTTTGCAGGGTTTTAGAACACATCATCTATTCAAATGTCATGCAGTTTTTGGATGAAGGTAAGCTTTTAAACCCAAATCAACATGGATTCAGAAAAGGCCGATGCTGCGAAACACAACTTGCTCTTTTAATTCACGACTTGAGCAGTATTATAGATGAGCAATTCCATGTTGATTTAGTTCTATTAGACTTTAAAAAAGCTTTCGACACTGTGCCTCACACTAGGTTATTTAGGAAACTTCGCGGTTACGGCATATCTAGACAAATATGCGACTGGGTTGCAGACTTTCTGGAGGGCAGAACACAGTGTGTAGATCTCGACGGTGAGCATTCATCACTTACTGAAGTGAGGTCCAGGGTTCCCCAGGGAAGCGTGATAGGGCCTCTGTTGTTTCTCATATACATTAATGATTTGTGCGACATAATAAGGAGGATGAAAAGATTATTTGCCGTGATGCTATTATTTATCGTGAAATCACAACCCAAGACGACTGCGCTTTGTCACAAGACGATATGAAAATAATTGCATGGTGTAAAGATTGGCAGTTGGAGTTAAACGCTAAATAGTGCCAAGTCATGTGTGTAAGTAAAAAGGTGACACCATTTAGCTCTGAATATACAATTAATGGCACTGTCCTTAGAACGGTAGATTCCGCTAAATACCTAGGGGTAACAATTCATAATAATTTGTCGTGGAATGAGCATATTGAGAATGTAATTGGGAAAGCAAATCATATGCTTCGATTTCTAGGTCATAATTTAAAACAATGCACTCCGGAAGTTAAGTCGATTGCATACAAGTCACTAGTGCGGCCTCACTTAGAATATTGTTGCTCTGTATGGGGTCCCCATCAAAAGGGATTAATGGAGGCATTAGAGATGGTCCAAAGAAGAGCCGCCCGATTCGTGACAGGTATATATAGTTGGAGGGAAAGCGTAAGTGCAATGTTGAAGGAGTTAGGTTGGGAAGACCTGGAGAACCGAAGGCGTTGCTCTCGACAGAAGCTAATTGAAAAATTCTCGACTGATGTATTTCGGAATGACAGCAAAGAAATATTGCTACCAGCAACATTCATATCTCGGAATGACCGCGAAAATATGATAAGAGAAATCAGGGCCAGAACCGATTCATTTCTGTACTCATTTTTTCCATAAGCGATTAGGGAGTGGAATAGAAAGGATTTAATGGGCGACTAAACATAAAATCCTACAGGAGAAGCTTTCGATAAAGTACTCCAACCATCCTGATCTGGGTTTTCCATGGTTTCCCCAGATCGCTCCATGCGAATGCTGGGATGGTTCCTCACAATAGCCCATAGGCGCCTCCTGTCATATCCCGTATATCCCTTATAAACCATTACCTTCCCGGATAGGTGCAATGCACCCTCCGCCACACACTTTTAGTGAATCGCGGAGTAATATTAATAGTAATAATAGTAATAGTAAGAGACACAAGGGTTTAGATCATGCTAAGAGTTGGACTTCCTCTTTGTGAGCTTGAAAGCTGTTTTTTTAGTGCTTAACGTCTCTTAACAGTGAGGTCTTTAGAGATGGGAAAGGATGCGGGGCAAGGAATGGGAAGGAATTTGGCCATGGCCTTTTGAAGGTAGCATCCTGGCATTTGCCTGGAGTGATTTGGGAAACCATGGAAAACCCAAATCTGTGAAAGCTGTTGATGTTCCACTTAACTATGTGAGCCATCTTACCTATTTAACTTCAACTGCTCCAGTTCGGATGGTGGCTGCTGAGTAATGCAACCAGGTTCATCCACCAGCATTCCTTCGTCTTCATTTTAAGGATCCGAAGACAGATCAGATTGTGAGAAGGCCTTGAATACTTGCAGATCTTTTTTCTGCCGATGCCTTTGCCCCATCCTTAGCCGCCAGTTGGGGTGGAGAAGAAAAAAGGGACTTCACAAACAAAGTTGGGCCCGAATGTTTGAATTTCAGTCCACAAACTTCCTACTATGTTTGCCATCTGTTACTAGCTGATTTCGTTGCCGGTACTGCTTCTGCTGGTAGAACTACTGAATCTGGTGTCTTAGTGGTCAGGGTAGCAGACGTGTTGCTACTGATGTCTGTAGTCCCTGGTATTAATACGTTAATGTGTTTGGTGCCACATTTGCACTGACATGAGCACACTGGGCTTGTGCCGATGTCTGCAACAGACGACTGCGTAGCAACACTTTCTTTCTTGGCAGGAGTTGACAAGGTTTTGGCAAAGCTTGTGGCGAAGACCAGTGGCGTAAGTGCCTTAAACTGCTTCTTCACTTAGCCATAATATAGCAGTTCATTTGTTTTCAACTCCTGTATCTTCTTTTCATCGAGATACACTCAACACTCTTTGTTCCAGGCTGGCTGTGACCCAAAGCAGTTGACCACACCTGTGGGACAGTGCAACCAGTACCCTGCGCATGTGCTGCTTTTGCAGTTCGCCATCATATGCCGGAACCTCTGGCAATTGAAGCAGCGCATGGAGTCCAGTACATATGGGTGAACACTGAGATATAAATACCTGGCTTTGATGGCTTTCAGCAACATCAGAGTGTAGAACATGAGGACAAAGGTGGCGGTCTTTTCAAGACTGCCATTCATCCTTCATGTGATCTGATGAACCTCGGCTACATGTTTCGATCCCTACTCCTGAAGGCGTTCCTCGGTCTCTAAACCGATTAGGTCACGGCAGGTGATTACGCCCTTATTTGAATATAGAGATTTAATGAGTTTGCATTTTACTGCAGCGCGCGGGCACACACACACACATTATAGAGAAAAAAAAGGTCAACATATACTTCGCTGTTATAGAACATCCACCCTAGAACCCAGACCTGTTGCCATGCAACTTCCATGTGTTTGTGCCACTCAAGGAAGCCCTTGGTAAACAGCATTTCACAATGAATGAGGAGGTGCAGATGTTCTTGTGCAATTGGTTTGATACATGTTGTCTCGCTAGCCATTATACAGCCAGCGAGAAGTAGTTTTTTTAATCCTCCTGTCAACTTTTTTGGCCCCTTTACAGCCATTCAGGTGTTCTATGGCCTTAGGTCTGAGTGGCCCCTTTAAAGCCATGTTTTATTGTTGTGAACTATTTTATTTTCTGTCTGTATGGCCAACCCTTTTACAGCCGACCATGCAGACAGTATGTTAGTATATTTCTTAGCCACAGTAATAGCTGGTAATTGTTAGGGCACTAATGACCTCGATGTCGACGTGCCCTAAAGCAGCAGCAGCAGCAGCAGCAGCAGCAGCAGCAGCAGCAGCAGCAGCAACAACAACAACAACAACAACAACAACAACAACAACAACAACAACAACAACATTGATACATGTCCCTAAACTTTTTGTGGTACCAGTTTTGAAAATTAACTACCATTGGAGGAAGTGCATAGATAACAAGGAGAACTATGTAGAACAATAAGAAAAATCTAAAATAGTTTTTTTTTTGTGTTAATATAAACCCAGAGAAACAATCCTGTTCCAGAAAGTGGATTAATTCTGGAAAGTGTAGACTTGGTTCAGAACAAGATCTAATAAATTTTTTTCATTGCACAAGCCCAAAACTTGCCCTATTTTTACAAGAATTATTTTTGTGGGGTCTCATTTCTTTTTGCAAGTTGATCCATTATACTGAGTAACAATTCCATCTGAAAATCTGTGGATAAGGACTTTCAGAATCAAAGACATCAATACACATTGCCAACAAAGCCAAACAATGGGTATGCACCATGGCTGAGCACTGCCAATTGCTGCAGATTTAACTACCATCATAAGTAAATAACAGACAACTTTCAAAGTAAACATAGGAAACAGATGTTTGTTAAAATTGCTGATCTCTATGCATAAAAGAAATTTCTGGCATTTAGACTCATCCAGAGCAAAGCAATTAACAGGTGCCAAAATTTTTCATGTTTGGGGTTGCCATTGATCAAACACAGGGAAAATCACCAATATTAGACTTTTCTTCTGATTCGGAGATGAAACCATATATGTGTACTAAATTACCTGTTTCTATGACCATGGAAAGTACAACGGAATTTTGATTGTCGGTGTGTTGTAGTTTTTTTACTTCCAAAGTAAGGAGTAAATTTTAATACATTACTTGAACTTGGTAAGTGTCCATTCAATGAATTTAAATTTTATTTATGAGGCTATAATACCTTGTTATTTAACAATCACAAAGCTTTAACACTTCTGCAATAATGCATGGCCAATTGACCCAATGGACATTATCTCTGCAGATGTTTGATTAAAAAGTCCACTATACAACCAGTGAAATTCTGAGGAGTCAACAGTTGTTAGGATACAAAGTGATTTTACAGTTCAGGTAGATAAGGAAATTTATGAGTTTTAGACTTTTCTTATCATCTGGGGGTAAAACCTTTTTCTGTGTACCAAATTTCAGCTTTCTTCAACTACAGGAAGCACCTTAAAGTTTTGATGATCGTCAGTGAGTGAGTGCATAACAAAATTGATGGAATTTGTATATGAATTCCATCCAAAGAACAAAAATGAAGCAAAATTTAGTATGTTTGCTAAGATTATTAATATCTATGCATTCTGGAAAGCAGAGCCCATTAGCATCAAGACCAAAGAAATTGAGGTACAAAAATGGCCAGAATTGCTTTGAGAAAAGGGTAGGCAATGGCACCATTGACTCAACTTGGCAAGTTCACTGCCATGCACCTAGATAAGACTAGAAAGGGGGGAAAATGGGTGTCGAGAAATTGCCACAAAAGCTACACTCTATCACAATTAAATCATCGAAATAGATTTCTTAAGTATTAAATAAAGTGTAACTGGATGTGGAGAAATGTGTAGTATTTTGTTGCTGCTCCATTAGTTTACACTTCAATAGATTAAAATTACCAACATGTCGTTATGTGCACATTTCTATTTAATTTTTATCATGAAAGCAAAAGACTATAGGTGGTATAAATGTAAAGGAATCAATCACTTTCAGATGCATAGAAAAAGAATAATACACATACCTCACAAAAACCATCATGCTGCATTCCAGAAAAATGTACACTATTGGTTTTCATTGAATCAGTCAAGGCTGAAATATTGCCAGGAGACATGTCTTGGTCCATACTGTTGGCATTCAACACATCTTTGTCACCTGCCAATGCTGAATATGAAGGAGCATGTGGATTTATCTCATCAACGCAGCATCTAAAACAAATTAATGCAAGTGAGTAAATGTAGACAGAAAAAGGATGATTTCATAGTATTAATGAAATGAACACACCGATAATGCAAAGTTGATGATACAATAAAATTTTGTGTTACTTTAAGTAAATTGTGAGCAGCCAGAAATTTGTGATACTTGTAGCATAGAAACCTTATTTGATAATTAATATCATATAAATAACATACTTTGCACAACCGCCAGATTGGAGGACCTGACGGAACACAACTAATGAGAAATTCCAGCACTCTATAAGAAAGATGTAGCTCATTACAAAAATGACTTACATTCCCAATTCAAAAGGTAATGGGAACAGAAATTAAAGCCATTTCATTATTCCCCTCACAAACCAACATCAAGCAACCATATGGCTTGGTCTTCTATGTAACAGCTTAGGACAGCCATTTTTAACCACATCAAACCATCCCTATGAGTTACATAAATTGGTCACATGGAGCAATGAAAGACAACTGAGTTAGGTGCATCAATCTACACCTTCCTGCAAGAGCAAACAGTTACACCCTCATGAAGAGCCATTACATTATGAACTTTTACCACATGCAAAGAAAGCATTTAGCAGTTTCTCACACAGAGAGAAATAGGTAGCAAAAAAACCACTGAAGTTTCTTTGGTTTCTGCACAAATAATGTGTAAGATTCCAACTTTGACAATTAAAGTGACTTTTACACATTTTATCAAATTTAATACAAAACAGACTATTCCAAAGCATTTCTTTCTTATGACAGGATGTCAAAAAATGGCTAGCCTCACTGTTTTCACTATAGGTCAGCTATCTAATCATGATAAAATTGTTACAGGAAATTTAGTGTACTTATACAGTTAGCCACATTTTCAAATGATATCCACTTACTGGGTACTCTGTAACCAAGCAGCAGTTCGTAAAAATGTAATGGGCACTCCATAAGCAAGTGTCAGTTCGTAACAATGCATTCCATCTGGATTATCAGTATATTTTTGCTGAGCCTTACAACTTGTCAACATATTACCTATGCATAACCTAGCAGCAGGGAAGATGGATACAATTCTGAGTGCTCCTACACACATTGCCTAAAAGTGACACTATTAGATTCTTTACACTTGCACAGTACCTTACAGATTCCTAGTGCCCTATCTACTGGACCAAAGCCATTTGAAGCTCTTCAACATTAAGAATTATCAACAGAAAAATAGCCAATAGACAGCAAAAATTTTTTTACAGGAAAACCTTTGCAATGTTTCTAGGCTCTGGTAATGCTTAATGAACAAGATTTTGAAAGACATTTCATTCTTCTTTTGGGGAAAACAACACAATAAGTAGACTTCAACAGTAATTGGGAATGCAGTGGTTGACTTTCTGAAATACAACAAATGTCAGTAGTGTTAACCTCCTCTCCTATAGAGGAAAACTTCATCACTATGGTCCAATTTTCCTGTGTCTTATGGTGAGCTTTTTATTTTGCTTATTGCTTTACACCTCATTGTCATTAAGGTCATTAGAGGCAAGAAAGGACTGAGGATAAGGAATGGAATTCGCATTGCCTTTTGAAGGAAACATCTCTTTATTCCTTTGAAGTAATTTTGGAAAATCAAAATCTGGATAGCTGAACAGAGATTTGAACCCATGTTCCCCAAATGCAAGGCCAGAGCGTTACCCTTCAACCAACGTGTTCACTCTTATGGTGAGCTGTGAGAGGAGATGTTATCCATGGCTGTCAGCATCTAAACATTGTAGTCATCTCATGGGCATACAAGATGCTCATACACACACACACACACACACACACACACACACACACTTGAAATTTGGAGGCTTCTGAATCTTTAATAAGAAAACAAATATGTAGAATTTTCTCTCAGAAAGAAGATGCCAAACCAATGAACATCACATTCAGTAAAAGCCTCAACAGATGTCAAGAGCCTGGCCGCAATGCCACTGATGTCTTGATCGTCGCAGAGGTACACAAGGGTAACTGGCAATCCAGCTATGTGCTCAGTGTTCTACTGGCCCAACAAGGACGATATGCATGTACTTCTGTTTATTCCTGTTGATAGGTGAACTGATGGGAAGTCCCCTAAGCAGTCTAACAATTACTGTAAGGTCACTGCAAAGATTGCTACCCAAGATAACCAAGTATGTATCCCCATGCCTTAAGATATGGTGGAACCCATTCTTCATGAGCCTGACTTCTTCAACAATAACAAAATTTGCTAAGCAAATAAAAAAAAAACAATGCCAGATCTATCGGATTAAATCGTGTAGGTGATCTGCAACTTTCAGTATCACAAAACTGTCCCCCGCCATTCTAAATAATAAATAAATTTGATTTTGCATGTCTCAAGCCAAGACATTCATTCCTAAGACCCTTCTCATCTAGTACAGAATCATACGTTTCCATTTTGACAAGAAGTATTTTTGCCCCTTCAGGCATGGTATTTAAGGCAAGTTCACTACTCCAATGTTGCTCTCCCTTCCACAACCTCCAGAGGGTTATCACAAATGCGACTGCACTGGCAATATAGTGGTCTAGATCGTGCACTATTTTAATCCATGTAAGCCTTGACACCTTTCTGGATTCCTCTCAGGGCTACTGACCCCTGACGGTGTACACATTCTCACAGACGCTTCAGGAGATGGGAGGTGTACCTTCAATGTAGAATGGAAAATTCTCCACCAATAACTGGAGATATCAGAATAAAAACAGATAGGAAAATCATGTGGAGATATTAGAGTACCAAGAGATATTCAAACCATGGTAGACCCATCAGCCTTAACTATGGGCCACCCAGGATTTTCAGTGATCTAAGAGGTAGGAGATTCTCTGGAGAGAATAGGAACACTGTGTGGGTGCAGATCTCAGAGTTTGAGTGAGGAACTGATTTCCTGGCAAATGGAGTGTTTTGTGGTTTTCAATCAATAGCTTGTGCTGTCAAAGAACTATCACAGGGCAGCAACCTTAACTATGACAAATGAACTCTCGTAAACTGGGAGGATAATGTTTTTTGAAAATTTTCTCATGTCTCAAATTCCCAAAGCTGGCTGGAGTGGGGAAAATTGAAAATGTGAACAGTACTTGGGATTAAAGAAGCCGAAGAGTAGGCCGATACAGGATTTTTGTGGATGTAGCAAGGGAAGATGCGAAACAGCATCCAATGGGCTCTAAGACAGTGTGAAACATTTGTAAAACATGTTTTTTGAGCATGTTTTTCCAAAATTTGTCTACATCTCATCAGATTCACATTCTGCATTTTGTTGGGTCAGGAAATAAGGACAAGAGAATAGTTGGCACAGGAGATGAGTTGGGAAGATTGTGGGTGTCCTTGCTGGAAGTATTGTTGCAAACAGAAGGCACAGAGAGAAGGGTGGCTGGTATGGAAACATGGAATTAAATGAGGCTCTCCCATGGTTTTGCATGTTATGTAGGACAGATAGCTCATAGGACAAGTATAGAAAATTTGTGTCCATTAGGTACAATCCGAGGATATGAAACCTGAACTAGAAAATTAACATATAGTTGGTGAAAAAGGAAGAGTTCTGTAAATACCATTGACATTTGAGTTAATAATGGATTTAACCTGTTGCATGAAGTAAATGCAGTTGAGCCTCACTCAACTGTAGGTGACACAGCAAGCAGCAACACACTAAGCATGGTGGGTCAGTGGTAACACTCTGGTCTTGCATTAGGATTCTGGTTTGAATCCCATCCAGGTTTCAGTTTTCTATGGTTTCCAAAAACATTGCAGGCGAATGCCATGATGGTTACTTCAAAAGACCATTGCCAAATTCCTTCCCGTTACTTGCCCTCAGTATTTTCCCACCTTTAATGACCTGAACAATGTGTAAAGCCATAAGCAAACAAAGAAAAAGCAAGCAGCAGATAGACTGTTGTAGTATTAAAGATTGTAATTAAAGAAAATTCTTGCTTCTGGGTAGCACTCATTGGAGAGGTGTAGGCCAACAGTTAAAGAAAAAAAACTAGTCGAAGAAAATATAAGGCCTCTATTTAGGTTTTCAACAAAAGAGGAACCTGGGTGCAGGAAAAAGACTTGCTAAGGTTGTAGATTACGATACGGAAGGTACCTGGATGGCATAATCCAGCCATTAGACATGCAAGTGTATCTACTGTTGCAGTCTATCAGCACCACAATCAGCTCTGGTTAAAAACAAATGAGATGTGTGTTAACTTCAAATTTGCCATGCTGTTACCTATTGCATTAAAATCTCACATATGTACTGTATCAATTGGTGCACTGGGAGATGAGGAAGGGTAGCTTAGTGTCAGAAGTAACTGAAAGCTAATCACGGCCAAAATCACATCAAAGAAACTGTTGTTATAGGCTAATTATAGTATAGACAAAATTGTTGTATTGAGTTAAGGCAGGCGGTAAGCATGGGCAGCGACAGGCATTGCCCGGAGTGTGACAAGTGGGATGCTAGTGTCAGCGATTCAGCAAATTGGCTGGGCGTTCACACAAACAGTCACGCGTATGAAGCTTCGAGAAATTGAGGGAAGCATTAGGTCATTGGCTGACCAACTGACGACAGTAAAACATGACCTGCTCTCACATGCCAAATGTTCAAAAACAAGGATCGAACACTGAGGTCGTTGCCTGGCTGGTAAGGCTAGGTAAGCGATCATGCTGTCAGTACACGTGACTAACGGGGGATAAATAAGCCAACCAAAGGTCAGGCGAGGTAGTCAGTCGCAAGAGTGATTGTTGCCGCGACTATGTCCGTCTGAGCATCGAACCGGGGACTGCCGGCAGCCGCTTGCCCAGACCGCCTTACTGCCCACAACACCTAGAGATGTCTGTAAGTGTAGATTGCCTGATTGGCCTATGTCGAGCTATGGAGTTCTGTTGGAGGGGAGTCGTTAGAGCTGCAATTACTACTACTAGCAATTAATAAACAGAAGAGTTGTGAAGACTTGTTCATTCACTGATAGCTCCCTTCTCCACTGTAGTTGCACAAGCTATAGAGTATCTATCACTAGCAGAACCAGTCTATCATCCAGACCTGGAGGGACGCAAGAGGAGCAGTAATCCAGAGAGTGATCCTAACTAGTAAGTCCATGTCGGATTAGTATCTCAGCTTAACACCACTAGCCATTCCTGACAAACCTGTATTGGCAAAAACCGCCATTACACAGTAGTGGCAGGTGTCAGAGTAGTACCACTATCATGTTAAACTCGTAATTCAGATAGAAAAAATAAAAAGTAAGAAATGTAGTCAAAGAAGAAAGACGGTCATGACTGGTGCCCAGGAAGTAGCTGAAATGAATTTAAAAGTAAATGTGGGAGTTGATGTATGGGGCAGTAAGAATGAAAATAACCCTCTTATACTTTTCTTGCTAGGACTTCACATCACATTGAAGGTGATATCATGAGAGCCAAAAGAGGATTGTGGGCATGAAACAGTAAAGAAATTGGCCATGGCCTTCATGAAGGAACCATTATGGTATTTAAATACTCTTTTGTTTTGGCTTTAACCCTTATCGATGTCACCAGGGGCGGGAAAGCACTGGGAGCAAGGAATGGGAAGTAATTCGGCCATGGATTTTTTACGGACGGAAGCATTCACATTCGCCTGAAGTAATTCTGGGAAACGATGGAAAACCAAAATCTGGACAGTCGGATGGGGATTCTAAACAGTTGTCTCTCGAATGTGAGGACAAAGCATTACTTCTCACCCAACAAGCTCAGTATTTGCCTGTAGTGATTTCAGGGAAAGAATGACAATTCAAAAAATATACAACAACCAGATGTCAGATATTTATCAGTGAACTTCAGGAGAATAAAGAAAAAACTTTCTTATGGCTTTACACCTCATCGAGGTCATCAGAGGTGGGAAAGATTGGTGACAAGGAACAAGAAGGAATTTGGCCAGTCTTTTGAATAAACCATCCTGGCATATCCCTTAAGTGATTAGGAAAACCGAGATCTGGATAGTTTTAGTATTTGGGAACCAAGTGGACTGGCACAAACAAGGTAGTCATAAGCACTGAGTCTTGGTGCAGGAGGTGGAGGTTTTTCCAGAAGGCTACCATAACGATTTAAGAATGAATACATAAATGCAAAACCATTAAAAATTTTACTCAGGGAAAAAACTGTATACATATTAGGAATTCAGGAAAAGTCCGAAAGGTATTAATAACAGGTTTTCAAATGCTTTAGTGAGGGAGGAAATTTTACAACTAAGCACAAGAAGGTAGAAAATGTTGAATGTCTTCTTAGTACAGATAACTGAGAACATGAGGCAGTTGTGATGGATTTATGGGAGTTAGTAAATCCATGACAAAGAAGAGGGAGAATACAGGTATAAAATAAGGTACAGTTTACAGAACTGTGGAAATATTTTAAACAAAATTTCAGTATATGATAGGAACCAGTACAACAGAGAGAAAGTGGGAACAATTTAACATATAGTAGAAATGGAATTTCAGAAAAAATGTTTATTCAAAAAAAAAAAAAAATCAGAGAAGCATAGAGCCTGCATACTTCAACAAGTGAGGAGACTAAGTTACCAAAAAAAGAACATAATTCACTAAAGGGGCAATAAGGATATATTATTATTATTATTATTTCGTATCAGAAACATACAGTTACACAATTACAGTCATCAAATTATAATCGACCAGAACTTGGCCACTTCCAGTGCATTTTATGAGGCATCATACAGTTCAGCTGCCGAGCAGGATGCTGGACACAGTCGACACTGGAGCATGTGCTGGACAGTCTGGTCCTCACCGCAGTCGCACTTGATATCACTGATCTCTGTATAGCCCCATCTTGCTAAATTCACTTTGGATCTGCCCACTCCTGATCTCAGCCTATTCAAAGATTTCCATGTCAACCATCCCTTGTCATAACCAGGTGGCAAAGATTCAGACACTCTTCCCCAGCCATGCGGAAGGGGAGCCTTAGCTTCCCATAGTTGTAACCTGGCATAAGGATATATGAAAGAACTAAATTGGAAATTAATGGTAGCAAAGAAGAAAGCTAACAATTGTTCATGAAGAACACTGTGGCTGGAGAGAAAACATTGTATGATGCAACTATTATGTGGCTATCTTAGGATACCGAAACGTAGGGAAGGCATTCGGACAATTATGGATAAATACAAGAATAAGTTACAAAGTACGTTACAAAACTGAGATATTGGTAAACTGAATGACATGCAGGGATAGCAGGGAAATTAATGGAACAGGAGCTCAACAAGCACAAACAGTTCCTATTAGGTCTTTGTATTTTAAGTAGATTTATGGATGTGATTAAAACATTATCAGTTAAGTCAACTTCCCACTACAAGATGATTCACAGTGACCTACAAAACTGTCTTGCCTTCATTACAATCATAATTGGAAAATCTATTTCTCTCTCACACAAGGAAACAGTGTTTAGTGTGCCATTTTCTTTAATAACAAGCAGAACTGTTACATGAAACATAAAAAGTGTTAGTGAAATATGAATTCAGAAAATTTTTTAAATTGTAAAATTTAATAACTGAGAAGAAACAGCATATCCGCAAAATTAAATGGTAATCACCACACTTAAAATAGGCACGAATAGTTGCCATTAGACATAATAACAATCATGACTTACTTTTAAAAGACTCATTTTCATACCTATTGGGTCAAACAATGCTGTCAAATTTTAAGTAAATGAGCTATATTTGGGAGATTTGTTAATGCTGTCGAGATATATGATACTGTTAGAGCAACTTTCTTCAGAAAAAGCCGTTCTAGACACATTAGATACAATTACTCCACATATCAGCCAACCTGTAAGATGAATATACACTACAAACATACATTATTATACCCATTAATTACTGAATGAATATTCATAGTCTTTATGCAGCTCTTTGTATTTAACTTTTCTATTACTTAATTTGAATGACTAATCACAGAGAAACAGCATACGTATCAAGCCTGTGAGATTATTAGCTTCATAGAAGAAAACAGATGACTGACTTCATTCTTGTGGGATAGGCCAGTCTCACACCCAAAATGCAAGAATTACAACCTATTGTAGCTTTCAGTCCAGCAGTTAACAATTCTTTCCAAAACAGTTGAGAAATAAATATTACTCATTCCAATGAAATAGTGCAAACGTGTACCAATTCATATAACAAAACTGAATTAGTTAAGACAAATAAAGGTTGTAATAAACAAGGACTTCATTATTTCAAATGGCAACGTAATTCTTATATGAAAAGGCCTAACAACATATTATTATTATCGAAATTAATTCATTTATACACAGATTTGGTAAACTGGAATAGGACCTGATACATGGCTGTATCTAATGCTTGCATGAATACTGCAGGTGAAGAGATCCTGTCAACATCCCCTTAACTCTGCCACATAGTGCATCTCTGTCTACGATGTAACTTTTTCTTATTTTCTTTGCTTAATTTGTGGAATTAATTAAAGACAAACCACACAACTTTCAAGCCAATTACATCATCGCCAACCTGAATAAAAGTTGTGCTGCCAGTTTTACGAAGTTCAAAAGAATCAATTTGTTAAGAAAAGATCTGAAGTGAAAAAGCCTGAATGAAAGGTTATTAAAAACTACAAATTTCAAAACTGATCAGATTGCAACTGTGTAAATAAATACAAAACTTAATTTAATCCCGATCTCTAGCACCAAAAAAACTCTTAGACCTACAGATGTACAAGGACTGAAAGCAGTCATAGAATCTTCAGTGGACCCAGTGTCATGAAGATTTGAAGAAATTTTCAAACCGAGACACTATGAAAACACATAATTTGTATTACAAAACTATATTTGGGGAATTTAATAACCTCAATTTCTTTCCCTACACTAAAATGATAATAAAACCTTGCTTCCTTCAGGGTAGGTTATGAGTGGGACAGATTCATCCAGCACCATGTCAATCAATTTTGTAACAATATCCAACTTGCAAAAGAGCTTCTTCAGGTTTTACAAACTGCCAATCAAGCAGTCATAACAGACAAACAATACTAACAGAGTGAATATTTATGTTTATATCTGAAGCACTTTCTTTTGTTGGTCTAATACAGATTTTAGAAGCAGAAAATCAATAAGTAATATCAAAGGTGAGTGTGGCTAATAATATAAATATCACACACACTGATCGGCATGCTTAGTAATTAACAATCACCATGAACAGGTTAAGTCTGGCATGCACCCCAAAATCAAAGATGTTGATGATATAAAATTAATGTCTTCACTCATAAATCTGATATTTTAATCTGGTGTACCATTGAAAAATAGCCTCTGAGGTAACAGTTGTGTTTTTTATCTTCTCTAACATTGGAAAAACATTGTCCAGTTTGCTGTTTGACAGACCATCACACTATGTGAAATTTTTAATGTGTCTATTTAATTATTGCTTGATTAGTATATATATATATATATATATATATATATATACACACACACACACATGCTTTAAGAAGTTTATACATGATGAACAACACATGGCCTTGAGGTTTATAAATGACTTTTGAAGCCAGCCAATTCATATTAAATATTTGGTATTGTGC
Source organism: Vandiemenella viatica (assembly GCA_031002005.1). Classification (NCBI taxonomy): domain Eukaryota; kingdom Metazoa; phylum Arthropoda; class Insecta; order Orthoptera; family Morabidae; genus Vandiemenella; species Vandiemenella viatica. Next base: position 234,539,561 of record CM061921.1, on the reverse strand, counting down.
ATTTTTGTGCCTTGTTTCAATTCAGCTCCTGCTAACTTATTTATAAACGAGAAGGATAAATATGCAGAAATAATCTCAAACATGAAAAAAACCTTTGTTTCATGTACTAATGCCAAAGCCAAATGTTGGTAAAACTAAATGCCATTCAAGAAAACTTTGGCAACATCTCAACCTAGAAAGTGTAATCACTGAAATTATGATACTGGAACAAAACCAACAACAAACACACATGCACTCAACCTTAATTTCCATGAATAAGCATCATCACAACAAGTTTTTATACTAATTTTTATTACAACATAGTAATTCTAAGCCACTGGTGATTAAAGGAGATGAGAAACATATTACACGGCCAGAAGTATCCAGACAACCTTGCTCCATTGCATATTAAAATGAGGGTTACATGTCTCAATGGTATGAGAAAAGGCAAGATACACAATTACACAGTGAGACAAAGATTATCATGATGTGCAAATGTCAGCTACTTTCAGTATAATATTATAATGGGCAATAATTTTTCCTAGTGCCAGTTTTACCATTCAACAACTGCTGTGGGATGACCAGTAACTATAAGGAAAACTACTTATACCAAATACAGACCATTGAATGCTGGAGAAAAGACTGTTAATGCATACATAAAAAACACAGGCTATGGAAAGTAAACCTTTTGTTGAAGGCAGCAGGGCAGTGACGAACACAATATTACAGTTTAAAACTTTGTTCATGGAGAGATACAAGTCACTTGGCAAGGGAGGTGTGCACACACTGTGACCTACTGCATTAATTGTGGTATATCACAAGCCACCTAGAGAAATATATGACCCCAAGTTCCAAACTTTTTTCAAGGAAATGCCAAAAAGTAAACTGATTAAACCATGTTCCCATGGTTAAGCATAAAAAAGTAAGCCTAGTATGACAAAAAGTTAATACAAATTGTCACCAACAAAAGTGTCTAAAGCACAGTGCCATGTTGTAACATTTGAAAAATACAGCAGTTGAGGCATCATTGTATGAGGTTATTTTTCATGTAGTCTATGACCAAAAAAGATGATGGATACAAAACAGTCCTGCACATCATGTAATGTAGTAATGGTATGTCAACGAAATTCCACATGTTCCAATTTTTTTTCCTAACTGGTTTAATGACAGATATTCAAGCTTGAACTGCATGGAGCCGTTGTCAGAATTTTACGACAAGATAAAATGAAACTGACACCCACACTATATTCTAAACCTTCGCCTGATTTGGCTTATGTTTATCTTCAAAAATGGAAAGTGAATCACACAGATACAAACATAACTCTTATCAGACAGCCTTCCAAAAAAATTGAGATTTTAGAACTAAAGGGGCCTAATGCCTCATATATCTTAGAAAATGAGGAATGAAAAATTTGGTCATGCAATGTATAGTGGTTATAACTGAATCACATGCTTGACCCAGGTAAACTCCAGATTGAGACACCACTACAACCACTAACCGCCTCACTGACAATAGCATTGTAAACACAAAAATCACCCGGTGTGTTTCTGTGTGTGACGTATTCAGTCTCCGTGAAGCAGCAAATGTCACTTAAGGGACTGCACGGAAAACAGGCTTTTTCGGGTGGGGAAAAATTAAATATCCAAGTTTTACCAACTAAAAATCTGACTGTATGAAGCTAAATATTAATTGGAAATTTCAATCGCAGTTTTGAAGATATACCGTATGGTATCGGTATTTAGAGTACAGTCCATCCATGTAATTCTATACTGTGATACCTTATGTCATTACGAATTTCAAAATTTAATTCTAGATTTTACATTAATTAATGTACACATAAAAACTTCTGGTTTGTCAATAGAATGAATATCAATTTTCAACCTTCTTGGTATTATTTTCTAGAATTAAATCCATCCACATAATTCAATAATGTGATATCCAAATTGCATTATTTTCTAACAGCATCATTGCTAGGAATAACATGACCATCTAGGCTATTTTAAGAAATTATCTATCATTTCCAGTTACTCAACAGATGTTTCAATACTCTAAATGACTCAAATTGCAAAGTGAATAGGAAATTCTCAAAACGATGGGAAAAGCTTTCCTTTCGTTCATAGTAGGCTCGTTGATTTAAATAAGTTATCAAGAAAAATGCTGCTACGTCGCATTCAACAACATAGTGACATCATACTACACTCTCCATCTGGAAGTGTTTACATCGTGAGGTGGTAAGTGGTAGTAGCAGTATCGTGACCTAGAGTTTACCCCTTGAGCTTGTCAGAAAAATAATATCAAGGATCTGGCTAGTATAAAAATAAATAACGTTGGTGTGAAAGGTGAATAACTAATACAAGAGTTACACAGAAATTACTTAAGAGAGCAGCTTCTAAATCAACAAATCACTTTTACAGATTGGAAAGATGGTTCACCATAGAGCTGATGCTGAGGTATAAATTATTTCTCCTGAAGCATTGCCTTCAAACCACTGATCATTCAATATGAATGTATAATGCAGAAGAAAAAGGATTTAATTCTAGATCACCTACAAACTTGATACAAATCCCACAATATTAAATGGATAGGAAACAAATACTGCATTTCTAGTGGTTAAAAAATCTGGTCCAAGCCACATTTCAAACTAAGCATAACCAATTGGGAGAAAGCAAAACAGTTTAGGTTGATGTGATCCCTGTACTGACAATGATAATGGCAGAAAGTGTTTACAGACTTGTAGCAGTACTGTAATCTAGAATTAAAACAAAAAATATTTTGTTAAACAGCAAACATACAGCAAAATTTTAAAAAAAGTATTAATACTGTTTGATATTCCTCTAACTGGGCATACATAATAACACTGCACAGGCTTTAAGTCTGCAAGTAAATGCAAAACCTGGTATTTACTACTTCATTTAATACCAGTAATTTCTGACATACTATTCTATCAATAACTTGATTATTATAGTTGGTGTGCCTTTTCATTACATTACTGTTGTTGTCCCTTCATATTATAAACTCAAAATATCAGGTTTATTGGGAAAATAATACCAGCTAATGCCAACCATAATTTTCTTCAGGTTACCAAATATCAGCTAAACATATTTATTTTCAAGGAAACTTAAAACTTGAGCTACTGCCTTAAATATGCTATTTTTAATTAAAAATCAGTAGCTTCAATGAGGAATGTTGGTCAATAGACTTAAGGATAAAGCTGATAACGATTGCAGTCCCAGTATTCAGTATAAAGAAAAAGCGAGATTGGTATAGCATGTTATTTCTTCAGAATTGCGTTCTACAATATATTTTAAAAAAAATGAATATATGGAGCCAGATGAAGTGGCTGCCCATCCATTCCAACTTGATTTGAGTGAAATCGAGGCAGTCATTAACAGAATCAATATTAATGACAAGGAATTATGCATCCAGAAACCAGGAAGTAATATAAATCATACCTATCCAATAATTGACGTTCTAAATACAAATATTAATTAAATAAGTTCAAAGAATAATTACCGTGTACTGTTTCCTTTCGTATCAGTCGGCGTATTTCCCCAAACCTTCACCACGGCGATCAAAATTAATACATAATTCCAATTCCACATTTTGGCTTGTCATTTCATTAAACAGAAAATCCTTAATTTACCACAACTGTGTACATACATACATCAAATCCAACACCGTCAACACTTCTAACAAAGCCGCAATCAGAGATACTTTCAGTTCCAATATTTGAAAGTTGAAACTATCGATAGTGGTAACAATATAAGACAGTAATCTGACATTAGCTTGGTCTCAGTCATTTAATTTAATTTGAGCTCCGATTGCAATCTCCCTACACACCCATCCTTCGCCTTTCCTCTTCCCACCTACTTTTACCACTTGATATTTAAAAAAATTAAATTCTTTCAGCATTTATTTTAAAAATTTAAATTCTTTCAGTGTTTTCGGTAGATTATTAATCATTTCTCTTGGTAATTTATTCCAATCCCTTACACCCTTCCCTACAAAATAAAATTATCCCACACCCTTATGCTTGAAATAAAGTTACAGCTTGTGGTCATGGTCATCTTTACCCTTCTACCCGCCGCTCTTATCTTGCCATGCCACCCTTGTACACTCTCATAACGCTCCTAGCCCTCCTTCTATCTTCTAAAGAATCCCATTCCAGCTTCTTTATCATATTAATTACCAATTGTGTTCTGCGTTAATTTTCAAATACAAATCTAGCAGCCCCTAGCCAATGTTTAGTAATCCAATTCCCATATTTCTCTACAATACAATACATTAATTTTCCATTGATTCTAATATAAGAGACTGGCTCTGGGTGATGAGGAAAGTTGTCAATTTACAGATACACAATTGCATATCAAAATAATACATAAACCAGAAGATGTACAGTCATAACTTACATGGTACATTAATTATGTCAACTACATTTACACAAATTACTGTCAGTTTATTTTGTAGATACCTTAGAAATAAATTCTTTGACAGAGCAGAAGGAGTTGTCAATTAAAAATTCTTTCAATGTTTTCCTGAAATTATTCTTATCATATGCTAGACATTTAAGATGTGTTGGGAGCTTATGGAAGATATGTCTTCCTGAATATCGGACCCCTCTTTGAACGACTTTTAATCCTTGTGAAGATCATTTTTACTTCTAGTGCAATAATTGTGTAATTTACTATTTGTTTCAAACAAAGTATAATTTGGGCCTACAAAGGACATTAATGTGTATATATACTCAGCCACTAATGTTAAAATCCCTAACTTCTTGAACAGCTCTCTACTTGAAGTTCTACTATTATTACTATTACTCCGCGATTCACTAAAAGTGCGTGGCGGAGGATGCATTGCACCTATCCGGGGAGGTAATGGTTTGGAAGGGATTTACGGGATGTGGCAGGCGGCAGCCAAGGGCTATTGTGAGGAACCATCCCAGCATTCGCCTGGAGCGATCCGGAGAAACCATGGAAAACCAAGATCAGGATGGTTGGAGTGCTTTATCGAAAGCTACTCCTGTCAGATTTTATGTTTACTGCTAACCCCACACATGATTCTTATTATTCGCTTTTGGGCGCCGAAAACTTTGTCTCTATAGGTAGAATTGTTCCATAATATTATTCCATATGACATTAAGGAGTGAAAATAAGCAAAATAAACTAACTGCCTTATACGGAGATCGCCTATAGCTGAAATTGTACGAATTGCATTCGCTTTAGTAAACATGTACCTTCCAATTTAAATTATGATCAATGGGCAAACCTGGAAATTTCACACACGCTACCTCTTGAATGGACTGGCCTGAAAATTATATGTCTATATCTGGTGTTGAACTGTGTGATGTACTGAATTGCATATACTGAGTTTTATCAAACTATAAGACAAGCTATTAACTGTAAATCATTTATAAATAAAATTAAAGACATAATTTGAAATATATTCTGTAGATAAATCTGGAGTATTTTTTATTCCTATGTTTGTGTCTTCTGCAAATTCGACAAATTTTGAGTTTTTAGATACAACTGAGATTCACATGAATATCATTGTCTAAAGTCATGCTGATGACTTCAAAACCACTTATGTTTCCCACATACACCTCTGATATAGTTGCATATTAATATCTCCATTAATTTTCCTGCCACGAAAGTCGAGCTGATTAGCCTGTAGTTTTCGACAAAATTTGTCATCCCTCCTTTATGGACTGCTACTACTATCGCACGTTTCCAGTCATATATTAAGCAACAAGTAGCCAGACTCAATTTTAATAATGTTTCAAGATTAGCCACAATGTCACATCCTGCTGTCTTTAAGACATCTGTAGTAATATTATCCACACACGCCACTTCACGCTTTTTTAGATTCCTTCATAATATCTTTATACTTAATTTAAAATTTTCTATTGTTTTTACTTCCAACTGTGTGGATAGGCTCGTTTCCTGATATACCCTCTACCATTGTTGAATCATAATACCTAATGGTCTCACTAAACCAGTTACTTAATAACTCTGCCTTTTTAAATCCTCACTTATTTCTCAATTCATTTTCCATTGATCCAAATATAAGAGACTGACTCAGTGGGATGTGGAAAGTTGTCAATCCACAGATAAAGGATGGCATAACAAAAAAATATACACACCAGAAGATGTATCTTATCTATTGTCTCAACACCCTCACCTCCCTTCAGTTTTCTGATGTAGCCACAGAAATTTCTAGATGCATCAGGTAGTATTTCGCCTGCACCAATAACATTCTCCATAAACTCATCCTTATCCAGTTTATTTGACATTATTAATTCCTTGTTTAGTTGTTTCAAGAATGCCATGCTGTTTCTTAATAATGGTATGTTCTCATCTCACAAACCCCTTTAACCTCCTCACGTTCCTGCTATAGTATGTAGGTTCTGTAATTCTCTTTATTTTCTTCACCCTTTTTTGTTATCTCCTTGAATTCTTCCTACTTCGTCTCCACTCTACTTTTGGCATTCTTCCATTTGTTGAAACTATCCATGAAACATCTTTTCAATTCTGAAATTTGTGCTTTTTTATAACTATACATATTTCCCCCTTCAATTCTGGCAACTGATTTACTAAATCCCCTTATATCCATCAGAACTGCATTGTGATCACTTATTCCTACAATTACTTAACAACCAATAAGGTTATCATCAGGCTTTATTAGGAAGATATCAAAAATGTTTGGTCCCCTTGTGATTTGCTCAACCACTTTTATAAAGCCTCATTCTCTTACTAAGGTATTTGCAAATCTCTGTTCCCTTGTGATATTAATCTTATTTCCTACCCAGTTGACAACTGGAAAGTTTAAATCCCCACCAATAATGACCATTCTATGCCCACTTCTAAAGTCTGAATATGAATTTAGTTTCTCCCGAAGAACCTCACCTTTACAATTCATTCTACCACTACGGTATACAACTAACAACTGGACATTTTCACCCCAGAGGTCTACCGCAAGTATTCATTGTCACAATATCTGAACACCAGTGAACTATAGTATTCTTTGCTAACCAGTATGAATACCCCACCACCAAGTACTCCTCTATCTCTGCTGTACACTATGCAACCATTGGGGAAAACGTCATTGTCTAATACTCCTTCATTTAACCAAGACTCTATCCCTATAATTACTTGAGGTTCGTGTATCTTTATTAGGTCTGCACACTCCATTACTTTGTTCATTACACTTCTGCAGTTTACGAGTAACACTCTTATGATTGGCTTTGTGACATTTGCAGCACTAACATTCGCATTCCCATATCCCCCCCCCCTCTGTTATTGTTTCAAAAGCTTCATCTATTTCTTTATCATTAGTTATTTTTTTAACTATGGATGTACACTCATTATTCATTTGATTACCTGTCTTTATCTCCTCACCAGCCGCCCCTAACCAAAAAAATGCACAGTCTTGACCCCGTCATAACTGTAAGTGGGCTCCCTTACAGCATTAGCTAACAACTCAAAAAGTATTCCCTTGACCCTACTAATTAGGTGTAGGCCATGCCTAGGGAATCTCACCTACCAATGGTCTCCATAGGGACAACTCCCACGGCAAAACTAATGCCATTCCCAAGTACTCGTAACACCTCTAATTCCACTTTTACTCGCGTCACAGCGTGGTTCAACTGCAGATGGTCATGGCGGTTTAGGATTTGCATGAGCTCCACCCTAGTGTGCCTCCTTCAACACTTTCTTCAGGTCACTATCTAAACTATAATTAGCATTTCTATCAAGACTGTTCTCTGCACCTTCCACTATTACTACTCTATCTGCCACAGCGAAACCCCTACAAAGTAAACCTATATCCTCTATTACCTAACATAAATTTGCACTAGATTTGAAAAAAAAAATGTGACCTCGTATCCTGTGCCCAGCTGATCCTGCAAAAGAGGGCCTACACTTCTCTCATGGCTACTACGTAGCAGCAAAACCCTTTTCTTCCTATTCTTTCCTAACACGCCCCTATTCCTAAAGGCCTGCTGCACCTTACCTACTCCTACATCTACTGGAGGCTCCTCCCCTCCTGACTCTGCTAACAGGGCAAACATATTTTCATTAAAATTTCTGGAGTGTATGGCTTCTTTATCCTGTTAAATTCTATTTCCCCTACGACCTGTTAACAACTCCAAACCATCGTTCTCACCTTGTCTCTATAGGCTGTGCTTCCAAAACCTGAGCCCTCACAGGCTGGGCCTCCACAGGCAAGGCCTCCACAGGCCGAGCCTCAGGAAAGAACAATAGTCTATTAGGGAGTAAAATATAACAATACTTCATAATAGAATATTACTGAATGCAGCAGCTTTTTAAACTACCAGGCTCTAATTTAGAACAGTTAAACCAGACTACCCGCACAACACCTACTGCATTCCTGACTGTGACGATATTATTATACTATTAACCAAGAACAGTACCACTAAACTCTGCTACATATGAGTTAACCGAAGCTTAAGTATACAATACTCTTACTCTCTGCACAAAGTCTACACAATTTATTACAAGATCCCATAAGTCACAAACTCTAGGATCTAATGTACTAAGCGATTTACAATACCTTTTTGCATACTTGTTTAACTACGGAATACTACAGCCACTAACTACCAGCGTGCACTGTTTTTGTTAAGCAAATGAGTAATCACGACGTCCACTTATCTCAGTTTTTAGAAAAATAATAATATTTTAACCTTAAAACCTATTGGTTGTGTCGCTCTCTGGCGAAAAATTTATTTTTCTTAAACCTGTCAGTCACAAGTCCTTAAGTTTCCTGAACGCCTTTCCTATGTAATTTAAACCAATACTCATACTACACAATGATATTTCTATATTTACATGCGTCTATCAACCAACAATGCAGCGATTTACAAGTTAATTTTCTTTGATTGTAAATATAACAGATACCTAACCTCACTTTCTGGTTAGTAACCAACAGCACATTTCTGGATTTATTACACCCTACGCTACAATTTCGCAGTTTTTTCACTCTTAACTACAATAACCTAAACCACCAAAACTACGATTTTGAAGAGTAATTTAACAGTAATCTAATATAGCAATCTCTCGATATTTCACGTAGGATAATTTCCACGGAGTACGCTTATATCCAGTTACCATTCAACCAAAACCGTTTCAAACACTATACCCATTTCGTACTCAACTGGCGACTCAAGGTCATGTTCCCCTTATCCCGCTCCTCACCTCACCGCCTCCTCGCGTTGTCTACCCCTCCCAGAATTCCGCTGAGTGGAGGCAAGTCGGCACTGTTTCCTCTTCGCATGTAGCGGTAAGGGCAGTGGAGTGGAGATAGAGCAGACTGACCTTGAGCCACCTCTTTTAACTGAACGTACTATAAACCTGTTAGTAATAGTCACAGACATCGATAGACTAGTGTATTTACAATGCATGAAACTTCACTTAAAATTTAATGATGATCACTCTTTCCAAACAAATATAACTATATACCAACATTCGGCAAATTTATTTGTGGTTAGATCATTGAATGATATATAGATTCATTTATGGTCAAGGCATATGACATTTCAGACTACGTTGGTAAGTAAAGCCCTTGAAAATTTTTAACATCGGATACCTGTTCATTCAGAAAAAAGTGCAACTTGATTGTATTATAACATTTATATGTTGTTTTCAAAAAAATATTAAAACATAACATCGTAGTGACCAGCATATTGTAGCTAGACGAGTTAAAGCCCCACCACAATGCTACAGGGAGATAAAACGGGATCAGGTTCGAGTCCTGGACCCCACGTACTGACTGACCTAATTGCTTTTCTTAAGCGGTTTTCCGATGTCACCAAGGAGAATTTGGGACGGCCAACAAGCTCCATTTTATAAAGTACACGTTTCACAAATAAAACTACACATCATAGAAAATTACAAGAATCACAGAGAGATGGCAACACTTAAGCTCCCCCTATTACTCCAGGAACTGACAATCCCTGATTCTAACTACCAAGTGGAGACATTGGACAAATTCTTAATTAAGCATGAAATAATCTTCTTCCTAACATATCAACCTGCGAACATATAATAATATTTTTTTTAAATGTGATAGAGCACTTGCTTCATTGGCAATGTTTTTACACACCACTTTTAACCCTTATCGATGCTGGACGTACAGTTTAACGTTGAATACAATATAATATAATAGAATAAATTCATTTTCCATAGATCCCAATATAAGAGACTGGCTCTATGAAATGTGAAAAGTTATGAGTTTACAGTTAAATAAATGCATAACAAAACAGATAAATATACCAGAAGATGTACAATCAAAACTTACATGGTACATTAATTATATCAACTACCTTTACACAAACTACTGGAAATTATTTTGTATATACCTTAGAAATAAATTCTTCGACGGAGTAGAAGGAATTGTCAATTAAAAATTCATTTTAATTTTCTCCTGAATTTAATATTATCATCTGTAGAGATATTTGAGATGTGATGGGAGCTTATTGAGGATATGTATCCCTGAATATATGACCCCTTTGTAAACAAATTACAACGACTTATAATCCTTGTGAAGATCATTCTTACTTCTAGTACTATAATTGGGTATTATACTATTTGTTTCAAATAGAGTATAATTTGTGACTATAAAGAACATTAATGTGTATATATACTCTGCCACCAATGTTAAAATCCCCAACTTCTTGAACAGCTGTTTGATTCTACAGGTAACACCAGATATAATTCTTATTACTCGCTTTTGGGCTCTGAACACTTTGTCTCTATAGGTGGAATTGACCAAGATTATTATTCCATATGACATTAAGGAGCGAAAATAAGCAAAATGAACTAGTTTCCTCACATGGAGATCATCTATACCTGAAACTGTACGAACTGAAAACGAGGCTGGATCCAATAGCTTCAGTAACTCAGAGACATGTACCCTCCAATTTAAATTATGATCAGTATGCAAAACTAGAAATTTCACACTCTACTTCTTGAATGAACTGTCTTGATAATTTTATGTCTATATCTGGTATTAATCTGTGTGATGCACTGAACAGCCAATGTTGAGTTTTATCTAACTTTAAGGACAAGACATTATCTGTAAACCATTTATTAATAAGGTCAAAGACATAATTTGAAACATGTTCTGTAGATAAATCCGGAGTATATATCCTTATGCTTGTGTCACCTGCCAAATGGACAAATTTAGAGTACAGTATTTAGATGTAACACAGGGTAGATCATTTATATGTATATTAAAAACAACCACGGAACACCCGGATCATATCATCGGAGTAGGAAGTCATCCATTTATATCACACAGCAGTAAGGTATTTGAGAATAAAAACTGACTGGAGAACAAAATGAACGAACAAAAAAAAGTTATCAACAATAATAATAATTTTTGGCCACCATACATAATGTGGAGAGGATAATGTTTTTACAAGGAACTTCATCTACAGTCTATACACCAAGCAACCTGTCATAACCTAATATCAAAGACTGGCAACTGCAGTTCCAACCTTCATTCCTTTGAGAAATTAGTCAACTTTCGTGATGTAACATTACAGCTGGAAAACAATGATCCAGGACATTTTCACTTATTCCACCACAACAGTATAATGGTAGATGTTTGGCTTTTAACTGTCGAAGATGATTTGGGATACAATAAAGACTAAATATCAGTCTAGTGAAAGTGACGATCATTTTCTGCGAGAAATGTTATTCGGTGGCACTGTACAACAGCAACTGTGGTAGATTATACAAAACTATCCTCCTCTTGGACATATTTTCCAACAATATTTTCCATTATGTGTTATTTTTCAGTTCTTCTTATGTAGTGAAGTTACTTAATGAATACACGTAAGCCATTCGCTTTTGATATATGCATTCTTAGAATCTCTGATTGCTGTTAACCTCACTATCTAATATCTTTCATTATATGTAGCAGTTGTGTTAGATCGAAACAACAACACGTTTGATCGTTTGCTACAGATCCGTAATTATCTCGAGGATCTCATATATCTATCGGCAACCCCGTATTTAGTCACTGACATGACAGAGAAATTCTAAAGTGCTTCAAAGGATTCTAATCCCTTGTGTATCGCAATCATTTCTGTGATGGAAACTGTTGCCTTTTTGTCTCGTAAATAGACCCACCATCCATCCATGCACGCTCAGTAAATCTCACCTTACAATGTTGCCGATCTTTGAGCCCAAAATAAAGACAGTTCCTCTTCCTATTACTTGGGATATTTGGATTGAAGGAGTCCATTCCAAGCACAGATTTCTCTAAGTTTTATTTACATATTTATAGCAAGCTTAACAGTAGTTAATTTGTATGCGCCTTCAAAAGAAGTTATTTCCTTTGAGTAGTAAAACAAAGTTTTGTATTTGATTACTTCTATACAGGCTATAGTATAATTGGGACTTCTTTTCGTTTTCGGTAGTCTTTCTTTCTTTAATCGTTCCATTATTTTTATTGTCTTATATCAGTTCTGTATATCTTCTTGGACATGATCTCAAATGGCTCCATAAAAAATTTCTCAGTATCGGATAGGAACGCAATCAACATGTGCTACTTTACATCCAAAATTACATAGGAATTAGTCTATTGCATTTTAGTTCTGAGCTCATAGTTTGTTATTCGTTGTCGTATTATGGTCAACGAAGTGTTCCCGTTGAATGATAAGCTATAGCTTTTTCATCTCAAACCATTGCCTTAGTTTTGTATTACTTTTTATTAAATTTCATAAATATTTCCTTATTATTACATCTTCAATATTTTAGATGGGTTTCGAAGTTCTACTTGCTGTTGGCTCTTTCTCATTCCTAACATGGGGGAACTGTAGATCCATTCTTTGATACCACTTGGCGGTTTATGATTATTTTATTTACCCCTGTTTCCACATTCATTGAAACAGTCGAGACATATCCTTACAATATTTACATATGTACATCAATTTGACTTTCTAATGTTGCACTTGTATGCCGACGATGAAAACGTATTCTTGTTACATAATTTTATCCAAATACTGATCAGAATGAGAAAGTGGTCCTATTCCATGGGTTCTTGGAATCCTATGTTGTAGAACAAATCAACGACGCTCGTGGATCCTAATGTGGTGGTGACTGCTGATTTCAGTTCAGGAAAATGAATAACTCTGTCACTTATGCGAGTGATATTTACGACTGACGACAGGAGTAGAATTAGTAAAGGTCTTTTGTCGGAATGACTATGAGAAGTTTAGTTAATTACAGCTTAAGTACCCTACTTCACATATATGACAGATTAACAAGAATATTCATCCAGAATAGAGCAAAGCTTAACTGATGCAATATGTGTTTAATTAAAAAAAAAATCTGATAGGAAAATGTTATTAATTAATTTGATGGCAATTAAGCAATTAAATACATGCAAGTCTCACACAGCAGCTACAGTAAGCTGTTTTGAACACTTTGACTAGTACAAGAGAAATCCCAAATAAATTCACTTGGAACAATGCACAAGTCAGTTAAGCCGCAAAGGCAGTGACGCACAGAGCCCTCTGGCTCAATAACTCCAAAATACTCGTAGCATATCAGCACCCTCGCAAACAATGCAAAGAAATATTTGTATCCAGTCCATCCACAAACTGTCTAATCTCATAACATAACTTACTGATGGGCCACAGACACCTTTGGCATTGGCCAGGGTAATCCTGTACCTGTTTACATTTAAGATGTTTCTTTCATTAAAATTTACTTTTTTAAAACAAACTATTCTTGAAGGGATCTATTATTTTATTGAATCCAGCAGTGCAAAGACCGCTGACTCCAGTCTGATGGTAAACCAATAAGATGTGACGTTTCAAGACTAGCTGAGAAAATTGATGCATCTTAACAAAAACTTTGTCTAATGTCAATTCCCGGGGTGTAACTGATTTGAGCTTCATTATTGCTGAATATATATCATATATTAAATAAATTATATATACTGGGACACTTAACATACCCAGCAAATTATGTATTCGGTGCATGCTTCGTTTCTATCCTCATCAAAAATTTTCTATAGCTAAACTATTCATAAAATCTCATCTGTCTTCTTATTTTTTACTCGATGTAAATACTAAGTAGCAGTGACGGATTTACGAATTTTTCGAGGAGGGGCAAAACTTAGAGATTTCCGCGCCGTCAAAAATTTTTTTGCCGTCACCACTTTCACCGCCCAGTGTAGCAGGTCACCCGCCACATAAATATACCATTTGCCACACCTTCAAACACAATTTTGCCGCCGGGGGCAAGTGCCCCGCTTTGCTCCCCCCTCCCCCCCCTCTATCCTACACTGTTAAGTAACTTACCAAACGGGGGTGCAAGAGCTTGAAGGACACTTTCTAATTATTAATTAATTTCGAATTATACACTTTTATACTTTAAAATCCTTTACAGTCTGTGGTATATAAGTCATTCCAAGGTAAATTGTTCTAGTCTCTTGACTCCACTACAAAAGAACAAAACTTTCTCCAATGCCCGAAATCAGCTGATACTTCATTGTCATGATCCCCTCTTCCAGTCCACATTCTGCTCGTAAATCTCCCCACAATATCTACCCAAGCTTTGTTACCAGTATACGAATTATACATATGGCCAATTCTCTTTATCAGCCGCCTATCCTTCAATATCTCAAAGCCCAGCTCCGTTATCATTGCAGTTACTAGTAATTTTAATGAAATATAAACGGAAAAATACAGCCGTTAGTCATGCGATGTCAAATACCAGTGTCTGTGATGTGACTGCCCAGTAAAGACCAATTCTTCTCCCTTGTTGTTAGCGTCTACAATCCAACTCATAAAATTGTGTGTGGCAGAGGATATTTTGCACCAGAACTAACTCTGTGCATTCCAATCGCAAATAGCGTGAGGAAAGAAAGAATTGACTCCAAATTTCTCTAGTTTTATCTTTTCTATCATAATGAGCCAAATAGCTTGGCGGACGAAGTATTTCGTCATCACGTAATTCAAAGATGTTGTTCGCGTGTTTACAAATAAATTCAATCTAAACCCAAGTCGTCTGTCTGCCTGATAATCCCAGACAAATCTATTAATCAATTTTGTGATAGCTCTTTCATGTACCTTGTCTATATTACCAATCCCCCGCGATATGGATTCCAAACGGCACCACAATAGTCCAAGTGTGGATGCACGAGTGTTTCGTATATAAGCGTTGCAATTCTTCAAAATTCCACATATGAATCGTAGCCTAGAATTAGCCCTACCTACGACAGAAGTTACGTAAATTTGATGTAACTTTGTACTGTTACGACCATACACATCAAGGAATAAACCATGTTAATAAATTAACTGTTTACTTTATACTCCCGAACAAATTGATTCTTTTTGTTAGGTAAGCACACTGCCTTGCACTTTTTTTGAAGTTTAGTGTAAGATGCCATCGATCACAGCATGCCGACATAACAAACTGGCGGTATTGAAGTTTTAAGCAGTCGGTAGAATACCTTACTTCTCTGTAGATTAATGAATCATCTGTGAACAATTTCAAACTGCTATTAACGTTGTCACCAAGGTTGACTATAAAAATTAAGAAAAGAATTGGTCCTATAACTCTTCCTAGAGGAACGCCCCATCTAATATCTACAATGCGAGTGACTATACTATACGCTCGAATATTTGCTAAGAGGTGGTTGTGTGTTACAGAGTCGTAAGCTTTCTGAAAATCCAATAATATTGCATCGGTTTGTGGACCTGCATTAATAATAGGGAATATGCATGAAATTCAAATATACGTCTAGTATTTTTATTTGGAAGCTTTATTAGTGTAGAATTACCACTACAACGTTTTTCTTATTTTTTACCTTTTTATTTATTGATTTTAATTAATCAAAATCAAGGGAAATGTAACTTCGCGGAAAAGCAACATCTTTAGTCGAACCAAATCGTAACGTCAAAGCAAACTTTCAGATTGTAAACGAAGGCGTAGTTGCTCGGCGTTTTCATAATTTTGTAATTGTGTTTAAGTTTTATGATAATTTATCAACATAATTGGTGAACTATTGCATTCTTGCTAAAATAATTATACAGTAAAAAGTGGATGGAAGTGGTTTTGTAAAATAACTTACCAGGTGTCAATTGGGTAGGAAATAAGATTAATAACACAAAGGAACAGTGATTTGCAAATACCTTAGTAAGGGAAGGAGGCATCACACAGATGGTTGAGCAAAAAACAAGGGGACCAAACATGTTTAATATCTTCCTAAGAAAGCTGGAAGATAACCTAATCGGCTGTGGAGTAACTGATGGATTAAGTGATCACAATGCAGTTCTGATGGATATAAGGGGATTAAATAAACCAGTAGTCAGAATTGAAGGGGGAATAGATAAAATTATAAAAAGGCACAAATCTTGGAACTGAAAAGATATTTCGCGGTTAATTTTATTAAGTGGAAGAATGGCACAAGTTCAGAGGAGACAAAGTGGGAAGAGTTCAAGGAATTAATAAAAAGGGTGAAGAATTGTTTATTCCAAAACAGAGAATAAAGAGAAGTACCGAACCTTCATACTATAACAGGAGATGGGAGGTTAAAGAGATTGGTGAGACGAGAACATAACAGAGTTACGAAACAGCAAGGCAGTAGGGAAGTCTTGATACAACTAACCACGGAATTAATAATGTCAAAGAAACTGGCTAAGGATGAGTTTATGAAGTATATTATTGGTGCAGGGGGACCTCTGACTGATGCATCTAGAAATTTCTATAGCTATATCAGGAAGCTGAGGGGAAGAGAGGGTATTGAGACAGTTATGCACTGAAGAGCCAAAGAAACTGGTTCACCTGCCTAATATGGCGTAGGGCCTCCACGAGCAGGCAGAAGTACCGCAACATGACGTGGCATGTCATCGACTAATGTCTGAAGAAGTGCTCGAGGGAATTGAAACTATGCATCCTGCAGGGCTGTCAATAAATCCCTAAGAGTACGAGGGGGTGGAGATCTTTTCTGAACGGCACGTTGCAAGGCATCCCAGATATGCTCAATAATGTTCATGTCAGGGGAGTTTGGTGGCCAGCGGAGGGGTCTAAAATCAAAAGAGTGTTCCTGGAGCCACTCTTTAGCATTTCTGGATGTGTGGAGTGTCGCATTGTCTTGCTGGAAACACTCAACAGGGCCCGCTCTAGCGGTTTTGCCGCCCCGGACAAACAGACAAATTGCCGCCCCTTAAAATTATGTAGAATTATATATTTTTAAAAAATAATTAATTTTTATTGGAATAAAATATTTAATTTTAAATTTTAATAAAATCATATATTCATAATAAACTTATTGAATTTTGATCTAGCGGCACAAAATAGAGAAATTAATTAGGAAATATCTATACATAGCTACGAATTAACCATATTTTTTACATTTTTAAATGCTATAAAATTTTTTTTTGACCATGTTGAAGAAATTAGAGGCTTTCAAGGATGCTTTTGCCATTAATAACAAGATTGAGAGAATGGCACGGAACATTAAATGCTCGCGAATTATATTGTTTAATTCTAGATTGCACTCCTGCTTTATTGCCCATGATATTGGACCCGTTGTCAATTCCTGTCATCTGATATCCTGCAAATTTAAACACAAGTCTTTAAGTTCTCCAACTATAATGTCAGACATTTGTTTTCCTGTGGATCTTTCGACTGCTAAGAAGCCTTAAAAGCGTTCATTAATTTTAATTTCAACATCAGGATTAAATTTATTGGTTGAAACATATCTGATTACAAGAGTAATTTCTGTATCTTAATAAAATCAGGAGTAAAGTTTAAAATTATGGAAAAATATTTGAAATTTTTATTTAATTAATAACATGAGACTTTACACTTTGATGCAACAGATCTACTATCCCGGTTTGTATATTTTTCCCACGATATTAAACTTTAGTCTCTACTTTTTAGAGCACTCAACGTATGTGTTCTTCCATAATGAGATCGTATTCAGACAATAACTCAACTATTTTTATGCTCAAACAACTTGTCGCTTGTACCTTGAAAAACCAGTCAACTTTTACCAAGTATTTTGGTAATTGTAACGATTCTTAGAAGCACCTCGTTCCAATGATTTATTTTGGCATTAATAACTCTTTGAGTGGCAGCATCTTCAATTTTACAACAATTTAATCTTTTTTGCCTGAATATGATTTTTCGAAATTTCATGCTCTTTTAAAGTTTCGTCGAGGTGCTTCCAATTTTTAAAACCCTCCTTTGAGAGAGAACTAACTAAACAGCCGAAAATTTTGCAACAGAAGCAGTAAACGCAGTTTTGTGAAAGATAGTAGCTTAATCTCACAATATTTGCTCTCAGTTGCTTAAAATTCGTGCATAATATTTTGAGCTAAAATGTCGATCTGTGTCATTGGAAGGAAATTAGTAATTATGCAATAGGTCACGTGGACCTTGCCTTACTAAAAAGCTTCTTACGGTGTCTCGTAAAATTCTTGGCCACAAAGTTTTAGAACGCCTTCTGTGAGTCTCACGTTGGTGTCAGTTCCAGTTGGTTTAGAAACTTCGTTCATTTGTCTGACGATTCTGTACTTCTTTTCTATCCCGACCTGATATTGGATTCTAAGATTTGTTTTAGTAAACCCTGATTACAGTATATTTTTTAACGCGCCAGATTGATTCTGCCTTTCCGCTTCCTTTCCCAAAATTCTTTTTTTTTTTTTTTGTGCTAGTAACCAGATAGTTTTCTTTGACCGTCAGATATTTTGGAAGAGGCACGCACGTAACTCAAACAATGTACACTATAAAATAATATAAAAAGTAAATATTTATCCTTGTTCTAAATAAGCTAAAACCATAACCAAGATAAATTATTCTCAGTTGATATAAAAAAATATTTATGCACAACACAAAATATTTTCCATACCCTGTGAACATGAAGAAAGTCTAGTGTTACTACACAGTCAAAGCTTATTCGCGGAGGATACTATCCGTAAATTTGCTGCAAATACAGAAACCGTGTATACAGAATGGCAATTTCTATGGGCTTAAACGGAATACGTTCCAAGTTCACAAACCAAAAACATAAAAAACAAAAAATGATGTTGTGGAGTGATTATCGCGCAATGCACTTATTAAACCAACTGACAAAGTTATTCACATTCACTGAAATAGTTAATGAATTTCTTTTTGTTGAAACGATTTACAAATGCAGCAATTAGAGTCTCTGTAAACGGTATTCGTATATATAATAAGCATCATGGTTTATTATATATTAGCAGTTAACATTCGAAATTGAATATACTAATGGTATGTGAAGTAACTAATCGGTAATCAGCAGCTGGTAATATTATTTATTTATTAATGATGGTAAGTACTGTCCCACACCCACTAAACTACAGTATTTTCACAAGCGATCAAAGCTAGCGTATGTAATTTAACCCAACCATAGCACTTACAATGCCTGTATCTAATTTGTACAACAAATCTGTGAGGCTCGGGTTACGAGAAGAAATTATTATGCAAATTATTCCACTTCGATTTCCAATAACTAACATCCATATTGATTTGATTCATCAATTCAATAAAATAAATACTCAGCATCTCCCCCCAAGCACTATCGATTCCATGTATTAGAGCCTAGCTGCAATTGCGAAAAACACTCCTTTTCACCGCGCCTAGTAACTCGAGGGCAGTATAACGTCGGAATCAGTGCAGGTAGCCGAGGGCAGGTGTAACAGCCCCCACCTACCGCGCTTCTGTTTTGTGCTTTTGTCGTTGTGCGCTTTAGTCGTATATCCAACTAAATAACAGTTTAATCATAGATGTACTTACTTTTAGAAATTATGAAATCCTGAAGTAAATTTTATGAACTTCCACTTATCACTAATAACGTAATAGTAAGACTAATGCTGTTGTGTAATGAAACCACTTTTATAATTAGCAATCATAAGCCAGTTGAGACAACAAAAGTCGAAACAGCGTTCTACTCGCGTGCTAAGGCCCAATTCACACAGAAGAGACGTGGCGCGGACTTCGGGCAGAGACATGGCTCGGACGCCGTGCATTTTGAAGTTGCTCCTATGGCGGAATTCACACAGAGGCGGCGAGGCAACGGCGCGCCCCTTTGAGGTCCGCGCCCCGTCTCTTCGAAGTCTCTAGGGGCCCACCCAAATAGCTAATAACTGTAAGTTTTTAACGATCGAAAAAATCGGTATGTGGATTTTTTTATTAATTAGGTATTTAACACATTAATATTATTAATATTTTTCTCACACTTACAGCCGAAATGGCGCCCCTAAATTTTAGCGCCCCGGGCAAATGCCCGGTTTGCCCCCCCCCTAGAGCGGGCCCTGCACTCAAGTCCGTCGTTACGCACAATAGTCGTGAATGGATGCGATCAGCTACGATGCATACATACGTGTCACATGTCAGAGTCATATCTAGACGTATTAGGGCTCCCATGTCACTCCAACTGCACACGCCCCACACCATTACAGAGCCACCACCAGCTTTAACAGAGGATGCAGGGTATATGTGAATTCATGAGGTAGTCTCCAAACCCATACACGTCCATCCGCTCGATACAATTGGAAACGAGACTCGTCAGACCATGCAACATGTTTCTAATTATCAATAGTCCAATTTCGAGGTTTACATTTTTTAGATTTTTAGAATGGTACTGAATTTTCTAGGTAATTTAAATTTAATGTTCAGCAAGAATTTCTATTTTGTCACGATTACAGGTAAATTGCGACAATAGGACATTTATTACCTATGGCTGGCAAGTACAGGCCTGGGCGTATTTAACGTTAAGCTTAATGCAGAAGATTTCAGTATAGCAAAGCAACTCCCATTGCTACAATTAACCGTTTTATCAAAGCAAACAAAATGAACTTTACTTTATGATTTAAATTAAATAATTAATATCAAGAAATTACATGAACAACCAACATTCAACTTACATTACAATAATCTCTGATATGAAGATCTAGATCAGTATGATTTATAATAAAAATAACACGGGCGCCACAAATGGTTCATAGATGCCATTTGAAATTGTACAAAATGTACTATTAAAATTGGGAAAGAAAGTACAATATTTTGAAAGAACCCATGTGGTTGTAGACAATTATGCCTTTTACAATTAGGCCTTTTAGCTCAGTGGGGTTTCATTATCAAGTTCGAGTACTGATATCTCATCTCAAAGTTGCTTTTGCGTTGGGCTTATGTTTCATAAAATACACGGCCTATGGCTTTGATTGTCAACACTTTACCACTGCGAGTCTGCGACGGCAGCCGACGTGAATCGAAGATGGGCCCACGGCATGTCAGACCCTTTCCTGCATTTGGAACAGAAATTTCCGTGGCAGCGTCAGACTCCTTCCAGGCAGTCAAGTGGCTCAGTCCAGTCCACGGCTGAAGACAGGAACAGAATCCCTCTCTCGCGGCGTCACCACTTGCAGCAAAACACTTGCCACGCCTTCCAACCTAGTGGGAACATGTCCAACACAAAAATTCCAGAATTTCAGTTAAAAGAACTGGAGTCTTACTCTTATATTAACATTTTTATAGGTTAAATGCGTACCTGGAGTGTGGCTTAAGGCGTCATGCTACAACTTCGATGCATTACTAATTTTGGCAGGTCGTAAAGAGGTAAAAGGCTCGCTTACACCTACACGCCAAATTGCCGGTTTTGGACGGACTGCCGCGCCGAAGCGTGAGATTGGAGGTTACGCTCCTGGAGCGTGTGACGAAATATGGTCAAAACTCTACTCACTCGCGCCAGGTCTTCGGGTTGGAGTGTACTCACCAAAAGTGTCCACATAAATGCAATTTCCAAGATTTTTGGCGTGGCGCGTTGATTATCCGCCTGTTTGGAAAGTTTTGTAAATGGTTCCGAACTGGCGTCATCCAGTTTTCACATCTTTGTTGTTTTTGAAGACGTGGTTGTATTTGTAAGTGCGAGTAACATATTTGTAAATGAAATCAGAGAAACAGAGCAAGAGCATTTGCTGATTTACACATTTTTTCGGTGCAGAAGGAACTGTAAAAACATAATATAAAAATGTTGTTTCAGTATAAGTATTAGCATGGTCAAATGATCCTTTTGAGAGAGCTACGGGAAAATGACCAAATTTTAAAAATGATTTTCATTGGATAGTTTGATATTTTATTATATCTTATAATGTATAACTCTGAGGCTGAGCATAACTGCAGATGAACGTTTTGTCGATACTTTTTTTTTTTTTTTTTGGTAGCTGCATGACTCCACAAGATCTCAGATTGTCACCTAGTATTTCTACACACATCTCTGTAAAATTATACATAAAATATTTCAGGTGATTTATACTGCTTCCGTTACTAGACCGCAATATTCAGACTCCAACATATTCATTTTACTCCATTTTATGTAATAAGAATTTCTACTGGTTCTTCCTGATATTAGGTAAATGTTTAAAGATCAATATACCGCAGATCAGGCTAGTTTTCTTTTCTTCTGTTGCTTGTATATACAGTATCTTGCTCAGCTCTTTTCCGTAGGTTTCCCGTATTCCTAGAATTTTTTAGTGATGAAATCTTTATTTCACTAGCATAAATATTTACCCTACAAAATACTACTTATTTGTCAAACAAACAAAATTTGGTACTTTGGATTTAGCCGTAACTCATTTTCTTCTAATGTTGTTTTTTCGTCTGGTCCTGGCAGCCTTTTAACCTAACAATAGACAAAATAGTTTTTATAAAACAGTTTAAGCCTCGTGGAATGAGGTTGTGTTGCCAAAATCGTCGAACTTTAACTTGGCAAATAGTCAATTGAAGTTCTGCTGTGAGTTATTTATGTTTTAAATAACATTTTCTCTGGAATATAACTGTTTTAAGAATGGAGGAAGGAAATATATGGAGGAAAAGTGACGTTAAATCGGTGAAGCAGGCTCCCGCATGCGCAGTGGCGGCAGCGGCGATAATGCGTTTCCAAACAATTGCGATGTTCACATTGTGTTAGATGTAGTGATTATTTCATTTTGTAATGTGTATAAGGGTTTTATAATGCCATCTTGTGTTGCGTACGGTTGCACAAATAGGCCAGACAGGAATGAACCTGGAATATCATTTCATAAGTAAGTTGAATTCTAATTATCGTTGTTGAAGTGAGTTGTAGAAGTTGCAAACTTCGCTGCCTGTCTATAAATATTTAGTCATAGCTCTCAATGGGATGACTTTGTTCTCAAATTTTTGTTGGTGTAGTGTAGAAAATCAGCATACCTTGCTATTTTGCACCTAATAGACTAGCATTACTTTTTAACGAGTGTTGAAAATGAGATTTAAAGGGGTGTGTTTTACATCGCGATTCAGTGAATTTAGTATTGCACTCTCTTTCTTCACGTTGCAGTTTATACTGTATGATGAAATAAAATGTATTAAATTATGCTATAATATATAGGAATCTTGATAAAGCAAACGATGTTGTTACTGCAAATACAGTTTGCGATTCAAATACGCGTGTGTGGGTATGTCCACATAGTTTGATTCTGTAGCGACAATTTAATGGAGTCTGTACCAGAATGGTTTTGTTGTTCGATGAGGGACAAAGAATTTATCTATTACTGTTAGTAATTTCATGAGATCCAAGTTAGTGACAAAACGTATATCGCGATGGAAACTACTTCCAGCCATTTCCAATTAAGCTTACAATGTATGTTAACAACATAACTATTTTCATTCTGGTCTAGGCCGCATTTCAATCTAACCACAAGTGGTAGTAAAAAAAACTGAAATATCCATTCTGCATGCAGTTCATTGTAGCTATGGCAGAATTAATTTTTGGTCCAGGCCGCATATCAACCCAATCCCAGTATATCCCGAAAACTAAGCAAGATATCGAAAAATTTTATTCTTTATTTTCGATTTGTCTCGTCGTGTAACATAAGAATCTATCATTAAATTTGACTTTTGCGAAATGTTTCTTCTCCATTTCAACTCAAGACACCTCACTTTTGATACAGTATATCTCTAGAACTAGGTGAGATATCGAAAATTTTTATTCTTTATTTTTCATTTGTCTCGTCTTTTTAAATAAGAATCCATCATCAAACTTGACTTTGACCAATGTTTTCTTCTGAATTTCAACCAAAACCATTTCACATTTGGGACAGAATATCTTGAAAACTAAGCAGGATATCAAAAAATTTTATTCTTCATTTTTTATTTGTCATATCGAGTTACATAATAATCCATCACCAGATTGCGGCCTCACGTTTATTCTAGAGTTCCCTTGAGGTTTTTGTACATATTCCCCGTGTCTGTATGGAAGCGGCCATGCCCCCTCCACCCTGGCCATGCCCCCTTCACTCCGGCCATGCCCCCCCCCACTCCTCCTCCACCCTGCTTCACTTCAATGCGTGGTGAAGGTCTCTTGCGTCGTCTCCATATATTTCCTTCCTCCATGGTTTTAAGTTACCATGGAATAACTTAGAAATAAACAGTGAAGTCCAGCTCATAGCGCTAAAAATGTAAGCAACTGAAATCTGTTCTGAGTATATGTAAACAGATTTTGTACTGTTATCATTCTATGAAAACGCGCCATATCAATTAAAATTATTACACCCAATCAGTGAGCCTTTTAGTGACTACACAAGGAAGTTAGTATCTTTGAATGAAAGTCTATTTACTAAGTTAAATAATAATGAATGGTTATTCGTTGTTCATAAGTAGGGTATGACAATTCTATGTAACGAGGGACTTCCAACAGAGTAGAGATGGGTAGGTCCGGATGGATGCAGTTCCGCGGACCCGTATCACTTGCGCTAGGGATGGATGTACATCCGAGCGCTTGTAGGATCTGTATCCAGCCGGACCTGTAACAGCGCCACTAGTTCTCGCGTGGCCGGAGGTTGAACCACGGCCGGACCTGCAACGCGGAGCTGGAACGCAATTTTTCATTACATTTCCGATTTCGAAATGTATGTTCTGAAGAGTTTAATGTCATTTACTGTACGATTCGATTACAGTTCTGTTTAAAGATAAGATTATAAATGAAAAACTATTTCTTAATGGCTGACTACTAGTAGATAATTACAATAACTATTAATGGTCCATGGGTAGCTAAACCCCGGTAGTACTTTCTTATTGGTCAGGTTCATGCTTGTAAGGTGAGGAGTGTTTTACGTGCTAAATAAGAATGGACTTATAATTTAACTTGTGATTTTAATGCGTTGCAGTCTTATTAAACTTTTAACGTTCTAGTTTGATTAATCACAAAGTCTCTAGAATTTTTAACTTTCTCAATTCTGATGGCTTAAAGACAAATTAGATAATACATTTAACATCTCTTTATTGCAGAAACACGGTTCGTAGGGTTTCCAAGGAACATTATACAATCTATACTAATATTATAGATGCGAAAGTAACTCTGACTGTCTTTATGTCTGTTTGTAACATTTCTTGTGCTAAACGGATATTCCGATCGTGATGAAATTTGACATGGAGATGCTGTTTGACATTAGGATCGAGATGGGATACTATATTATGTAATAGATAAGAACATATTGTCATTAAATTATGAAGACTATCTAACTGTGAAAGACAAATGCATAATATCTAAGTGTATTTGTAATGCGCAGCAGTATGCATCTGTGATAGGATAGCGTAGTGGTAACGGCGCTTGCTTTATAAAGTTAACTTCAGCGTGGCTTTGAGTTCAAATCCCACTGGCCACATATATTTTTATGAATTGTTTTTCATAGTTTGAGCCAAGCCTAGGATTTTATAGTAAGGATACCATGTTCTGGCAAGCCTTTGGCGGTAGAATAGTGCCCTAAGCGTTTACTTTATTTACGGTATACTGGTTCCACAGTTAGTTTTTGTGTGATCTAAACTAATAATATCGTATATGCGAAAGTGAGTTTCCCTCTTTTTTTGCGTTTTGACGACTATATGTGTATACCGGTGGCAAGGAAATACTTTGTATATTTAGGAACGAAATAGGATAGTTTTTTCCGATATGAATAAGTTTTAGTCATGAGACAGGTTCGAAGGTAGAATGGTATATCGATGGCGTTCTCGTTATATTATGCCGACTCAGTGTTGTTTGGGACATCTTAGATATTTTTCAGCTTTGTATATCCAATTCTAGCAATCAAATCCTAAATCCACGCGTACGATGTCGCGGGTAACAGCTAGTAATGTATATATAAATATGATTATGTGGCATTATTGCGAGCGACTCTGCTGACCGCTTTTACAGCAATATTTTATAATCCAACATTGAAAAAAAAAAAAAAAAAAAACTCACATCCAGCCGTTTCTAGAACGTCTAACAATGGCTCAAACAATCGGTTATTATTACCAAGAATTAAATCTTACTTAAAAATACTTTAAACTAAATTGGAAATAAAATTGCTAAGAAATTCAAAAGTTTTTGAAATTGCACAAAATAAAATAAAGATTTTGAAAGCACCAAAAACACGTTACGGTAGCTGGCAAAACATAAATAGTTAGTAATTAATTAAAATGCATTGTATCGCTACTCGATTTAGCACTCACTACAATGTTTTATTCACTCAATCAAAACAGTTTTACAAAGTATACAGAGGAAAACACTATACATAATATAAGAACAAATCTCACGTAATTTCTTCGCTCACAATTTAAAATAAGTTATACTTGCAATTTTGTTTTTTGTTCAATTATAATACACTGTTTCTTAAGCTGGTATATTGTGGAAAGGCAATAATTATCTCAAAATGTTGAGTCTTGAATAATTTCATTTTTAGTAAAAAAAAAATAACAAACAAAGAATTTCGATTTTTTAAAAAAATTTAGTAGTATTTAAACATTATTAAGAAATAATTTCATTTTATTCTTATAGAAGACCACAGAAATTTTAGATGAACACGATATAACTCATACTGCAGTTCTTGGTCGGATTTGTATCCACCATACGCTCGATTGTAGGTTCGGACCCATACAGCTCCGTCGGACATGTATTACTGGATGTAGGACGGTACACATCCAGTTCCGCCATACACTCCGCCCGCCCGATTGTAGATCCGGACCCATGCAGTTCCGCCGGACACGTAATGGATGCAGGTCCGTACACATCCAGTTCCGCCGTACACTCCGCCCGCCCGATTGCAGATCCGGACCCATACAGGTCCGCCGGACACGGAACCTGGATGCAGATCCGCAGCGCTGGATGTACATCCGGACCCGAATCCTTTAAAATCTCCGACCTGCCCATCTCTACAACAGAGGCAGTTTTCTTGGGAACTGGCAAATTAAGATTCTTCCAACGATGTATAGGCTTTGGTGCTAATATTCTAATTGAATTAGAACAAACAATAAGAATTAATGCATCCATTCCAGATATTGTGCGTGATCTGAATTTAGAAGTTGATTGTTGTGTCATAAAGAAAGAAAAACTTAATCTCTCAGAATTAAAGTTGAATCCTCCAATGGAAAACATTATCAAACATCTTGATGTTTACGCATTTGAGGCTATAAATTTGATCAACTTCAGAACTTAATTGAACAACAAGAGAAGAAATGGCTTTAAAAATTATTCCTTGTCATATTATTCTATCATATCTAACGTTTGTATAACTCAAATATTTGGCATAATAATATTTTGTATGTATAAATATTGTAGCTGTCTTCGAACTTTTGGTGTAATACACGAAGTTCCTTTGCTGACCTTGTGGGATCTGATGAGACTACGATTATATCCAAGTTTATACGCATAAAAACGAAACCCGACTGCAAATGTATATTGATAACTAGCAGCCGCCTCCGTCGCTGGATTAGGCTATATGAAGAATTACCCGCCATTACAGTGGGGATGGTTAAGCAAGGCGCGTTTCGCCACCCATTAAGTGTGCCCACGGGTAGCGACGCGGACAAACCGCCTGCCACGAACAAGGCCGAAGACCCTCTAAAACCTGGCCGTATAGCTAAACCCTCTCTGTTACACCCGGCCCCACCCGGACAAGACGGTAGCCGTAGTGACCGAGCGCCACGCATGCCTGCCCTTAGCATACATTCGCCCAGCGCCCAACCGACAGCGTAAAGCGTCACTGATGAGCACAGTTTCCCACACTATCAGCCACTCTTCTAGTGCACCTTTCCCCGCACCCACCCTACACACCGGGCATCACTGTATAAACACAGGTTCCAGCACATTCATCCAAGCTTCACTGAGCACCATCGTAGCGCACGATCACGCTTCAGCAGACCGAAGGCCTCCGCAGCGCTCTCAAGGTGTTGTTGTCACACCCAGGTCAGATATTTGGACCCATGCACTAATAGTCCCCACTAATATACAGGGCCTATGATGGCAGAAAAGAGGCTGGTGCATTCCAGCGACAGGGGGCACCAAATCAACTGCTCACCGAATTGTACACCACAGCAGCAGTCACAACCGACACGCCAAATACAGACATCCATGACATGGCTGCCACTTTCAACAGTGCACGTCAGCTAATCGGTAACGTATGTCTTCTCCCAGCGAGTCTGCACCTAAAGTCTTCCAGCTGGGAGTAACAGCAGAGGGGACAAGTCCCCACTTCTCCTCACCACTGGCCTTACTGCCAAGGGCGTTGGCACTGAATGCATGCCGGAGGAGCGGGACACCGAATCCGTGACTGCATCGCACTCAGTCTTACACTGAACCATGCACATTGTCTTCCGGCATCGTAAATTAGTACAACCCGGCGGCAAGTGGTACCACTTACTATGACCCCAGCAGCAGCCACTTGTGAAAACCGGAAGTAACTACCTGCGTCAGCTTACCGGTACCGTCCGTCTCTTCACAGCAGGGACGCATGACCCCTCTGCATCCAAGGTCTTATTGCCGGGAGCAGTGGAAGAGGAGATAAGTGCTCCCACCTCCACGCAATCGGTCTTACTGCTAGGGTGTTGACACTAAATGCTTGCCGGCGGCACGGGGCAGCGAATTCGTAACTGCTTCGCCCCCATTATTCCTCAAGCAGGCACATTGACTCCCGGCACCGAAGAGAGTTGTAACAAAATTTGTGTAAGAACCACAATTGTAAATCAATTAACTGGTACAGAATTATCTCGTATCCGGGGTTTGTCAACCTATTCATAAGAGTAATGATGTAAAAAATGAACTTAAGGATGAAGAAATTGTAGTCTTTGAAGGACCTCATCCATCTACAGGACAGAGATACTCAATTGAATCTGACCAGGCATTGGTAATATCTGGTTTTGATCGAAGATAAATATCTGGATGAATATAATTATTCATGCTCTAAATTTACATATAATGTATTCCTGTCAGATTTTTTGTTAGTAAAACTAGATTTGAGTTGAATATAGTAGCTGCAGGAATTTGAATCATAGTGAATAAGAAATGAAATCTATAGAATTAGGAATATGTAATCAATATGCCAAGATCCAATTACCCATCCAGTTTTAAAAGAAATTTATGTAACCTGTGTCTAAGTTAGAATCTAAGAATGTAGGTCCATAAGTATTCACATATCCATTATTTGTTTAATTTGTTTAAGCTAGCATGAGTACAGGTTTTGATGACTACGCAGCTAAGAGTATCACCGAGAACTTGAAGGCCTCATTTGGACTCCCTCAAATGGTTAGGTGTAACGAATTGGTATACATTAAGTCATAATAGGATAGCATATTCAACTGGAGTAACATTCTCATGCTCATGATTCATGTAACTTAAATCATTTTAGATACAGCATGTTTCAACGCTAGACTGTCGCACAAAGTGCGAGAGAGTCTTATACCACTCCCTTCTCTTTTAAGTCCTTACTATACTTTAATTAGCCAATTAAGTTAGAGCCACCTAACAGACACGTAAATACTAGCAAATTGGATGCTAATTTCTCCCTCCATAGCATCACTCGTCAAGCGCATTCCAAACTTCGCTCTTAAGGGGTTCCATGGCACCCTTTCAATGACGAAACAACTTAACTTCATACAGCTGCTTGCTAATGCACACATTTTACTTTGTGCTGGCTAGGAATGATACTGCAGAATGCTAGGATTTTATTAGTAATATCCTTGAATTGATTCGGAGTTATTTTCTTACAGCATTTTCTTAATTATTCATGTGTACGTCCTTGTATAACATCCCAGTGAATTTATTAAAGCTAACTAATTTCCTTCACTACTTCATTTGTTAATAGTAATTTCCTGCTCAATTACTAATACTAAGTAAGATTGGGATTGTAATACGTCGGTCACATAGACCACATATTTCGAGTAAACAAAACTTGGAATTGTGTCTGACCGAAACGTAAGCTTGTTTTATGTTACAACATTTACTTGGGTCACTACATGTTAATTCTAAGGATTTGCTTAAAGAAACTTGGTAATCAATGACTTATATTCAAATGAACACAGACAAAACTTAAGGGAGAAGAAGGGAGTGAAAATTATTACAGAGAGACACAACACAAATATGACTGAATGGAATCGCACAATATGGAAGCTAGTTTATTAAATCGGTTATCTATACTGTTTACCTTACAATAAACATCAAAGACCAATTAAGTCTATGGAGAAGTTGATTGATTTTCCCATTGTAGATGCCATTCACAAAGGTTATAAGTTTCTGACCAGAATACAGAATGTAAAATTACAGTTTAATAATTGGCGGTCTATTGAAGAAAATATTCAAGGAACCAAATTTTTGTTGTTATTCTTATTAATTATTCGGAATATTTATACACCAACTTTTCGGAGTTACCTTCAGTGTAGGGTAGAGAGGATTGTGTGCTTCAATGAAGTCGAGGGTTGTGCCCGCGTTAGTATAGTTACCAACGCGGCCTCCCATGAGGGACTGACCTTGATTGAGTTGTCAGACGAAGTATGTCTCACCATATATCAGGGTACATGGGACTCTGGAACTAGTGGATAAGACAACCCATCAAGGGTAAAGACATCTTGAAGAAAATTCCTCATCCTCCGTTTGGGGGATCCGCGACAAACCAAATAAAACAAAATGCAGGATTGCAGGCTAAAGGTCTCAGTAAAGAGCGTCGGAAGCAGGATGGATTTACGTGAAAACGGCTTAGACAATGACAATAGATTATGAATATGACAACTTGGAATATTCAGAGATTGGGTACAAAGCAACAAGAAGTTTTTGAAGAACTAGGAAGGATGAAAATTGAAATGGCCGTTTTAACACAGCCAAAGAATAAAGGAAAATGTAATTAAGTGATAGGTTAGTGGCGTAAACGTAAATTGGTAGAGTGAATCAATAATAATACATAAGACATTAAGAAAATACACAAAATGATGGAAAGAAATGGATGAGGGAATAATATCTCTAGAACTGAAGAAAAATTTACTTGAAATTGTAGATGATGCGGATAACAAAACCAAGGATGATTTTTTATCAAAATTTGACGAAAGTTTTGGAGGATGTTAATACGCTGCCATTTAAATTAAATATATAATACAAAAATACAATACAAAAAGGAAGTGTGGAATATGATTCAAACCACTTCATGGCTCAAGCTAAAATTCAGGTTAAATATTAAACAAATAAAATGAAGAGCAAAGTATTGAACAATACAAGACAATATAGAGGAAACAAGGAAATATAACTTGGAGAGCTTGAAAGAAGAAACTGCTAAAAATTCCTATAAAAATTAAGATTGGCGAACACATGTAGATGAGTGAGAGCATATAGAGAAATCAGGGAATACACATTGCAGCAACACAAGCTTCAGGGTTACCGGAACCTGTTTGTGAGAAGAAACCAGAGTGTTAGTCCCAAGATATAGAGCAGAAGATTAAATAAATGATACAAATGTTGCAAAAATGGCTTTTATCTCAAGATTCAGGAGACAGAAAAGCCTAGATGATAGTGAATAGGGAAGTTAAAAGAGACATTTCAAACGCCAAACGAGGAATGTGGAATGTGGGATGTAATATGTGAGAAACTCAACAGATATATGGGAGATAGAAAAGTTTCTAAAACATGGAAAGAATGTTACCATAGATGTTAAGGAAAATACCAAAATTCCACTTATTAACATAGACACATGGATGGCCCATTCTAAGAATTTACTGAATGAAAAGAGAAATGAATATAAACAAGACTTCCGTCAAGTAACCTAGAAAATAGAAAAATAGAACAAATTTCCCTCAGGGAGGTGATATCAAGGACTACACTAAATAAAGAAATGGAAAATCTGCAGAACATGGAGAAGTTCCGAACGAACTAAAATATACGAATAGACCGAACATCCTTTGGGTATTATTGACAAGGGTGCTCAATATTTTTTTATTGGAATAAGAAATTTTACACCAAGATTTTAGAGTATATGGAAGAGACATTCGAATATCTATAAGAATGTGAAAGGAGTTGTAAAGATCGGAAAGAAAGTCTCCCACCATTTTTATAATTAACAAAGGTCTAAAGCAAGGTTGTTGTCTTTCCCTAACTTTGTTCAAGATATACATCCAAGGTGCGCTAGAGAAGAAAGTGCTTAAGAATGGGGATATAAATGGATAGAACCTGTATATATAGGTCGTTATTTGTAGATGGCCACTAAGTTGTAGCAGGGGATGAGACCTAACGCACATACTAAGTAAGATGGTAAGGGAGTATGGTGACGGGGGCTAATCATTAATATCACAATGATAAAAATAATGGCTATCAGATAAATTACATCACCTGTTGAAGTATCAGATAAACTAACGATAAATAGGTGTGAAAGCATTAATAGCAATAACTGGATGATAATATACATCGACTAAACCAAGAGAAGTCTACCAAACAAAAATTAAATTCACTTCTATGGTCCACTACTATTGACCTTATATCAAAGCTCAGTATATACAGAGTGTTTGTGGAACCAAATATCACTTATGGGGCTGAATGCCGAACAATTATGGAAAGAAAAAACACAAAGATAGGAGCGGTGGAGATCTATTCCCTTCGAAGAACTTCCCGAGTGTCCAAATTAGAGCGCGTTCAGAATGACAAATTAGGAAACAAACTGGCGTCAAAAATATAATAGTACAGAGCACTGAAAGGAAATAGCTATTGTGGTTCAGACACTTAATCAGAATGGACAAAGAATACAAAAAATAATCTTTAATTACCAACTATGAGAAGACGAGGCAGACCACTGCAAAGGTGGTTGCAGTGTGTGGAGCGATCAATGTAACAACAAAATATAGAATTGAAGGAGGACCAAAATAGACAGAGATGTAGGAAGCGGCAGGAGCCGTACGGGGAGGGGGGGGGGGTGATAACATTGTACAACATATTTAAATATATAATTGTACAACACAAACATTCCACGAAACGTTTATTAGAAACAAGGCTTATTATACTTATTCAGTAGAAAATAATAATTTCTTAGTTTAGAACTTTAATATTTCTGAAGCGTTTGCAACTGTTTGATTAACATGCATCGTTTTATCCACCACGATACAGTAAAATTAATAAGTCAAGTGTTTATAAATGTATTATCAAAATGGATTTTTTAAATAGTTTTTCAGATACTACACAAATGCTTAAAGGCATAAAATACCGGCTCCACATTTTCTTCAGATATTGGTATTATTAATATTTATTTATTGGTGCCTTAGTTTCATATACAGTACAAAGTACAAACGATAAATGATACTGGAATATGGGATAAATCAAAATAGTCTATATGTGTTTTATTTGTATTCTAAATAATTTACATAGGTATATTATACATAATAATATCAGACAGGTCAAATATAAATATTTACATTAATTACTTCAGATAATACATTTCATTATTCTTCTATAGAGTAAAAGGAGTTCTATTGAATATATACCATCAATTTCGCAATTTTTTC
Organism: Vandiemenella viatica; assembly: GCA_031002005.1. Taxonomy (NCBI): domain Eukaryota; kingdom Metazoa; phylum Arthropoda; class Insecta; order Orthoptera; family Morabidae; genus Vandiemenella; species Vandiemenella viatica. The sequence goes on along the minus strand of CM061921.1, from coordinate 234,505,781 downwards.
TTATTGATCTAAGTTTTTTTTTATTATGGGGTAATTTATTTAGAAGTTTAATCCTTAACTGAAATATTCCTTTTGATATATTTTCGATTTTTAAGCATAATATGCGAATCTAATTGTTTCCTTGTTTAATGTTCATGGACCTCATTATTTGTTTTTAGAGTTGCATCATTATCTATGGCAGTTTTTCTTGAAAAAAATTGAAAGTACCTAATGCATCTGATGATAATCCCCAGTATATAACCCCATACTAATTTTAAGAACAAAAATAAGCAAAGTATCCAGTTTTAAAATTTTGTTTATAAGTGGTTAATTTTAAAATACATAATGGATTGCTGATATGAGTTAGTATAGAGTTTAAATATTGAATATGCCTTTTCCGTTTAAGATCAGATTGAATCCATAAACCTAAAAATTTTGATTCCAATTTGTTTGTTAAAGTCTGATAATTCAAAATCATATTTGGTTTGTCAAGATTCCTGTTTTGAGCAGTTTGGAAATTTAGTACAATGATTTTATTACAATCTATTATTAGATGGTTGTTTTTTGACACTGTAGGTAGGTGCTTAATGGCTTTATTAATACTTGGCTGAACTTCATTTTCGCTTTTATTGGTAGTGTTGTGTCATCTGCAAAGATAATGTTACCGTGAGCGTTAACATTTTCGTTTTATCACTGATATACAAAAGAAACAGAAGGGATCGAGGAACCAAACCATGCAGTATGCCATGTTTAATACTACTAATATTTGATAAGTGTTCTTTGATAAATTTCACTTCTGTATCCATACATTTTAAGATGACAACATATTTCCTTACATCTACGTATGACTTGAACAATTTGTATGCTAAATCTCTGATACTATAATGATAAAGCTTAGACAGGAGAATTTTATGATCTACCACATCAAAAGCTTTAGTCAAATCTAAAAATATACAAGTAACTTTTCTTTTTTCTCAATTGTTTTTAATATACCGTTAATCCAAGCGTAAATAGCTGTCTGGGTTGATTTCGCTGTTCTAAATCCATGTTGGGAATCTAATAATATATTATTTTTTGTTAACGAAGCTTAGGTTGATAGGTATCTACACTTTTCTCCCTTCTTAGGCACGTGAATAACTTTTGCCAGCTTTAGTATTTCTGGGATAGTACCAGATGGTAATGAACTACGTATTACACAGATATATTTTTATTTTGTTATATATATATATATATATATATATATTTCTACCTTCATTTATTCACCCCTATAACTGATCCAAAATAAAATAGAAAAAATTAATAATGTTTTCAATAATAATTTTTAAACAGGCGCTGCAGAGATTATCTTGTTCCACTTCAATCGCTGTTCAACCTTATCCTCCCATCCCCGGCACTTCCACCTCGACACCGTGTTTCCGTCTTTGTTTCATTATGTAGCGGGTCGTGTTGTGATCACATCTTTCCCCCCACCATATGTCTCGTCTCTCAGATAAATAAGGTTTGTATTTTTTACGTGTTCATCTCGCCCTCATGCCTTCATCTGTGGAAAGTGACGGTTTAATTTTCACTATCCTATCTTATTTTTAGTGCCAAATGGCAGTTTCTTTATTTCCATTATCCACACATATGTTAGTGATTGGGTTATGTATCTAGGACATTTCTTAATGATTGTATCAGGAATTCTATCAATTCGTGCACATAATTTATTTTTAGTTTTTCTGTGGAATAGGAAATCCCTTCCTTTCAGATACTACCGACAAAAAGGAATCCAAAACATGTTCTGATCTTCCCTAAATTTTTAATAGTTCTTTAGGAATACATCTAAAATAATTATTAAAGTCACGCTGAATCATTAGTCAGTTCATTCTATCTAACTCCCCTGAATAATGAATAAACCAAGCTATAGAATTCAGTTATACAATCAAGCCATCTACCAATGGGGTTTTGGATCATAATGCCCAAGTATTAACTATTAACACTTTGATAGGGACTTGCTCAAAGAGTAATGCCTTTTAAACTTCAACGAGTCATAAATGATGAATCAATTATTTGTTATATAAAGTGGGAACATATTTATAGTGCACAAGGTATGAATAAAAAGTACATTTTAGTAGCATTGTCGTAAATTACTTTGAAAAGGCGTCATGCTTCTCAAAAAGAATAAAAACCATGGATAACTGGGGGCTCTATAACATCATATATTTGTAAGAGGAAGTTACATTTTGCCTCTAGGAACAGTCACAATGCTAATGTTAAAACACATTACAAGCGGTACTGCAAAATACTGAAAAAAGTTATTAATGAATCTAAAAGTATGTAATACTACATAAAATTAATTACTCTGAAAATAAGACTAATATAGGACATTGTAAACAAGGAAATAAGAAGAAATAATCAGTCCAGTAATGACATATAAGTCAAAGAAAATGCGATAAAGTTGCCTAATACGTCCAACAAACCTTAAGGCGGTGGTAACACAAAAAGTTAAACACAAGACCACAAGGAGCATGGAGGAAAGAAATATACCATGACATGTTTCACATCCCAGAGGTGCTTCCTCAGCAGGGATCCATGAAACAAGATTGACAAATAAATAAATAAAAAATAAATAAAAATACATGGAAACGACGCAAGAGACCTTCACCAAGCATTGAAGTGACGCCGGGTGGAGGAGGAGTGGGGGGGCTAGGCCGTATCCATACAGACACGGGGTATATGTACAAAAACCACAAGGGGACTCTAGAATAAACGTAACGCCGCAATCTGGTGATGGATTATTATGTAACTCGATGAGACAAATAAAAAATGAAGATAAAATTTTTTGATATCCTGCTTAGTTTTCGAGAAATTCTGTCTCAAATGTGAAATGTTTTTGGTTGAAATTCAGAAGAAAAAATTGGTCAAAGTAAAATTTGATAGTGGATTCTTATTTAAAAAGACGAGATAATTAAAAAATAAAGAATAAAAATTTTCGATATATCGCCTAGTTCACGATATATAGTATATCAAAAGTGAGGTATCTTGAGTTGAAATGCAGAAGAAAAATTTCGCAACAGTCAAATTTAATGATCGATTCTTATGTAACACTACGAGACAAAACGAAAATAAAGAATAAAATGTTGTGATATCTTGCATAGTTTTCGGGATATACTGTCTCCAAATTGAGGGGATCGGTTTGGGATGCGGCCTGGAACAAAAATTAATTCTGCCATAGCCACAATGAATTACATCGTGGACATGCAGAATGGATATTTCAGTTTTTTTACTACCACTTGTGATTAGGTTGAAATGCGGCCTAGACCAGAATAAAAATAGTTATCTTTTTACCATACATCGTAAGTTTAATTGGGAATAGCTGGAAGTAGTTTCCATCGCGATACACGTTTTATCACTAGCATGGTTCTCATGAAATTACTAACAATAATAGATAAATTCTTTGCCCCTTCAGGAGCAAAAAAAAAACATTCTAGAACAGACTGCGTTTAGACCTAACCACAATATCCATTAAATTGCTACAGAATCTTTATGTAGACACACCCACACGCGTATTTGAACCGCAAACTGTATTTGCGGTACCAACATCGTTTGGTTAATCAAGATTCCTAGATTGTATAGCATAATTTGACACGTTTAATCTCGTTATACACTGTCAGTATAAACTGCAACGGGACTAAAGAAAGCACAATACTAAATTCACTGAATCGCGATGTAAAACACACCCCTTTAAATCTCATTTTCAACACTCGTTAAAAAGTAATGCTAGACTATTATGTGCAAAATAGCAAGGTATGCTGATTTTCTACACTACACCAACAAAAATTTGAGAACAAAGTCATCCCATTGAGAGCTATGACTAAATATTTATAGAGAGGCACCAAAATTTGCAATTCTTACTCCAAATTTCAAGAACGATAATTAGAATGCTACTTACTTATGAAATGATATTCCAGGTTCTTTCCTCTCTTGCCTATCTGTGTAACCGTATGCAACACAAGATGGCATTATAAAACACTTATATATATTACAAAATGAAATAATCACAGCATCAAACACAATGTGAACTTTGCATTTGTTTGGGTTCGCAATACGGCCGCTGCCGCCACCGCGTATGCGCGAGAGTATAGAGCCGGCTTCACAGATTTAACGTCACTTCTCCTCCATATATTTCTTTCCTCCATGACAAGGAGCCGCCATCTGAAATAAAATACAATCCACTCCACAAAAAGGTGAATATAGACAACGGATTTTACATTTGCTTCTGAATGAATGTTGTTAAGTTTCAGGAGTGTTATGTAATTGTATTATGCCAAAACAAGTAGAAAATAAACGAGATTTAAACCTGTAGCATATTGAGAGATTTTAGTTATAAAAATATAATTATTTCCACTCGGAATAAATTTTCTCAAGCTACACGCCATGAAACTTAATTCCACCCGACGCAGCATAGTTCAAGGTCAACAGACGCACTTTCCGTGAGAAGCGAGCTCCCCACCATGGTAATTCAAAAAGCCCTTGGTAAGATGCTTTAAGCGAATAGAACTAATTTCCCGTGACATCCCCACTACGTTTCTACGCCGGAGAGGGCAGTGTGAAGCTGTAGCTCGAGGCAGTCTTTCACCCAGCCGCAGGATGGATCACGTCGCCAGACGGCATGAAGAATTCATTAGGTAAATGCTGATGCATTTTATACCCTTCTGCTGGCTTAGAAGGAATATTTCGAGTGACAGGATTTTATTAGTAAGGATTTTAATTCATGAGAGCTATTATTTTTGTGCAGTATTTTCAGTTTTTTGTATTTGTATTTATTGGCCCCTTAGCATCATACATAGTACGAAGTACAAATGATATAGGGCAAGTCAAAATTGGTCTGTACACAGACAGACAAACAAACATATAACAAACATTCTATTATATACTATGAGATAACATACTATACAGATATGATATAGACAAAAAGAATTACAGTTACAAATATACAATTAATTCTTTACAAATTTAAATGATACTAATGACATCACCCATGTTTAAAACTAACATTTGGTTCGAAAATACTCATCAATACAGTAGAAGCAGTGGTCGAGCAAGTACTCCTTCACTGATGATATGAATTTAGTATTTTGTCTTACAGACTTGATCCTCTGTGGTAGTTTATTAAACAATCTGATTCCCATATGAAGTGGCCCTTTCTGACAGAAGGTAGTATTTGTTTGTTGTATATGAAAGTCTAGTGTCTGTCTAGTATTATACAAGTGTATGTCACTGTTTGTTTGTAGTTTATACCCAGAAGCTTCTATATTTTTTTAATGAATTTTATAGTTTCCAGTATATATAAACAGGGCAGTGGTAGAATTTGTAACTTTCTAAATAAATGTCTACATGAGGTTCTACTTCGTACTCCTTCAATAATTCTGATAATTTTTTTCTGGATTTTGAAGCATTTGATACTAGGTGGGGAGTTCCCCCAGAAAATGATTCCATACCTTAGTAATGAGTGTACATATGCAAAATAAATATGCCTAATGGTTTCATTAGATATGCAACCAACTAAGATTCTCATCATGTAGCAGATAGTATTTAGTTTTTTACAAAGGTGTTCAATGTGTGTGTTCCATTTTAAATTCTCTTGTATATGAATACCTAGAAATTTTATATTCTCTACATTTTTAAGTAGTTTACCACTAAGTTTTACTGTAGGTAACTGTGTATCTAAATTATTTTTTGTCCTGAAGTGTATGGCATTTGTTTTTTCTGTATTTATTATTAGCTTATTTTGAGAAAACCAGTTTGCAATGTTTTTAGAAGTGTATTCAATATTTTTTAATAATTGTTCTTTGGTACATTCTTTCATTAAAATGGTGGTGTCATCTGCAAATTTAATATATTTTTGGCAGTTATTTGTTGTTTCCAGATCATTTATATATATTAAAAATAGGACAGGACCAAGTATTGATCCTTGTGGTACTCCATATTTTATGGTTTTGCAATCTGAGTGAACATAGTTTATACTGTTGTCAGTCTTAAAGCTACATTCAACAATCTGTTTTCTATCATGCAGGTATGACTTTATCCAATTGTTAGCTACTCCTCTAACTCCCAGGTGATCTAACTTTGAAAGCAAGATATTATGATCAATTACATCAAATGCCTTCGACAAGTCCAAGCATATTCCTGATATGTGTCCTTTCGCATCAAGAGTCTGTAGTATTTCTGTGTAAAATGAAAAAAGGGCAGTTTCGGTTGATTTATTCTTTCTGAACCCATGTTGAGAATCTGAAAATACATTATTATTTTCTAAGAAGTTAACTAGTCTTTTGTGAAATAGTTTTTCTAAGATTTTAGAGAAACATGAGAGGACTGACACTGGACGGTAGTTCGACACCTTATCTTTTTCCCCTTTTTTAAAAAGGGGTTTTACTCTTGCTGTTTTAAGCCTATCTGGAAATATTCCACTAGAGAATGAGCTATTGCATATATGAGAGAGAGGACAAGCTATAAACTCAGCACATTTTTTTAATAGAAAATCTGGGACATCATCAATTCCAGATGAAAATTTAGGTTTCAACTCCCCAATAACTTTTAATACTTCCTCTTCATTTGTTGGCTGAATAAAAAGGGTTTTGCTATTATCATGGTTGGCATTAGTTTGAGTGTTGATGTTGGACTTGCCAAAATTTTTAGTAATCAAATCTTCGGCAATGTTTGAAAAATATGTATTAAAGGTGTTAGAAATCTCTATAGGATCAGATATTATTTTTTTATTCTCTTCAAGCTGAATATTACGGTTATCTACCTGTCTTGCTCCTACTTCATTCTTCACTACCTTCCACATGGCTTTCATTTTATTGGTAGCTGAGGAAATATATCTATCATTTTCTAGTTTCTTTGCTTGTCTTATTACCTTGTTAAGAACCTGTTTGTATTTTTTGAAATATTTATCAAATTCTGGAGTTGTTTCCTGTGTCTTAGAAGTTGCATGTAACAACTGTTTCTTTTTTATTGATACTAAAATACCAGAGGTAATCCAGCCCTTTGCATTGTTTATTAGGCCTACATTTTGCTTTCGTGTTCTTAGTGGGAAGCATATTTCAAAATAATACAAAAATGTTCTTATAAATAAGTTATATTTCTCATTTGTATCTGTGCAATTATACACTTCTTCCCATGTTTCATTTCTTAGGAGATTATTGAATTGGTTGATCTGTTGATCCTTAAAGCTACGTGATTTTATATTTGTATGTGTGTTAATGTTAGATTCTAATTTTAATGTTAAAACTTGTGCTAAATGGTCAGAATAACCTGTGTCAAAATTCATCACATTATGTCTGTAATTAGTATTATTTAGAAAAATTTGGTCAATTGTTGTTGAAGAATTTTTTGTAATGCGTGTAGGTGTTTCTATCAGACTTTTAAGATTGAATGAGGATACAAGACTCAAAGTATCATTTGTCAACTTTGAATCCTTAGAAAAATCTATGTTAAAATCACCGCATATAATTACATTTCTATTTACTAATGGTAATGTTTTTAGTGCTTTCTCAAACATGTTAAGGAATATGTTACTGTCCCCATCTGGAGATCTGTATACACACATTAATATTATTTTATTTTTTGGAATGTATATTCCAGATATCTCAAAGTGTTTTTCTATAGAATATTTTTGGATTGTACTAATTTCCTTAAAATCAATGTCGTTTTTAATAAATATACAATTCCCTCCTTGTTTTGATTCACTTCTGCAAAAATATGTAGCTAAAGTTAAGTTAGGAAAGTTAGTAACATTCAGTTGAGAAGTACTGAGCCAGTGTTCTGTAAAGCATATGACTGCTACCTCTTTAAGCTGTGTTGAAAGGAGTAATTCAATTTCATTTTTTTTTATTTTTAAGGGATTGCACATTTTGATGATAAATTATAAAGTTTGAATTTGCTTTTTCAGTATGTACATTTGCTCGACCACTTACCTCTTTAACAGTGCCCTCTATTTTAATGCCTTTATTGATTTGACATTTTTTCCTTTGTTATTCTCTTCAAAATTTACACTGTGATGGTTTTGTTCACTGTTCTTTAGCACTTGTTGTGTATTCTCCTGCTCTGTGTCCAGTATAAAAAATCATCTTCTCTATTTAATGGTGAAATGATTTTTCTGTTACTACGCCTGCTGGTTATAGGTGCTTGACTTCTTGAAGAATCACCCTGCTTTCCTTCTTTGATCTCAGCTTCACTTTCAGCACCTTCTTGACCTAGTACTGGTTCTTCTTGATAGCTACCAACTGTATTTTGTAACGGTATGGTTTTAAAGTTTCTGGTCATTTCCGTATTGCACTTTATGTTATTAATAATGTTTTCAGCCATTATGGTTTTACCTAAGTTATTTCTGTGTAGGCCATGTCGCGTGAAGTGACTTCTATCCGAGGAATCCAGTTCAATAAATTCTGCATTTTGAAAAGCACTGCAAATCTTCTTGAACTTTCTGTTTGTTGCAGTTATTTCAGTATTTACGCAGGACCATTCAATCAGGTCATGTCTGTGCGGTATGCTTGTTACGTAAAACTGGAGATCAGTTCTTGTTGTCAACACTTCTTTTAGTTTTCTGGTCGCATTTCTGGCTTCATTTTGATATACATCATTCGCTCCTCCCACTACAACACATGTGCTGCCGGGTGGCAGACTACCAGTATTTAATACTTCATTGAGAGGCGCACCTGGCTTTACTATTCCTGTCACAGAGAACTTTTCATTTTTAAAAACAGAAGCTAGTCCTTTCCCATGGCTATCCGCTAAAATATACACGCTTTGTTTCTTCGTCACTTTCTTTCCAGGGTATTTACAGCTGTATTTATGTTTAATTTTTACGCATCTGGTGTCATGTACTGTCTTCTCTTCTTGTGTAAGATGTTTCTCTTCAGATTTGAGAATCTCAAATCTATTTCTCGTTGGTAGCGAGATATTTTCACAGTTTTTGATAGCACGACAACACTTCTTAGGTTTAATATATACAACACTTTGATCACTATTTTTTGTATGAATCCTCAGCACTGATTTCTTTGAGCACTGTTTTTAAGTTAACCACATATTTCTGAGCAGCAGTTAATTCTTGTTTTACACATTCACGCCGGCGTTATATTTTCTCATTGCAGTTTCAAGGTTATTACACATGGTTTGTCCACATTCACATACCGGGTTTATCGTTACAAGTTTGTCTAAACAAGCATTATGAATCCATACATGCATAACTGAGCATAACCGGATGCCGTTAATGACAGCTTCATTACACGAAACACATTTTAGATTAAAGAAATTTGCATTTTCTGTAAAGCGGTTGATCAACACTTCCACACGCGACGCCATATTTGAAGTTATATCCAGTGTATGTTCCTGTGTTTATTTTCATTGAAGTTATTAAAGTCACTCCATTCTTTCAACTACATGTTTCATTTGTATCACTGATTCCTGCTCATTACTAACACTAAGTGATGGCATAACGTAATTTCTCTGAACCTATGACCACATATCTTCGGTGAAACTGATCGGGGAGTGGTTGATCGGAGACGAACACAACCTTGTCTGTGGTGGATAGCCGTTCATTCACTACAAACCGTGCCATTATTTTATGGACCTGTGCTTTCGGCTAGCGGTATATCGGAGTTCTTGTCTGTTACACCACGAGGTTGGATTCTGATCATACCTCTTTAGAAGAGTGACGAGCAATACATTGGTGCGAGCGAGTTTTTCAAGACATGCATTTGTATCAGCGACCACGTTCTGAAGATTGCCATTTTCTAAATCGTTGCTTCCACCCATGATAACAACACAGTCATCATCTTGAAATGAAGAACATATTTCGTTTATATGCTTGATCACTGTACTAACATTCACACCTGGCTTTATAATTGTACTGGTATAAAGCGATAACATTTCATTGTTTATCCTTTCAGCTTGGCCACGACCATGACTATATACTGGGTTGAAAATTTCACCTTTTTTCTGTATTAATCTTGGAGGGATCTTCTCTTTCCTGTATTCGTGAATGTTGCAATCGTCGCTACAGTGATTTTCCACAGAGGATTTGTCGCCAAACAATGAGAAACGATTTGCAAGCGGTAGGTTTTTGTCACTGCGCACTCGAATTTTCACCATGGGTCGTCTGCTCCTTATGTGATGCCGTTTGTAATTTCTGTTACTAGTCTCTACAGGTGCTGCTCCCATCAACGTCTTAGAAGACCAATTTCTTGCTATAAATTTTCGATTATTATTTTCTGGACTTTAGTTTCTTCTAACAGCTTATCTATCACCGAGCCCTTACTCAGTACTTCCTAAACTCATCATTTGTAATGTTCGAGTCCTTCTAATACGTCTATACTATAGCCGGAAAATTTTTCAGTTTTAATTCCCAACATTTCTCAAAACGATAATATATATCACATACATTACAAATAATACCACTGCTAATTACTTTTTCCCATTTACCATTATTCAGAACTTTATATTTACTAGAACAGACACTGATTGACACGCTTCTTTACCATTCAGCGCCATTTTAGCCAGATTTCGTAATTTGCTTCAAACCGGTACAGTTAAATATTTTCTTTCCTAACAATATGTTTATTTTGGTACTCTTTATACATTTGGGATTGTTTAAAGTAAATAACCTCGTTACTATTTTAAATCTAAATAATTGAAGACTCAAAGTTAAATACAAACATTTATTCAAAGTCCTGCAATAGGAAATAACATGTTATCTATGAAAAACAAATACACTAAAAGAGTTTTTTATGTGAAGGAATTTTCTTCTTGGAATTTGGTAACTAAGGATGACGGAGAAAATAATATATGTTTTCGGGATATGGAAGGGGAAGGTGACAAAGTATTGCCAAACACTAAAATAGAGTGTGATTTTTGGTTTTGTTGAAACTATTTATAAATGCAGCAATTAATTAAGAATATCTGGAAACAACATTATATATAGCAACCAATATGGGATACATTTTTTACCATGTATTTGCCGTTAACACTGGAAATTGAATATGCTAATGGGAACTAACCAGTAACCAGTAGTTGGTAATATTATATGCACTTTTCCACATACCGGATATTGTTCTCACATGGGATAAAAATGAATATATCTATACACATAATTAATCGACTGCATGGTAAGGAGTGAAATTTTTGTGTATAGTTATTATGATTAATTACTATGAAACTTATATCCCGGTGGCAAATTACCTATACACCTACTTTGTACTAACCTCATTTTTAAGTCAAATTCATTACTGTTTAATGTAAATAAGTCAATACTTTTCTCGATAATTTATTCAGTCTTTGACTTCTTGACAAACAATTGAAAACACTCCGTTAATTCAGAAATAAAGAGACATATATACAGTCAAAATTATCTATCCTCTTCCACAAAATACTAGTAACTTTTTGACCCACATCAGAACAAATATTCCAAGCACGGTGGGTATCCGGTAACGCCAGGGCCTGGCATTCGAGATAAAGCAAGTTCATATCCCCGTCCGGCCATCTAGATTTCGATTTCCCATGGTTTAATTAAACCAGTCAGGTGAATGCTGGGATGGTTCCTTCAAAAGTCCATGGCTGAATTCCTTCCTTTCACCTGCCCCCAGCCTCTCCCGTCTCCAATCATCTCGATGTCGACGAGGTGTAAAACCCGACGAAAAAAATGTGGAACACTATCTAACCTATCTTCCAACGTTTACCAACCTAGTTCCTATAACAAATAAGAAACTGTTCTACTGTAATTTTCTTAAACAAATTTAGCTGCCTTTCATTGCATACATTCCATGATATACTGTAGCTTTTCAGGGCCGACCTAGGTGTGATACGTTGCTTTTATTTAATTAATTTATTGAATTGGGATTTAGTTGGGGATTGTAAGAAAAGATGCAAACACATAAACTAAAGTTAATTCACGACCTGCAGGTTGGTTGGGCCCTCCCAAAGGAGACATAACAGCAAAGAAGATGGCTAAAGATGGGTTTATGAAGAGTATTGTCAGTGCAGGAGGACCATTGACTGATGCATCTAGAAATTTCTATGGCTATATCAGGAAACTGAGGGGAAGGGAGGGTGTAGAGACACTTATAGATAAGGATGGAGAAGAAGTTACTGACGATTTGAAAAAGGCAGAGATTTTAAGTAACTGGTTCAGTGAAAGCATTAGGGACAATGAATCAGAAACAGGAGGATCTAATTCGGAGAACGAGCTTAACAACACAATTAGAAATGACGATAGTAAAAAATTTGATATCTATCCTGATGAAATCATGAAGGAAATAAGAAAGCTGAAAAAAGAAATAAAGGGGCTGGTGAAGATAATATTACAACAGATATCTTAAAGATAGCCGGATGTGACATTGTACCTTATCTTGAAATATTATTTAAATTGAGTCTAGACACTTGCTGCTTACTACAGGACTGGAAAAGTGCAATAGTAGTACCGGTACATAAGTGAGGGGTGAGAAATAGAGTTGAGAATTACAGGCCAATCAGTTTGACATCAGTGGTAGGTAAATTAATGGAAAGATTGATATGCAACCACATCAGAAATATATGTGAGGAATCGTAAGTGGTTTTCAAGCAGGCAACATGGTTTCAGGCAAGGATATTCATGCGAATCTCAGTTGGTGGGATATATGCAAGATATTTCAGATGAAATGGACAAGGGAGGCCAAATTGATAGTGTAGCACTAGATCTGTCTAAGGCGTTTGACAGAGTAAGCCATAAAATGGTAGTAAATAAGGTAAAAACCATTGGAGTGGATAAGAAAGTCATTTGCTGGGTAGAAGAATTTTTAAAAGGTAGAAAACAGAAAGTTAGGGTAGGAAATGTAGTATCAAAAGAAGTTGAAGTAAAAATAGGGTGTGCCACAGGGTAGCGTATTGGGACCATTGCTATTCATTATTCTAATGAATAATTGTGTTGATTGTTTACTATCTGAAATTAGATTGTTTGCAGATGACATAATGCTGTATAAAAGAATCAAAACGATAGAGGATTGTAAACAGTTGCAGGGTGATCTGGACAGGATATCTAATTGGGTTGGTAAACATGGAATGAAGATAAATGCAAAGAAGAGTCAGCTTATTAGATACACAAATAAAAAACAAAAGGTTAATTATGAATATAAGGTGGGGAAAGAATTGCTTGCTGAAGACTTGAAATGTAAATATCTTGGAATTACTTTTGATAACAAACTTAACTGGGCAGGACACATAGGACAGGTGGTAGGAAAAGGTTTCAAAGTTCTGCACTTGTTGGAGAGAGTGATGAGGGGATGTACGAGAGAAGTCAAGGAATTGGGTTACAAAACTTTGGTCAGACCATTGCTCGAATATGGTAGTGTAGTATGGGACCCTCATTTTACGTATCAAATACAGGAGTTGGAGAGGGTGCAAAAAAGGGCTGCTAGATTTGTTTCTGGAAATTATCGCAGAATGCAATCAGTGACGGATATGATAAAGGAGCTGGAATGGGATTCATTGCAAGACAGGAGGAGGAATGAGGAGGGTCATGGGAGTGTACAGGGCATATACTGGCGATGAGGCATGGAAAGATATTGCAATAGGTATGAAAAGTAGTGCATGGAAGGGAAAAGATGACCATGACCACAAGCTGGCACTCGATTTCAGGCACAAGGGTGTAGGAAGATTCTCTTTTTTAGGTAAGGGTGTCAGGGATTGGAATGAGTTACCAAGAGAAATGATGAATAATTTACCGAAAACTTTGAAAGAATTTAAAGATAAAATTTGTAGAGGGCAAATGTAGGTAGGTGCAGGATAGGGGGAAGATGGGTGTGTAGGGAAATTGCCACCGGAGCCTGTGCTCCATTGCAATTAAATTAAATTAAAATTAAAATACTAAGCCATTGTGTCAGAAAAAGGACGGCCAATTCCTTTCCTCTAGAACCTACAGTTTAACGTGGAATCCGAACCATGGAACGATTTGGCGAACCTCATGTGATTAAACATATATCTTATAAATTCCTCCACCCATAGGGACTTGAACCCGGTATCAGAGCAGCGAACGTTTACAAGCAAGCGCCTTAACCATTGAGCTACCAGGCCATACGAGAGAAAAAAAGAAAAAAGAAAAATACAGGGTAAGTTACTCCTGGAAATCGAAAAAGTGAATATTGGCCTATATGTTAATATTTTTTTAACAAAATGGGTCACAAACTGGAGTAAATTATAACCCCATACTGTCTATTTGTCTTAATTTCCAACTATATCATCTTTTATTACATATAACATTCTTTTATATTTTTTTCGCAGAAGTATTTACAACGTTCTGGTCCATAAAACGCATCTAGATGAGAGGGTTAGGTTTCGAAACTCCACCAACTTCCCCTTAAAAACAAGCTTATTCAAAAATATGGAATACATTCCTTCATAAAAACCACACACTATCAGGACACAACACAATAGCAGAATTTTGGAGTTACTAGATAGAGATAATCTGATGAAAAAACTGGCTGATGATGATGATGTCGATTTATTTTTAAAAGTTTTTAAAAAAATTATAGCCCAAAGTGTAAGAAAAAACAAACTGAATCCCAGTTTGATCAATGAGGCCAAAATAAAATCCCTGCAGATCATAAATAAGTTGGAAAATCGTAATTCAGTCCATTTTAACTGTCCCCAAGGACCATCCCCTTGTGCCTACTCACAAACAACACATCAGTCATCAGTTGTGGATAACACTAGTGATTATACTTATCAGTAATTTTAGTATTTAGTTCTGTTAACATCCTGTACTTTTTGTAAGATTGTTTTATCCTACTTTTAATAAACCACTAATTCATTACAGTTTATTTTTACATTTACTTAACCCAATGTTAACGTTAGTTTTTGCATGGGTTTATGGGATATGGCTAACTGGAAGTCGAATCCTTCCTAATATCTAATTTGATTAGATCGAGAACAAAGTTGAACTGTACGATGTTCAGCCGAAAATATTTCCGAAATTTCTCGTTATCTTTTAACAAAGGATGATTTACGAATGTCTCTAGGTAACAATCCTCATTCACTTTTTGAAAAATAGGATCTGGTTTAGAAATTCCCTCTCATAATTGCAGTAGAGTTTCTTCATCTTCTTCACCCATTACCTTTCAGCACCAGGACCGCTGGGCGAATGCAGCGCTGTGCGAACCGCCTACTGACAAACAGCGTTAGAAGCAGGCGCGTAAGATGTTGGCATCTGACAATGCATAGGAAGCCTACCTTTACTTCTCCGTACCGATGTTAAAATTGCTAACTTCTTAGATAGTTCACCGAATTAAGGATGTGAGTGGTAACGCTCGGTCCTTGTATTCGGGAAGACGCGAGTTCGAATCCCCGTCCGGTAATACATATTTCAGCTCCCCATTGTTTCTTGAAATAATACGAGGCCAATACCTGGAGTGTTCTTTAAAAGGCCATTGATGAATTCCTTCCCACTCCTTACATTCAACCTTCTTCTACCTCTATTAATGGCTTCGATGTCAAGTGGAGTTAAACCCTAAGAAAAAATATTCTACAGCTCTCTGCAGGAAGTTCTATTGGTAACGCCACAAACAATTCGGATTCAGTCACATTTGTAGTTCGTACAATTTCAGCTGTAGGTGATCAACTAGTTTATTTTGTTTATTTTCGCTCCTTAATGTCATATGGAATAATATTGTGGGGCAATTGTACTTATAGAGACAAAGTTTTCAAAGCCCTAAGCGGGTAATAAGAATTATGAGTGGGTTCGGCAGTAGAACATTAGAGAGCAGTTCACATTAATGTCCTTTGTAGTCACAAATTATACTCTGTTTGAAACAAATAGTAAATTACACAATTATGGCAAAAACGATCTTCACAAGGATTACAAATCGTTGTCATTTGTTCAAGGAGGGGTCCGATATAGGGGTGTCCACTTAGAAAGTACATCGATGTTTTCATTCGATGTAATACATCGGAATCCTACATCGATGTTTTACGATGCATCGCTTAAAAACATCGATGTTTTTTCGACATCGAATACTTTTTCGTTTTTCTTGGCTCAACTAATACAAACCAACATTATCCGTCGGCAAATGTCGTTTCATTTATCTCTTACCTATTCCTTCAAAATCGCCACGAGAAAATGTGAAAATTCACCAACTTCCAGTTGAACGCTGATAGTTCTTCGTTTGGTCCGTGTAAACAGAGTAACACAACACCAGCAGTGTAGTGCTGTAGTTTTAGATGTTTAATTTTATGTCTTTACACTTCGTCGAGGTCATTACAGGCTGAAAATGACTGGAGGCAAGGATCGGGAAGGAATTAGGCACAAGCCTTTTGAAGAAAGCATCCCCGCATTCGCCTGGAGTGATTGGGGAAACCATGGAAAACCCAAACCTGGATTCCCGCACTGGGATTCGAACTGGTGTCCTCCCGAATGCGAGGCCAGAGCGTTACTGATCACCCAACATTAAAAAATTAATGGTCTGTTGGTTAAGTAATGTTGTATGAGTGAGATATAGCTTTGTAAGTGAAATAAAAACTAGAGATTAACAGAAATATTTTATTACGATACCAGACCATCACAATAAAAAACAAGTGATTAAATACTAAATCTGCCTAAAATATTACTTTCAAGTCTTTAACAGATTAACGTCATTGGTGTTTAGGTAATCTTTACAGAAACAAAAGTTTACTCAATCGTTTTTCTTTCATTCTATTCCTTTGCTGATTAACTATTTGAGTAGCCTTCGAAATTAAAAGTTGGGATGGAAAAGAAGTCCTGACAATAGTAGTATTTGAAGGAAATTTTATAAACCTTAGGAAACTAAACTTTTAGATCACTCCAGATTTCCAAAGGATTCTCACTGAGTCTTCCTACTGGACTATGCAAGTAAATAGATAATTCATCTGAAATTGCATTCTCAGACTGTGATAATTTTCAGCTCTTGTTTACTAATTTGTGATCATCTTCCCATAAAGAAAAGCTGGTTTCTGAATCAGATACCGACATTTCAAAACTTTGTGTGTTATTTGTCATTCATGTTTCGAGTACTGTAGAGCAGGAAAGTGCGTCCCTGAAGTGCATTTTTTTAAACTTCGGATCCAATACAGTGGCTATGGCGAGTGGAGTCACTCTCTCTACAGCACACATTCTTTTATCAATTTCTTTAAGCACAAACGATTTCAATTCTTTGGCGAATGTGTCTTTCTATTTCAGGGAATGGATTTTAAAACTAAGCAATGGATTAACGGAATCACCTAGCTGCTAGTGCAGTGCCTATCACCAGACACAACTCTTTGGTTACAGCTTCGAGAGGACGTAATACTTGTAAAATAGAAGAGAGAATTGACAGTTCTGACGCATAAGTGGTGCATTTTTCTGGCGAATAATTATATTGCTGACGACTATGCGTAACTCTATAAACATCTCAATCATATAGTATGTTCTGTTCCATCTTGTCGGAACTTCTTGAATCACCGGCAAACAATAGGAGCGAACCTAAGAAATTAATTCAATTAATTCACTTGTACTGACAGGATAGCCAACCGCAAGAAAAATTCATCTTCGCCGTTGTTATGTCATGCTAGCAGCTCAAAGGTGTCACTTCCTATTAATGACAGTTACTTCAAATTGAAACAACTTAATTTATTCTAGAATAAATTTACTAATCTTAAAATTTATTTGTATTGTTGTTTGTCATTATTAGTCAGAGTTACCTTTTTCATTTATTCGATGTTTTTTTAGAAAAAAATCGATGCATCGAATAGAAAAACTCTTTGCCAAAACATCGAATCAATTCGATGTATCGTACGTCAAACATCGAATGGATACGATGCATCGATGTTTAATGAATATCCCTAGTCCGATATTCAAGGACACATATCTTCAATAAGCTCCCAGCACATATTAAATGTTTAGCAGATGATAAGATTAAATTCGGGAAAGAATTGAAAGAATTTTTAATGTACAACTCATTCTACTCTGTTGAACATTTTATTTCTAAAGAATCTACAAAGTAACTGCCAGTAGTTTGTGTAAATATAGTTGACATAACTAATGTACCATGTATGTTATAGCTGTACATCTTCTGATATATGTATTATTTTGTTGTGAAAATTTTTACTGTAAATTGACAACTTTCCACATCCCACAGCGCCAATCTCTTATATTGGGAACAATGGAAAATGAATGTATTGCATTGTATTATTACTCGTTTCTAACCTCTGCATAATTTAAACCTATGAATTGAATTGCGCCAGAAGATTATTGTATGCAACATTAAGGAGTGAAAATTAGCAAAATGAAGATGTTTCTTCATACTGAGATCTAATGCTGAAATTGTGCGAAAAGCAAATGTGTCTTCACACAGTTCTTCTATTGTAGGGGTTCCCAAACTTTTTCTTACCACGCACCCACTTCCTTCAAAAGAAAAGTTCTCTTGCCCCCCTTCCGTCAAAAGAGAATTTCTCCTCACCCTACCCGCCCACATGGAGGATATTTCTTTTCTCCATGCCCGCCCCCCCAAACTTTATTATTAAAACGGTAAAAGTCTACTTCTCTGTACTAACAGTGACACCTCAGAGCAAATCCATCTCCTCCTACCATGACATGTCTTTGCGCCCCCCAGTTTGATAACCTATACTTTAGTAAGTCAGAAACATGTACCCTCCAATATAAATCCCGATCGTTCCTCCCATGGAGGAAGGAATATATCCTCCATGATCCCGATTAATGCAGAAACGTTGACAGAAGAAATTTAGGCTCATGAGCATTCTGACCCGAAAGAACAATGCAAATTCACAAAATCAAAAAAAGCCAAATATGGGCTGCTAAAACAAGCAGAAATCTGTTACAGTTCTAAAGAATCTCCAACAGTCGCTCTTTTCCCCAGAACAATGTTAATTCTTCAATTTTGTCTACCAATTTTATTTCATGTACCTTGGTAGAGGTTAGCCATTCGACTTTTGTTGTTTTTTATCTATGATGTTTTGTGAGTTTCTCTGACTGGCGCAGAAGATGTAATTTTGTAATGTAACTTCGAAGTTCGAACACTGATAGATTTGTTGATAGGTGTTTATGACTACGGGAACTGCAGTATTTATTTATAAAAAGATGATGATACGTACTGGGTGTGTGATTTGATGTTTACAGCTCTTCTATAAGATGTTACCTTTCCAAAAAAAAAATTTTTATTATAATCTGTTCCATTCTTTTGTAATTAAACCTTAGGGACCCAAAATTAAAATGACGGTAACTTGTTTCAGTTTAACTGTAGGCCAATTACTTTAAACTCAGTGATATGTGAGCTGAAGGTGAACTTGATATCCAGTTACTTCAGAAATATCTTTGAGTACAGAAACTGACTAATTGAGCAGTAGTATGGATTTGTAGGGAACACAATTAAAGCTAAGTTTGGTATTTAATCAAAAAAGTTGGTTGGACCCTTCCGAAGGAGATATACTTAACCTGTTATTGGAGGTAGGGTGTCCAGTTCCTTTCTTCCTTACCTAACTTAACCCACAGTTTAATGTAGAATCTCATGGAATCTTTCTGGCGTACTTCACATTACACAGTCGGATGTGAAGGGCCTATCAATATCATCATCAAGACAGGGATTCCAACCAAGAACTTTTTGATCTCAGGTCGGACAGCTTAACCGCGGAGCCACCAAGTCTTTCATGGAGTACTGATGTAACTAAAGTTAATTGCGATGTGTGAAGATATTGTCTGAGCACCGTATAACTATAGGAACAGGTATGTTAAATATAGCTGACTATAATTTAGCCTCTGCAGAACTAATTTGGAGAAAAGAGAAGTTGTCAGTTATTTTAGAAGTGGTTATAGTTTTGATGATATAAACGTTAGCAATTATTGTTTTCATCAACACACAGATTAATTTCATAATAGTAGCTGTATACAGAGCACCGTCTGGAAACTTTGCTCTTTTTCTGAAGTAATTTGATCTCTTATTAATATTTTTAAGCAGAAAAGCTGCTAACATATCGGGTCTATTGGAGATCGCGATTCCGTAACAACAACATTAAATAATATCGTTGTAATATTGCTGCAGTCAGTAGCAAAACGTATGATTTGCAGGCAATAATTCTGTTGTAATACAGCCAGGACAATTATTTTCAACCTGAAATTAGGTTGTAATGCAGCCTGGACCAGCATGAAACAGTTAAATGTACTTTGGAAAGAATTTTTAGCGGAGTCTTGTGTTTGACCACTGCAGTATTATGATGCCAACAGCAGGCGGAATCGCTATCTCCACTAATCCCAACATATCCATCTATGGAGCTCAAAACCTGTGGTATTTTCTAGGAAAACTCTGACAGCTTGCTCTGTAAAACAATTGTTGAGCTTGTTAGGATTGTGGGAACTGGCATGGGCTGCCACTGTATGATCTAGATTACAAGTATAGTCTGTTTGCCTGTGACCATTCATTCTGATGGAGAGCTGAGTAGCATTCATGCCTATATAAGAACGAGTGCAGTGGAAACAGGTTAGTTAGACTATAAGATGTGTCATGTAGCATGTCCACTAATGGGAAAAGTTTCCCCTGTGGTCGGATTGGAATAGGTTGTAGTACCAGGATACATGCTGCAGGTTTTGCACTGAGGTCTGGAAAGGATCAACGTGGTGGTTTGGAAGAATCTGAAGGTGGCAGGGAGGAGGGGGTAGGATTTTGGGAAAAATAGTGTGCATTTCAGGGAAGGGGTGTGGGTGTGAGAACTGGGTGATGCGTACAGGGCTATGGCTGGCTTGTAGATTTGTAGGATGGGAATAATTATGTGGAGAGAAAGGTTGCAGCAAGAAAAATTTGTTTTAGTTTAAGATCAACAGGATTGAAGTGACTGCGAAATTAGAGTTTGTGATAGGTTCTGTGAGTACTTGGAAAGGAATTCTTGAGCACAACTGGTGCATCTGCAGCTGGTGGTAAGGCTATGAGGAAGGGGCATTTGGTTTAGAAGTGATGACAACTTGCAAAGTGTAGATATTGTTAAGAATTAGTGGGCTAATGTGAACAGAGTTGTGAAGGGCACCACATTGAGGAATGTGACGTGTAGGAGCTAGTTGAAGAAATGGCCTTTGTTTAAAGACTTATGGAATCTGTGATGTGGTTTTCATTGTGGGTCCAGGTTTTAAATAAATCATCTATACATGTCTGGTAGATTGTGTTAGGCCCTATTGGGTAGTTAGATAGGGTTGCTGGAAAATAAAGATTGAGGGATCCTTTGTGTGTGGACAGTAGTTCCTGGTTTTCGGAAAGCTGACCTCATAACCACCATAGTCCATGATGGTATTATTATTTCTGAAACTCTCTCCCATAGCTCAAATATCCATGGATCTATGATTGTTGCAGTGGGAAATTGAATTTAGGAAAGATGTCGTAGCAAGGTTTATGTGTAGAAGGAGAGATTGGTTTTCTGGAAGAGGGGATGGTTCCTATTTAGATGTAGGTTTTAAATGCTGTAGGCTAGACTCAAACGTGACATGCTGGATGTTGCTCTCTGTTGTAGTTGTAAAGTCCGCTAATTATCAACTACCCTTGGACAGTAGCTATCCCTTCCACACCAAATATTCCCTTCTTTATAGCCTTGCCATTAATGATAGATGCGTCAGTTCCAATGAAGAATGCTTTTACAGGTACTCCCAAAACCTGTCAAAAGCCCCTATTTTCACACTTCCACCCTTCAACAAGTTTCTCTTCCTGTATCTTACTCTCCAAATAACTACTCCAATATCCTGCACCTCTAAAAGCCAACCATAGCCCTGTATTCACCACCCAGTTCTCTCCTGGTCTCGATTCAATTAACCAAATCCTGTGATGTGGGCATGACTTCTTAAACTCCTTCCATGAAATGCACACTTTCCTCCCCAAAATCCTACCCCCTGCCACCCATGGATTCTCCAAAACTATGGCATGGATCCTTTCAATACAACACTGCAGCATGCATCCGAGTACTACAACCTGTTTCCAATCTGACAACAGGGGAAACCTTTCCAATTATTGTACATGCTACATGACAACAATGCACCTTATATTCAGGCATGACAACTAATCAGCTCTCCATCAGAATAAATGGCCACAGGCAAACAATTTACACCTGAAGTGCAGTGCAGCCCATGCCAGTTTACTAAACATTAAAATGTCAACAACTGATTCACAGTGAGACCTGTCAGAGCTTTCCTAGAAACTACCACTGCTTCTGAGATTCATAGATGGGAATTAGGACACCAACATATTCTTGATGCCAGGTATCCTCCTGGAGGATAAGACCCTACTAGTAAATCCAAAATGTATTTTTATTTATTTATCTTTTATATATTTTTTCCATTGTTGCTTTCTTAGTTATTTGTTCTTTAATTTTATAATTTTATTTTATATACATATATATTTTTGTGTCCAGCCAGTGATTTTATGTTTTCCATAGTTATCAATAGTTTAAAACAAAGGGAAAATAACCCAACGCTCTACAAAGTTGAATGCTAGAGGGCTGCAACAAATATGTAAAATTTGAGATGAGCACAAACACGCAATATTTTTATTTAAAACCATATTCATGCAGAGTGGTTCAGGCCATTTGGCAAGGGAGGTATGCACACACCAAAATTTACTGCATGACTAGCACCAAGTGTGGTGGGTGAACGGTTAACATTTTAGCCTCTCATTCTGTAGTACGGGGTTTTGAATCCCCATCCAACTATCTACATTTGGGTTTTCCGTGGCTTCCCCAAAACACTCCAGCCGAATGCTGGGGTGGTTCCTTCAAAAAGGCCATGGCCAGATTCCTTCCCATTCCCTGCCCCAAGTCCTTTCCCACCTTTAATGACATCAATGTTGATGAGGTGTAAAGCCATAAGCAAAAATAATAATAATAATAAATGCATGAATAGCCCATACTGTTCTCCATTATCAATCCAGTGAGTCTCCGTGTGTGCACTCCTCCCTTGTGAAGTGGCTCGCCTCTCTTTGCATGAGTAATGTTTCAAATCGAAATATAGTAAATGTGTTAGTCTTGTTTTGTCTGTTCGTTTCCACCATTCTGCCTTATCTTTGACAATTGAGTCTGCTTACCTCATTCTGGCCAGAAGCATTTTCATTTATTTATATCACAAATGACACTGGATTAATAATTATGGTAGAGGAATGAACCGCTACTTTCCACAGTTGACAGGAGAATGGTATTGACTCATGAAAAGGTTACGAAAACACACAAAACATTGTGGTTTATGGGGCTACAATACTTCTTCAGCCATAGAACATGTTATGTATACTTATTTATGTATATATAAGGAAAGAGAGAGGCACCATTACTTTTTTCTGAAGTGGCCATACATGATCGCTCCATTTGGATGGCATCCAAAAGTGTAGAACATAAACCATCATTCCATCACTCCAGTCATTCATGTTCACGCTATGTATTTTCCAGTCCATATATAGTACATAAAATGCATAATCTAACTGCAAGAATTGTTGGTTATTGTTAATGAAGATGATACTCTTTGAAACATTACTAATTGACCTTACTAATTGCTTATTGAGATTTAATCGTTCTCCGCTGAAAAGATTTGATTTGTTTGTACACATCGCTGTACTGTATCATCACAATAACGAAAAACTAGCCAAAGCAAACAATATAAAGCTGTTAACTTCTTATATAGCACTTCAGTTATGCCAAATGTTAGATAAATGAGCTTGAATTAATTTTAAAGGATAGGTATTCAAAGTTATCGAATGCTGAACACACATGCTGAGAATTAAATAAACAGCCAAAACTATGCGAAA
This sequence comes from Vandiemenella viatica, assembly GCA_031002005.1. Classification (NCBI taxonomy): domain Eukaryota; kingdom Metazoa; phylum Arthropoda; class Insecta; order Orthoptera; family Morabidae; genus Vandiemenella; species Vandiemenella viatica. The sequence goes on along the minus strand of CM061921.1, from coordinate 234,482,022 downwards.
TGATGAAAATAAGCTCTTTGATATTATGAAAACTTATAAGAATGCTATAAAATGTTTTTAAAATAGATTTATTGAATTTAAGTAGTTAAATAAGCCAAACTAATAGCAGATATGTCACATGTTATATAACAACACAATAAAGTAAAAATCTTCAATTTTATAAGCGCTAACTTGTTTAAATATTGTTAAATAAATTATTAAACAAGTATGCTCATATAAAACTGAAGATTATTATGTTCTTATTTAAAACAAGACTGCAAATAATTTTTTCAACACTGTTTCTCTGTTTGCATTTACGTATTTATTTTTAAATTATACTAGCAATTGATCTGTTCCCACATTTATTTTTATTTTGTCATGGTAGTCGGGATTAGAAATCTTTATATTCTTCAGTAAGTTATATTAAGAAGACAATATTTTTTTCTAAAAAAAAAGGGAAATAAGAAAATTATATGGTTGTAATTGTTACTTAATTACATTTGAAACAATATTATTTTCAATACCTACTTCCAAAATAAAATTTTCCAAGTAGCAAAATAATCTTTCTAATCCAAATTCAAAAGAAAAAGAAATGATGCAGTGTTGCACAATCCAATTAAGACACTGATGTTCGTTCAGTGACAGAATGAGAGGTGTTTGGACCATGGTTTCACCACACATCAGCCGATTCGAGTGATGGCTTGATGTCTCTCCACATATTTTTCCCCCCACACACCATCAGATGGGGGAACTGCTTATCATAGATGACAGCTTAACTGTGTGGACACCTGAAAATTGTAAGAACACGTATGAAAAATTGCAATTTTTAGGCATATAACTGTTCCTCAGCAGTAGAATATGGTGGACACAAGGTAGATGTTATGGACCCAATAAATGGCTCTGTAATTTACATTTGTTGGTTTGTAGTTCAGCCTTATTCTTGCTAAAGTGAGACACCAGGAGGAGCCAGACGTGTACACGATGACGGCAACCTGGTGAATGTCTTGGTCAGCATAGAGGGTAGTGTATAAAAGGGGGGGAGGGGGAAGGGAACCAGGTAAATCACAAGGACTGTATTGCATTTTCTAACAATACAGTTAGCTGTATACCTATCATTTTAAATGATAATAATGAGAAGGAAAATGCTTTAGGGTACTGAATTTAAAACCCATTATGTATCAGTTTGTATACTTCTTTCCGAGATGGTGAAGGACACAGTCAGTTGAACCAAATATATCCTGTTATTAATTTCATGCTCATATAAATTATCACACTTGTTAGTTGAGTTTCCTTAAATGAGGCAACTGTTTGTTCCTTTTTGTTTTACTCATAAGCATGGTCTGAGAACTTTTTTTGATGCTTGAGGTTTAGTATAGCCATCAACCAGTTTGTGTATCAGTGGTATGTAAGTTAGAGCTGTAAAAGTAATGATGTATTCGTTACTGAGTAACGGGTCCGTCGCCTGACTCGAAGTACTGAATCGATACTCACAAATTCATTTCGTTACTCGCACTTGTCATATAGAAACGAACACGTTCCAGCTCCCGCGTCTTGACAACGTAAAGACTAATTTTGTAGTTTTTATTTTCTTTAACGTTAAAATTTACAGTTCATAATTTGTAAATAGAAAATTTGTATGGATAATTTGAGATAGTTACTGTTTTTTCATTGATCGTTCATTACTGAGGTTTATTGATTTCAAACATTTATGGAATTTATTTATTTTAAGATTTGATACCTTCTATTTATAGTGTAACTTTCAATATAAAAGAATTGTCTAATAGTTTGTGATATACATCTCTGCACTTGTTATGTTCTAATAATATTTAATTAAATTGAAATGGAGTGCACATTCCGGTGGCAATTTCCCTACACACCCATTTTTCCCCTTTCCTGTATCCACCTATATTTGCCCTCTACAAATTTAAAATTTAAATACCATCAATGTTTTGGTAAATTATTCATAATTTCTCTTAGTAACTTATTCCAATCCCCGACACCCTTACCTAAAAAAGAGCATCTTCCTACACCCTTTTGCCTGAATTCGAATGCCAGCTTGTGGTCATGGTCATCTTTTCCCTTCCAAGCATTTCTTTTAAATCTTACACCAGTATCTTCCCATGCCTCATCACCAATATACACCTGGTACATTCCCATGACCCTCTTCACCCTCCTCCTGTCTTCCAATAAATCCCATTCCAGCTCTTTTATTATATCTGTTACTGATTGCATTCTGCAATAACTTCCAGAAACAAATCTAGCAGCCCTTTTTTCCAGATCGAGAATTCCATAAACAAACAAGAAGCTACAATGACTTTATACTTTTTGCTGGTGTTAGTTATTGTATTATTAGCGCAGGATCCATGTGATCAATGCGGTACTGGCTTTGATGTTGTGTTTGTTGTATCCGCAACGCAACAACAATTGTGAATATAATCGCATGTTTGTCCTGTACCTTTGTTATTGATTTAAATGTTTTGAATACTGATATTTTTAAAATGAAACTATTAAAGCGGGAGTCGGTAGCACTCTGCCTGCAGGCCCAATTTGATGGTTTGTCCACATTTATTTTAACAAATTTATCACAAAAATATGAAGAATTTACAAAAATAAATGAAAACAGTAAAGGAAGACAGTGGTGAAACCTCTTATTTAAAATGAAATACTTTGATGAGATTATAATATTTATTAAATACATGTCCCATTATCATATCAGTCTTCTATACAAGGTTTTTGAGTAGGCTACTTTAAAAAATAACCGTCATTAGCTATTGTCAGGTGAAAGGTCAGGTCTTTTTTTGTTTGCAAACAGGTGTTTGTTTTGAAATTAGATTATTCTTTCATATGTAATATTCATTACAGTAAATCAAGTGAACATTTACAGGTTTTCCGTAAGATCCATATGCTAATTACTTGACTTTAAGTTTTATCCAAACGAGCAACTTGCCTAAACTTATTTTACTAAATAAAGAATTTACTTAAACTTTACCAAGTACGAACGTAATCATGCCCTATGCGACCCAACTTGATGCGAATGCGACGCTACATGTTAGTTTGTATTGTATCAAAAGTAACGAGTAACGAAACAATACGATAGTAATAAAGTTATCCTATAGGCGACGCGACTCGATGCGATGCTTCGTGCTAGCGCTTGACTGTAACGAAAGTAACGGGTACTGATTGGTTTAGTAACGAATACATACGGGTACAGAATTTCTTGTTACTTTTACAGATCTAATGTAAGTAGGTGTGAGAATTGTTAGAGATGCGTCCCTCAGGCACGGGGTAAAGTAGCCAGGCTATAAATGAATGCACTGAATACACCAATGCTGCTATAAATATGCAGTTTTGTGTTTTGTTTCCTACAGTTGTTTATTGTTCGCTGGTGTTAGTGTCATGTGCATGCCTCAAAAAACCAATCCTTCATTGACTAATTAGTCCTCTGTGTGACTCTACTTTATAAGAGCTGTGGGGAATAATGTATATTCTTGTGGACTCTAAACAAAAACCTGAGGCAGCTTAAGAATAAAAGGCACTTGGCCAAGTACACAAATTAGGTATGGTAGACAGCAGTAGTTGTTAATGGGGACTAATCAGCAGTCAGTTCACAGTGTGAATTACTCACAGCACAACAATGCAGTTATTCTGCTGAGAAAAGAAAATAAGTTCAAAGCACAGCAGGCTGTAATTAGTTGTAGAGCCAAAATTTCAAACTACCAACAACCTTCCAATGAATCCCAAATTTTCTTTATCATTTTATTTCATATTTTGATGTTTTTAAAAATCTTAGTATTGTTTCTTCAATTTTGATAGTAAATGGAACAAGAGCTGTAGTTATGAATATTTCTTTCTTTAAAAGAGAAATAAGCAGTATTGTAGTTATACATGACAGTAGAGGATGGATATCTTTTTTTATCAGTATCATCAGTAGATAATTGGTAAGGGTACATATATTGAACTTAATTCCTGATAGTAATAACTGTGTGCTTAAGGTTGTTTGTGACACAATGTATAAGAAAAATGTGTGGAGTGCAGTGTTTTTTTTTTACTTTACTTTTTTGCTTGATGTGAAATCGGGAACTGAACTGAGTTATTTTAGCTGCATATGGCTGGCGGAATTAGCACAATATAAATTACATTTATACTTGGAAGGACGATTTGGAAATGAGAGATTGTTGTTTTCAGCAACTATGGATTAGGAAGAAATGCCATGGGACAGTATTTAAATGGAAAACAAAATACAGATTGTTTTGTTATTTATGCTAAAAATAGGAGTGGAGATTTTGATTCTGAATCTGTATGGATTAAACTTGATGTAGTTGGTTCTTTCTGTCCAGAGCTAGTAATAAATCAGGGGTTTTTCAGTTTTATTCAGGAAACATTGAGAAAGTTTTTTGAATGGATTTTTTTAACTGCAGTTTTTTAAACCCTATTTATCATTGATTAAGAAATAATAGCGATTCATCATGATGTATGTCTTTGTTTAAATAATTGTTAATAATTCAATGTGTGTAGTTTTAAACAGTGTCTCTTTCTAGAGAAGGTATCAAAAATTGTTGAGGAAAATAATTTAATTTGATTTGGTTTGATTTTGGCTTATCAATGATGAATTCACTAGAGCCAATAGGTTGTGGTGAAGGAATTGAAAGCATGGCCTTTTCTGAGCAGAACAGCTCTCTGTATACCTCACACTGCCAGATGATCAAAAAGATTACAGAGTAGAGCAGTGCAGGTGCATTAAAAAAGTGGCATATATGAGTGTGAAACATTTTAATAAGGTCAAAATGTGATGCTTTCAGTATGAGCCACATGCAAAACATCAGACCTCGTAATAGAAGGGTCCAGAATTTACGAAACTGATTTTTTATTTTCTGCATAGCCAAATCAAGAGAGTGTCCAATGTTTATATACATAGGGTGAGTCAAAAAGGACTTTGGAATGATATAGAAATTTGTTGAGATAACTTACAGAATCAGTAGATGTTTCATTTTGTAGCAAACAACCTCAAGGAGTGCCAGCGTAGTGCACAGTTAAAATGGCCACCTTCATTGATGCGGAGCACGCTCGTTGTGTGTTTTGGTTTCATAAAACGAACTCTGCAACATCTTTTTGGCATAAATTTCATACCAAATACGCTAAAGAACCTCCAAGCAGGCCTACAATTTACTCTTGGCACAAGAACTTTGTTGTGACGGATTGTTTACTGCGACATGATAGTAAATCACCAGGATGCACACGTGTTGATGATTATGTCGAACCGGTTAGGGAGAGCTTTGGCCACAGTCCACAAAAATCAATGCGATCTGCGTCTTGGGAGAGTGGCATTCCACAAAAGACTGGCGAGTGCTGTGTAGCTGTTTATACTTGAGACCATACAGATTCACAGCACATTAGTAATCCAGATCAGGTTGCTCGTGGAGTATTCTGTGCGGAAATATTGTATCGGATAGAGGACGATGAGACATTCCTGAACACAAAAATCTTCGGTGATGAGTCATCATTTCATATCAGTGGCATGGTGAACACCCACAACTGCAGAATATGGGGCACCAAAAATCCACGTGCAACCCTGGAACACGTTCGTGACAGCCTCAAAGTTGATGTGTTTTGTGCCCTTAGCAAATTGAAAGTGTACTGCCCTTTCTTCTTCATGGAGAAAACTGTCACTAGTATTGTGTATTTGGATATGCTTGAAAACTTTTAAATCCCACAAATCGATGAAGATGACCGAGATGGGACTACCAGCAAGATGGTGCACCACCTCATTTCCCCACAGAAGTTCGAGGTTTCCTCGATAATCGCATCCCATGTCGGTGGATTGGCCATGAAGGACCAATCACATGGCCACCTTGCTCCCCAGACTTGACACCGCTGGATTTCTTTCTCTGGGGTTTCATTAAAAATCATGTATATGTTCTTTCCCTACAAAACAATTTGGCTGACCAGAAAATGGAATCTATGCTGCCATATCACAAGTTATGCCCAATTTCCTGCAATGAGTGTGGGAAGAAACTGATTACCGGTGGGATGTTTGCCACATGACAAATGGTAGTCACATCGAGCCAAAATGACACTTAATACTTTTATGTGAAACGAGGTTTTTTGCTACAAAATGACACACCTACAGATACTGTAAGTTATCCCAATAAATTTCTATATCATTCTAAAGTTGTAAAGTCCTTTTTGACTCGCCCTGTATATATGAGCAATTCATGTAATATGCTTTTGACAATCAGTGATGTCAAATAGTACTTGAGTGTTTTGAATCATTTCCAGTAAATTTCTTCTTATTTGATCTGAATACCAGGAATAACTGACATGTTCTCTGTTACATAACAATGGATTAGCACAAGAAATGAAGATCATACATGATTTCTAGATCAGAAATGTTTCATAGTACTCAGTCCATCCCAAATCCTACTAATTTTCCTTATTTGGCTTCAAACAACTTTTAGCTATTCCTGAAACAGAAATTGGCAGTGAAAGGAAAGCTTTTTGATACAGTTTCAGACATCTAGGAAGCTTCAACACTGATTTTAGGGACAATTCTGAAGTATAAGTTTCATAAATGCTTCAGAAAATCTTACAGCAGCTTTATAGTATTGCACTCACTCATAAGGTTTCGTTTTTGTATAAGAGATAAAAACTAAAAATAGAAAAGGTCTTGTACTTCATTTCCCATCGTTGACATTACCCATTTGACACTTAAGACCGAGCATGGTGGGTGAATGGTTAACGTTCTGGCTTCGCATTTGGGAGGATGTGGGTTCGAATCCCTGTCCGGCCATCCAGATTTGGGTTTTCCATGGTTTCCCCAAATCACCCCAGGCGAATGACGGGATGGTTCCTTCAAAAGGCCATGGCCAAATTCCTTCATGTTCCTTGTTCCCAATCCTTTCCCGCCTCTAATGACCTTAGCGTCGATGAAGCGTAAAGCGACAAAAAAAAATCACTTAAGATTTTCTTCGCATATATCATAAAATGCTATTTCTTTTAATACCTTGAATTCTTTGCTGGATTGTCTCCACCATCTTACTTCCGCCTTGAGCTCTTTTTGTTCCTTTAGCTTTTGAGTCTGAAGAAAAGCTGTGAAATTTCTGTTATGTGTAACATGGACTCTTCAGACATCCATCTTGGAATTCTAAAATTACATTTTGTTGGTGTAAGATATCTCCTATCTCAACGTGTTTCTTTTTTAAGTAGCCTTGTAGGTTAGAAACTTTTTATATTTTTCCCTTGTTTATGTATTTGAGTGAATTTCTACATTTCACAGATCATCAAATGACCATCAGCAATGTTTCTAACGTTATACTTCATGGCAGCTTCATTAGTGCAGTCTTGGCGCCTCAACTCACTGGCAACAAAAATTAGGCAACTTCAGAATTTAAATGGAAGTCTTGTTCTTTATAAAGAACCTGATGTTATGAACTTTGCTGAAGATGGTTCGTATTATTATTATACAGATATTCCATATCAATGTGTGGTTTCGGACATATATATGTATGTGTCTTTATTTTATTGTTGCAGGGTGTTTAATATCAAACTTGGGTGGTATCAGTTCCAACTGTTGCCTCAATAAATACCAAGCTAGAGTTGGTGATTTGCTATGGTATGTTGGGAGTAAATACTCCTGTTCCATCTTTCCAAAGGTAGTGAAAATTTTACATTTCTTCTTCTTTTTTTCGTATATTAAAAAGAAATGAAATAAAACAAAACAGTGTAAATTCAATGTGTTCACACAGATAATTTTGCATTTTATTTTAAACTTAAAAAAAAATTCATGCTTTTATTATTTTTTTTTACTATGTAGTTAACAATTTTTTGCTGTAGTTTTGTCATCTAACTGAATTAAGAATAGTGCGTGGAAGGGAAAAGATGACCATGACCACAGCTGGCACTTGATTTCACACAAAAGATAGTGGGAAAATTTTCTTTTGTGGGTAAGAGTGTCAGGGATTGGAACAAATTAGCAAGTGAAGTGATGAATAATTTACCAAAAAGTTGTAGGAGTTTAAAGTTAAAATTAGTAAATCACAAAAGTTGATGTGCGAGGAATTTAGGTTTAATTATAGATTGCGATACTGCTACAACAATTTTCCGCCACACGGAAAATAAAACAGCTATCAAAGAATCATCCCTTGGCTTTTACAAAAAATTTCGTTTGGTCCAGGCCATATCCCAATCTAACCACAAACCCTCTAGGGAAAGTGGGGGGGGGAGGAGGAACTGTTGAAGTTGATACAATCCCTGTAGCAATTTTTTTAAGTTGATGTAATTCTATCACGATGTAGAATTAAACCAGAATTTGACCCTCAAAATATAATAAGATAATTTAAAAAATTATAAGAAAGGGGTAATTAGATGAATAGGGAAATTGCCACCAGATAATGTGCTCCATCACAATTAAAAATTAAATTAAAAAATAATATGAAAGGGGTGTTCATTATATAGATATACAAGAAAGTTGGGTTAGTTTAGCAGATTCCATTGCATTCAAGTGAAAAACGTTTGGTCTCCATATGATGTAAAGTATCTGTTCTTTTTGCAATGGCTTTGAGGATATCATAATACTTTGATAGTGAAATGAGTAGGCAATACTTGAGAGTTAATTGTGAAATGAGAAAATCAGTGCACCAAACGTATGTTTAAATGTTGACCCCAGAGATTTGTACAGGTGATGTTTGCTACGATTGTCTGATCCTAAAGTTAGGCTTATTCTGTCCGACATGGGATTTGCTGCTAGTGTGGTTCCTGTTGGTAATGTGGATAGGCAGAACATGGCATAATAATGGAATGTGTGCCTTTAACATAATTATTATTGTATACTAGAGTGATCACTGTGTAAATGCAAGAGAAAACATGTTAAGTTTATATGGCTTAATACGCATCTTGGTACTGTAGAACTTTCCTGTAAAGAGGAGTTGTCACAGACAACAAAAGTGGTATCATTTTTTAAAGAAACTGACATTTGCATGTTTTGTGTAAATTTGTATTTAGAATCCCATATTATGCAGTTAGGTATTTATAATGCAAGTTTAATATTGGCAACTATTTACAGGGTTTCTGTAAACATTTTACTGTTCTTAAACAAGTTTAATATTTTATTAACTATTCTAAGCATGAAAATAGTTAGTGTAATATTTCATAGTTCTGATAATAACACATATATGAGCTTCCTCCTGGTGTTTGATTAATGATTGTAAAATAGAATGTCTTGTTATTTGTGAAACTTGCTGCACAACATGTATTTGAAAGTCTTTTACAATGCATAGGCCTTGAAATAATTTTTTCATTATCATTGCTTTCAGTTAATTTTATAGCTGCTTCCCTAAAGGTTTTTCACTCTTTTAAACAAAATGTTGAATAAAAATGAATTGTATTGCTTGTGAGCATTGTAACATTGTAAATACTATTGCAATCTGCAAGAAAAAAAAAAAAAAAAAAAATACGGAAGGCTCTAAGAATACAGTGAAGTCACTGTCATATTGGATGACCTTAGAGTTTCACCTGAGAAAATAAATATGTTTCATAAATTGACGAAAACATCAAATTTCATTACAAAACTTACACACAAATAAGATCTCTCACTTCTCTGTCTTAGGAAAAATTCTACTTACTGTCTCATCTGTAACAAGGACATTATACTCAAGTTGAAAAATTAAGGATGTTCTGAAAACAGAAAAAATGTGGTATTCTAATTCTCAGCAGTTGATGTTCAATTATACATTTATGTATTTAATCACTTGAAGTTGATTTGGTTTCTAAGAACTGAGCCTGGTGGAAGAGCAGTAACGCTTGGGCCTGGCATCCGGGAGATGTGGATCCAAATCCCCACCCAGCCACACAAATTTTGCTTTTCTGAGGTTTCCTGGAACCAGTTCAGGTGAATGCTGGGATGAGCCCTTCAAAAGGCCCGTACCTTGCTGCATCCCTCCCTGTCCCACCCTCCCTTTCCCTTTTGGCTCTAATGACCTCAGTGTCAGTGTGTACATATTTAACTAATAGAGTGGAAATTAGGAAAGTAATTATAACTTTTTGAAAGAAACACATTTGGTTATGATGGGATATCTGTCAATTTACATAAAAGTTGCATTGTAGAACTAAGACCTTAATATTGCTTATTATATATTTAGTTTTGCCCGTTTTCTCATTCTACACATTTTCTTTCCACTTTTTTAAATTTTGTTTCTGTGCTTTCCATCGTTTTTTTCTGTTCATTACCACTTGTATTTTCCTTATCCTTCCTTATTGTCATATCTTCAGTTCAGTGGATTTTCTCAGATATACAGAAATGATTCCACTCTTCAGTGGAATATATGAGTCAATTGAAACAAATAATTGATTTATTGTCCTTTTCAATTTCTAATTACCTTCTTCTAATTATACATATTATTATTGCTTCAAGCCCACTATGGGGCGCTTATAACTAGCTCTTTCATGATGCTTGCCTTCATTCCCAATACCTTTTAAGCCCAGCTAATAATGTTTCCTTTCTTTCCTGTGAGATGGGTTTCCGATTTTTAGTAATTTTTGTTGGAGGGGAGCAACAGTTAACCATATCACAAAATTTTGAGCAATCTGCAACCTCAATATCAGGAATCCCAGCATAGTCAAAATCTTTCTGTACCTCTTTGAGCCACATGCTTCCTGTCTTCTAGCTTTTGATAAGTGAGAAGACCTTCTTGGTTAACCTGTTGCTGACCATTCTCAGAAGGTTCCCGTAACATTTAGCCACCTATGTTGCATGCTGATGTTAGCCGTTTACCAACTGTTGCTACAATTTACCGTCCGCTTTCAGTCAGTAGGTTCCATCCGGGAGCACTCTTGGCTCATGAATTTTCCTCAGGATACTTCTTTCAGCTTTTTCCATATCATCCATGGTGCCTTTGCTGTTCTTCAGCAAGGTCTCTGCAGCATATAAGAACTGAAATCTGATAACAGTTTTGCAATGACAGATTTTGCCATTCTTCGAAATACACTTGTTGTAATGATTTCGCAACAGTTGGTATGCTGCATTGAGTTTGGCACATAAATGATGGGGGTTCCATCTCTACCACTGGGGTGGACCCATTCACCAAGGTACCAGAATCGATCAACTTTTCCAATCTTGCTGTGTATGGTCATCAAAGGGGCTTTCCTGGAGCACCGACTCTTCTAGTACTTTGTATTTTTGTGTGATAGCTGCAGTTCTATCTTCACCGCTATATCGTGCAGGCATTTATCCCTGCAGGGGCCTGGTACACAAGTGCCAGGTACAGGTTTGGCGAACCTGCGGTGCCCGAGCTGGAAACTTGCTAGCACCACAAGTTTCCCACACCGTAAACTCCTACCATGCTTCAACGACCACCGTAGGGCGTGACAGTGGAATGTTTTGTGCCTAGGAGAATGGGGATCTTGGCTTAGTAACTCAGATCGTGAGGATGGTAGAAACCTCTATAAAATACTCCTCAAATCAAGGTGAGTAACGTGCCAAGGAGGTGGATGGGTGGTGAGGCAAACCATCCACTAGTGTACAACCTCAGCAGCACCTGTCGCACCCCTGTTGTATTGGGCTTGGTGGCATGATGCAGGGGCTCCATGTCACTCGACAGTTAGTTCCTCCAAACTCGTGGGATCACCCAAAATCATCTTTTTCCTCCTCTGTTGGCTTGGGCATGCCGCAGGGGAAATGTCAGTCTAACGCCCGAAAAAAAGGTGGTGGTAAGTGGGCAAGGGTCAAAAGCCCTCCTCCTGAAAAGGAATATTGTAACAGCAAGGGTTATCTTATTTATAACACCTTTGAAATCATGGCAAGATTGGAGGGATCCTTTGATGAGGTCTCTCCATTCTATATACAGAAAGGAATAGCGGGAAGCTTAAAGAGTGTGAAAAAGCTGAGCAATGGGACACTGCTTCTGGAAACATCTACCCACAAGCAGGCTGTCTTACTCCTTAAGTCTGAGAAGCTCGGGGAGTTCACAGTGAAATGCGAACTCCATAAAACTCTAAACTCCAGCAAAGGAATGATCACTTGTAGGGATCTGATTGATATAGAGTCCGAGGAACTCCTTAAGGAGTGGATGAGGTCCGTCAGATTACACGAAGGGTTAACGGCAATCTTGAGAAGACTGCCACCTTCGTCCTGACGTTCGACACTCCAACATTGCCGAAATCCATTAAAGCTGGATATTTAAATCTGAACGTTTGCCTGTATGTGCCAGACCCAATGCACTGCTTTAAGTGCCAGAGGTTTGGGCATACGATGGCGAACTGCAAAGGCAGCTCCACCTATTGGAAATGTGCAAAATCAGCACATGAGCTGGGTACAAGTTGCACCCTCCTACAGGTGTGCGTTAACTGCTCCAGCCTGGAGCAGGTGGTGTCGAGTGTACCTTGATGAAAAGAAGGTATAGGATTTAAAAATGAAGGAACGACTATCCTATGGCGAGACGAAGAAAATATATAAGGCGCTTGCGCCATCGGTCTTCGCCACAAGTTTCGCCAAAACGTTATCAACTCCCATCAGGAAAGAAAGTGTTGCAGACGTCCATTGTCAGTGCAAGTGTGGCACCAAACCCATTAAGGTCTTAACACATAGGTCCACGGACGTCGGCAGCAACTCTTCTGCAAACCCGACCACTAAGGCAGCAGGTTCAGCAAGTCCACCAGCTAAAGCACAGCTACAATAGCTACAGCCGTGGGTCCCTCTGCAGCAGAAGAAGCGGCACCCATTGCGGAAGCAGCATGTGAAGCAGAAGAAGCATCGGAAACTCCATTTGCCGGTAGTGGATGGCAGACAGTGCAAAAAATTCGGGGTCCAAAATTCAAACATACGGACCCAACGATGTTTGTCTAGTCCCCCTCCACTTCCCCTCCCAGAGCCACAACTGGCAGGTAAAGGAGGGGGCAAAGATGTCAGTGGAATAAAGATCCTCCCGTCTCTGAGGCTTTCACACAATCAGATTCGTCTTCAGACACTGAAGACGTACAAATGCACCGAGCATGGTGGGTGAACGGTTAACATTCTGGCCTCGCATTCAGGAGGACGCGGGTTCGTATCCCCGTCCGGGCATCAGATTTGGGTTTTCCATGGTTTCCCCATATCCCGTATATCCCTTCCAAGCTATTACCCTTTCGGATAGGTGCAATGCACCCTCTGCCACACACTTTTAGTGAATCGCAGAGTAATAGTAATAGTAGTAAATCACTGCAGGCGAATGCCGGGATGCTTTCTTCAAAAAACGCCATGGCCAAATTCCTTCCCGTTCCTTGTCCCTAGTCCATTCCGGCTCTAATGACCTTAGCTGTCGACAAGGCGTAAAGCTGTAAGAAAAAAAAAAACATAAGAATGCCAGTGGACGAACCTGGTCCCTTTCTTCAGCAGTCACCGTCGGAGGACCCACCCGAACTGGGGCGGGTGAAATTAAATAGGTAGGATGGCTGTCATACTACAGGGAACGTCAACGGCTTTCAGGCTCACAAAGAGGAAGTCCAACTCTTAGCATGGTCTAAAACCCTTGTGTGTCTGCTTACAAGAGAGACATTCTAGACTAGTGGTTCCCAACGTGGGCCGTACCGCCCCCAGTGGGCGTTAGAGAGCTCGAAGGGGGCCGTTTGTGAACAAAAGCAAATTTGGGGGGGCGTTGACGGCGAGCCAGTGCCCCCCTAGCCAACACTGGCAAGGACGTGCCGATAAGATTAATTAATAACAAAAAACATTCAACAAACGTTTCAGCAAGTAATTCCAAATGTCCTTTAAGCAAGATCAATGGGGATTAAAAGTTGGTATTAGTACATTATATCTTTGTTCTTAATACCTGCTTCAATAGTTCATGAATGCCTATTTCTTCCTCCAAAGCAAAAAACTTACTGAACTCGGTGTGAAAAGGCCTGCGCCGGCTCCGGTTTGCGTGAAACACCCTTAGACTATCTGACATTAAAAAAAAAGGAAATTGTGTATAGTTGCTTCTCTGACCATAAAATACCCCCAGAAGCTCACAACTCATTGTGCCTGTGGTCTCCCGCATGGGACCGCATTTGGATCTGCAATTTCTTTCACTTGGCCCAGGCTTCTGCTGTCTATTTTCTTCTCGATGTCAGTTGGTCAACTGTTGTTCTCTGGCCCTCATGGTAATTTAGGGTTATGGGAAGTGTGTCAACTATAAGTGGAAAGTGTGTCGACTTGGGACTTGAATGTGTGGAATAAGAAAGAAAGTATTTTCCTGAACTTACATTTTGTTTGTACTTACATTTTACCAACAGTCGTTATATATAATGGAACAGAAGTAATCAGGTGCCGGAAATGACTTTATAATGGAAAATTATTAAATAGTATGGTCACCAGGTTTGAAAATGGAAAAATTTCTTTTTAACGTGTCTACAAAATCCGCTCATATGCTGGAGAGATAGATTATCGAGTGTCCTGGACAGACTTTGTCCATCAATCGTAGCCTCTGGCACACTCAGCCCTTAGTCGCCCACACACACACACAGTAACACGGCCACTCAGCCCATCACGGATCAGTCCCTCCGGATTTGTGGATGGAAACCGTCAGTATTACAGTACGCTGGCAAACTCCCTTAGGATTTCAGCAAGTCGAAAGTCCTGACGGCGGTTTGAAGGCATCGGTCAGTTATGAGCTCTGTGTGCAGATAGTTATACTTTATCGCGAAAAAATGGAAGATTTCAGTCACAGGCCTCTTACGTTACAATTAAGGGGCATCAAACAGATGGTTATAAAATGGATGAGACATTTTTCCCACATTACAAAATTCAGTTAAACTTCGATTCTCAAAGCATAGTACAACATATTCCTGTATCTTGAAACACTAATGATAATGATACAGTAAAATTTATGGGTATAATAATTTATTTATGTCAATAGTATTTATATAGTTAGTATTATATTTAATTTATATTCCTCTCTTCCTCAATATTTTATTTTTGTTTTCTGTTCTCGTCTTCATCCTCTTATAAACAACCGAATCCCAAAGTACCATCAAGTTGGGTCACATGAATCTACCTTTCTATTCCGTTTCTTTTGATCATTTCCACTTATTATGCAAAATCTGAATTATTGTTTTGAAAAACCCAACCCTGCATTCGGGATATATGGCTTAAGAAATGTATTGATACACCTCATTCTCTAAATTTTTATTCATTATACTGCGCCTTTTAATTTTAACCGAGATGAAAATCTGTGATATATTTTTATAAAATAACTTAGAACATCTTTACCATTTTAGCTGAAAATGCGTGAATCGAAGACGGTCTGTAGGACTGTGTGTTAGTGGGGAGCGAGGGGTCCTCTGTCGCTGGCTCCTCTGAAGACAGTCAGTTATCCCGCCAATGTATGGATTGCTAATATAACCATGAATTAGACTTATATTAACTCGAATTAACTGTTCTCCGTCCATCTTTATGGCTGCCTGTTTATCAGTTTGAGCAAATTCTGTCGAACAGCTTGTTATGAAATTACATATTCAAGTTTCGGACCTGAATATCTCAATTCTATCCACTTTTGATAGAGATCTGCCAACCGGAAGTGGAACGTTTTTGAAAAAAAAGGATGTTTCATTAAGAGAAAATTTATTGAAATATAAGAATGATATAGCTCATTCAACTGATCTATCATAAATTTAATGAAACAAACCTACGGCTGCAAGGAGATAATTTGAATTTGATCAAAGCAAAGTCAGTTATTTGTGCGTTCATGTCAAAACTTGCCTTGTACAAACAGGATGTGGGTCGAAGACAATTCTATGAGTTTTCAAATCTTTCTCTGTGGAAACAAATGATGAAGATATTTTAGTATTTTGTTAACATATGGAAGCACTTAAAGAAGATTTTAAAAATAGATTTCAGGATATTCTTAACATGACCATTCCAGATTGGGTATTAGAACCTTTCTCGAATCTACAAACAGCAGATTCATCGCTACAGGAATAGTTGATAGAACTGTCAACAAATGAAGAATTAAAATTGAAATTAAAAAATGGATATCAATTTTGGCTACAGAGGCAAAATCCAGATTTATATCCGGCTTTGTGGGCTGCAAAATTTTTTGTTGCATTCCCGTCGTCATATTTAACCGAAAGGGGACTTAGTGTAGTAAGCAATTTACTAACAAAGAATAGAAAACAGATTGTCAGTAGTGGATACGCAGCGACTTAAGACTCATGCTGAACAATATAGCACCAATGTAGAAAAATTTAGTATCAGTACATCAAGCTCAGACCTCTCACTGAGATTTTATAATAATTTTCAATACATGTTTTAATCAAATTTTGTACAAGGCACCAATATTCTTTAATAAAGTAATTTTAAAAATCTGTCCTTGTTTTTCAATATTTAATATAGCCCAATTCACCTAGAGTGGTGCCATCAAATCACTGTTTGAAGAAGTCGGGAACAAGTAATTAAATTGAAGCGCTATAGATTACACAACGTTGATTACAACAATAAAAGACGTCGGTACTGTTTTTTTCAATCCAAGGGGGGGGGGGGGTGAGTAATTTTTTTTCGAAAAGGGGGCGGTAGGTCAAAAAAGTTTGGGAACCTATGTTCTAGACCTACACATGATCCAGTACTAAGAGGATATGACATATAAAAAAGGATGATACCGAGGGTGATCGAGCGAAATGTGAAGTGGCTGTGTCTGTCTGTCCACTCGGAACCTATAGCTCTCACCTCTGATCTATAAGCAGTGGCAGTGAGGATACATGGTCCCATTAAATTTACCGTATGCTCTATTTATCTACCACCGAACATGCCCATCAATTATGACAACCTGTTCAACATCTTGTGGCAGCCTACTCGGCCATTCCTCCTCTTAGAGATTTCAATGCACACAGTGTGTTGTGGGGTTCAAACGCTGATTGCCCCAGAGGCCGAGTAGTTGGTAGGTTAATAGAGCAAGAGGAAATATGCATCCTCAATACGCGTGAAATGACCCACTTCAGCACTGCTTCCGGATCGTCCTCTGCCATTAACCTTTCATTGTGCTCTCCTTCAATAACAGACTCTGTGCATTGGGAGGTGGATCGCGACCTTCATGGAAGTGACCACTTCCCCATAGGATTCACATAGAAGTCGAGCATGGAGGAGGGAACACACAGAGCGTCAGGAATGCAAACTGGCAGCTCTTCCGCCATACTGTTGTGCTGGAACCTCACGACAGCATACAGGATAAGGTGAATCACTTCACAGAAGCGATTCACCATGCAGCTGACGTCTCCATGCCTAAAAACTCCTGAGCGCGCTGTGAGGGACGCCTGTCCACCTGGTGGAACGACAAATGTCGCTCCACTATTTTAGGGGTAGGAGAAGGGTGTACGTTCGTTTTTAAGTTGCATCCAACAGCTGACACCCTAGCAGCGTTCCATGTTGCAAGAGCTAAGGTACGTCATGTGGTTAAGGAGAGCAAGAAAAGGTCATGGCTGAACTTTGTGAGAACAATTAACTGTTCCACTACGTCATCAAAAGTATGAGAGTCTATCTGCCGTATATCTGGAAGGTACTCCCAGCCACCATTGTCTGGATTACTGGATCAGGGACGTGTAGTTACCAACGAACGAAGCTTAGCCCAGCTGATGGCAGATAACTTTGCTGCCATCACTTCATCTACCATTTTTGACCCTCGGGTGCAGGCGACGAAGAATTGCTGCCGAGAGGCGTATGCTGTGCTTCGATTCGTCGGATACAGAGGCCTATAACAGCCCATTTACATCTTGGGAGCTGGAGTCTGCACTAAACAGTGCTAAAGGACACTGCTCCAGGGCCTGATATGATCCAGGTACCAGATGCTGAGATATTAGTAATGATGCTAAAGAGTACCTTTTAGATATTTTTAATCAAATTCGGACCGGAGGACACTTCCTCGACTCGTGGAAAGAAGCAACACTAATTCCTATTTTAAAAACTGGGAAAGACAAATTGTTGCCAGGTAGGTATCATAGTATTGCCTTGACAAGCTGCGTGGGGAAGACACTGGAGAGGATGGTAAATCGCCGCCTCGTCTGGTGTCTTGAATCCCAAAACCATCTGAGCCGCCTTCAGTGTGTATTCAGGAAGTTATGTTCCATCTTGGACAACCATGATCCTGCTGGAAGCAGCAATACAGGATGTGTTTATCTGCAGCCAACACCTTGTTGGTATTTTTTTTAAATATATATCGAAAAGGCCTACGATACTACCTGGCAGCATGTTATTTTAAAACCATTGCATGAATGGGGGCCCCGTTTTTTTAAAATCATTTTTATCTGAACATTGCTTCCGGTACCGAGTTGGCAGCAAAGTGTCTAATCTTTTTATTCAGGAAAAACGTGTTCCTCGAGGGTCAGTTTTAAGCATGACACTTTTAGCTATTGCAATAAATAGCATTTTCAAGTGTAATAAGGAGTCCCGTTTGGTACTCCTTATACGCGGATGATTTTCTAATATCTTGTACATCGTCCAGCCTGCGAAGTGCTGAGTGGCAGCTGCAACTTGCGCAGAACAGGCTGGATGAATGGTCAGTGCACACAGTTTTCGTTTCTCTGCCAAGAAAACCTGATGTGTACTTTTTACTCGTTGCACGAGTCTTTTAGCAGAGCCCCATCTTACCTTAAGGAACACCGTTTTACGTTTTACTGGTATTATTCGTTTTCTGAGCCTTATTTTAGACACAAGGCTCAGCTGGCTACCACGTCGTAAAGAAGTGAAAGCCAGAGCCATGAAAGATTTAAAGGTTATAAAATGTCTCTGTGGCAGGTTGTGGGCCACCGACCGCTCCTGCCTGCTACAGTTTTATAGAGCCTTTGTACGATCATGGTTGGAGTATGGGTGCATTGTGTATGGTTTAGCACAGGACAGTTATCTCAGAATGTTGGATAGTGTCCACCAAGCAGGAATCCGGCTGCCACGGGTGCCTACCACACCAGCCCAATACCCAGCATATGTGCTGAGTCTGGCGAGCCGCCGCTTTCCATCCGCCCACATCTTCTCATGGTGTGACACTATATACATATTACTTCTACTCCTGGCAGTCCCATGTACAACGTAGTAATCCATCCTAACTTGAAACGGCACTACATCAACTGCCATAGAGCGACCAAACTGTTCAGCTACCATACAAGAGCTCTTTTAAAGAATATAGTTTTGAGCTGACCTCATTTTATCACCAGGGTTGGAGTAAATCTCCTCCCTGGCTTTTAAATAGGCCCATAACAGTTTTAGAACTGTCTCGGTATAACAAACTGTTTACCGCTGACAATGTTTTTATTAATGTTTTTAGAGATATTTTAAATCAGTATCATACCTTTACCCCAGTATTCACAGATGGGTCTAAGCAGGCTAACAAAGTAGGCTGCTCTGTGGTGTTCCCCCGATTGACTTACAAATAAAATCTGGATAGGAGGTGCAGTATTTACACCGCTGAGTGTTACAAACTGCTAAAGTCGCTCCACCATAAGAAAGTAAGCTGTGATATGAAGTACATCATATGCTGTGGTTCCTTCAGCTGTATCCAGGATTTTGGAAACATGTACCCAGCAGATCGTTTGGCTCAGGTCATACAGGACACCCTCCTTTCCCTCCAATCACATAGAAAGGAAGTTATATTCTTCTCGGTACCGGGCCTTGTGGGAATCAGAGGGAACGAGGTAGTAGATGAAGCTGCCAAGTTAGTCTGTAACAAGGTCAGACCTTGCCTCAGCAACGAAGAGATTTATTTTTGGTGTTTGCCAGAGGCAGTGGCAGGAAGTTGAGCATAATAAGCTCCGGCTGGTGAAACCGACTGTTCAGCCGTGGAGCAGCTTCTTCCAGTGGGCGAGGAGGGATGAGGTTCTCCTTACTTGCCTCCACATAGGGCACTGCCCTCTAACACACAGTTTTCTTCTCTACCAGAATGTGATGCTTGTGGCATACCTAAGACGGTGCACCACATTTTATCTGATTGTGTGTTATTTTTAGACTTATGGGCAGACGTTGGCCTAGCCAACGATCTGTCCCTTATTTTAAATGATGACAGTGACAGCGTGGCTAAGATTTTAAAGTTTTGTAGCTTGGCTGGTCTCGTCCCAAAATTTTTAGGAGATCCGCCTAGGTTTTAGAATGGATTGATGGCCTTTTACAACCACCAGTCCAAGAACCGTTTTTTTTTGTTTGACATCTTATATTTGGCTGGCCCTCTTACAGTCGACTACACTGATGGCAATTCTCTTTTATGTCACATTGTCGTTCCAGGTGTTTGTCACGGCACTAATAACCTTGATGTTGATGTGCCCTAAAGCCCAAAAAACAACAACAGCTGAGATGTGATGTCATGTGCTCTGATTTGTATTTTGCACCACTGTATTTTTGCATATTATTTTGTTAACATTTGAACACTTATCAACAAATAAAGTTGATTTTTGGTATCCATGCTACATAATCTATCATTTTTCAATTAAAGTTTCATAGTTTTCTTTTTAATGTCTAGTACCCTATTGCCTGAATATCTTCCCTTTCACTTAGCATAGCCATAAAAATTTCTACATGCATCTTTCCCCCTGCACTGATAATATTCTTCATAAACCTTAGTATCCTTCTTAAATGCTATTAATTCCTTGATTAGTTTGTTTTAATGTTCTCTACTGCATTGTTGTTTCTGAACTCTGTTGTGTTCTCTTCTTACCACCCTCTTTTACATCTTATGTTTCCTGTTATACTATGAAGGTTCTATACCATTCTTTATTTTTTGTTTTAAAAATAAGATCGGAAAGGGAATGATGACCTGTCACTTACCACAGATAAAGGCAGGAGGGTGAGATGAACATGTAAAAAACACAAAAACAAACAAATTGAACAATATTTCGTTAAGAAACCTTATTCATGTGAGAGGCGAGGCATATGGCGGGGGGAAAGATGTGATCACAGCCCGACCCACCACATGAATGAAACAAAGGCGGAAAAACGGTGGGGGTGGAAGTGCCGGGGGTGGGGGGATAAGGTTGAACAGTGATAAGAGTGGAACAAGATAATCTCTGCGGTGCTTGTTTAGAAATTATTATTGAAAACATTATTTAAAAAAATTTAAAAAATTACAATATCATTTTGATTTGTATCAGTTATAAAGGCAGAAATATATACAATTTAAAAAAATTTAAGAGAGAAAAAAATATAATATGTGTGTGTGTGTACAAAGTGACAGGTTTTAACTTGGGTTTAGGTCAGGGGTGTGTCTGGTGTCAAGGATATGTTGGCAAGCTAGTTCCCACTTGCGGTGTTCTGAAGGGCTGGTGGTGTTCGGAAAAACTCTAACAGTTCTAACTGTGAAACAGGTGTTGAGGTTGTTCGAATCATGTGAGTTGGCATGAATTACCACTGGATGGTCAGGATTGGAAGTATAAACTTTTTGCCTGTGGCCATTGATCCTGTAGGATAGTTGTTGAGTGGTGAGGCCGATGTATGAAGCATTGCGATGGACACAGGTGAGTTGATAAATAAGGTGAGTGCTAGAACACATAGCATGTCCAATTATGGCAAAGGATTCCCCTGTGACAGGATTAGAGTAATGGTGGTGGCGGCAGTCAGTGAAGGACCATAGGAAGTCATCCCCACGGTGGAGAATCTGGTTGACGGATTAGAAACCAGGAAAGAACTGGGTGAGGAGTGTTGGTCCACGGACAGTTTTAGGAGGTACAGAACGAGGGTTGTGGGAAATGGCTCGGGAGATTTGTTTTTTCCACGAGGTCGTGTGGGTATTGGCGGGAAATGAGGGCTTGGGATATTTGTTGGGAGTAACTGGAAACTGATTCTTTATCGGAACAGATGCGTCTACCACGGATTGCAAGGCTGTATGGGAGGGAATTTTTGGTGTGGAAAGAGTGATAACTGTCAAAGTATAGGTATTTTTGTAAGTTAATAGGTTTGATGTCTACAGAGGAGTGGAGGGCATCCTGTTGGAGGGAGATATCCACGTTAAGGAAGGTGACACAGGTGTGGGAATATGACCAGGTGAAATTGATGGAGTGACTGTTATTGAGTGAGTTGAGTAGTTCCAGGAGGGGGTCTTGCCCATGGGTCCAGATCATAAATATATCATCTATGTATCTGAACCACACGAGGGGACTGAGGGGGCAGTTCTTCAGAAAATTTTCCTCCAGACGGCCCGGGAAGAGGTTGGCATAGGACAGGGCCATGCGAGTACCCATGGCAGTGCCGCATTTCTGGCGATAAATCTGGGAGGTGAAGGAGAAGTAGTTTTAGGACAGGATAAAGTTGGCTGGGGATATGAGAAAGGATGTTCTGGGAAGACTGTTTGGAGGGCACATATCCAGGAAGTGTTGAAGGAAACTGAGGCCTTCAAGGTGAGGAATATTGGTGTACAAGGAAGTTAAGTCAATGGAGACGAGGAGGGAGTCTGGGGGTAGAGGACTGGGGACTTTGGACAGATGCTCAAAATGCGAGGTCTCTTTGATGTAGGAAGAAAGGTTGTGCACAAAAGGTTGGTGTTGATCCTCCTAAACTGAAATCCGTTCAGTGGGGGAACAATATGTCTTCCCGTATTGCCAGCCTTGTGTATCTTGGGTAGGAGGTATAAGGTGGGTGTGCAGGGATTTTAAGGTGTGAGAAGAGATAAGGATTGTGAAGAGAGGCCTTGTAAGGGGCCCAGGAGGTCCAGGAAGGAGCGAATTTCAAGGCAAATGGAAGAGGTGGGATCTGAGGCGTGTGGATGATAAGTATGATTCGAACAACCTCAACACCTGTCTCACAGTTAGAGCTGTTAGAGTTTAGCCGAACACCACCACCCCTTCAGAACTCCACAGATAGGAACTAGCCTACCAACATATCCTTGCACCAGACACACCCCTGGCCTAAACCTACGTTAAACCTGTCACTTACTAATTTTGTACATATATATATATATATATATATATATATATATTTCTCTTAATTGATTTTATTTTTGCCTTAATTTATTTACCCCTATAAATGATCCAAATCAAAATAATATTGTAATTTTTTTATTTTTTTAGTAATGTTTTCAATAATAATTTCTAAAAAGGTGCTGCAGAGATTATCGTGTTCCATTTTTATCGCTGTTCAACCTTATCCCTCACCCCCGGCACTTCCACCCGCACCCCGTGTTTCCGCATTTGTGTCATTCATGTGGCAGGTCGGGTTGTGATCACATCTTTCCCCCCGCCATATGTCTTGCCTCTCACCAAAATATTGTGCATTTTGTTTTGTTTTTGTGTTTTTTACGTGTTCATCTCACCCTCCTGCCCTCATCTGTGGTGACGGGTCATGTTTCCCTTTCCTATTTTTTTTAGTGCCCAACGGCAATTTCTTTGTTTACGTTATTCATTTATTTTTTGTTTTGTTATAAACATTTCTTCTCCCATTTTTTTCATCTTGAACTGTTCCCACTACAACACCTTACATGTATCTTCCTTACATGTATTGAACCTTCCCCTGAAATATCACTTCAGTTCTGAAATATGTACATTTTTTGTAATTGCATCTATTACCAACTTCAATTTTTGCCACTAGTTTACTAAATCCTCTAATATCTATCAGAACTGCTTTATGGTAACTTATTCTTTCATTTACTTGAGACCCCACAAGATTATCATTAGGCTTTATTAGGAATATATCCAACATGTTGGATCCCTTGATGCTCTGCTCTAACATGTTTGTGAAACCTCCTTCCCTTACTAAGGTATTTGCAAATTTTTGTTGTCTTGTGTTAGTAATCTTACTTCCTTACCAGTTGAAACGTGGTAAATTTAAACCCCCACCAGTAATGACCATTTTATGCTCACCTTTAAGAACCTCATCTTCATCATTAATTCTCCTTCTGCTGTAAGCAGCCAACACACTTTTTTTTAATCACCCCAGAAATCTACCCCTAGCAACCCATAGCTATAATCTACGAATATCAGTGAACTTTAAGTAATCTTTGCTACATCCCCAGTGTAGACCACAACTGTAATTGTTTCATCAGCTTCAACTGTTTATTTAGCATTTATGATTTTTCCCATCTCACATTTGCATTCAGTATCCTTTTGGTCACCTATTTTATCCTCTTACCAGCAGCCTCTATCTTAAAAAAGTACACAGTCCTGACCCCATCACAACTGGAAGTGGGCTCTGTCACAGCTTTAGCTAACAACTTAGAAAGTACCCCCCCCCCCCCTTGTTTGTTCCATTTAGGTGTAGGCCATGCTTAGTGAAACCTCACCTACCAATGGTGTCCACAGGAATAACCTCCAAGACAGAATTAATACCTTTCCCAAGTAGCACCCGTTTCCACGTCAGCTGCCTCACAGCGTAGTTCAGCAGTGGCCAGTGATTTGGAAACTGTACAAGCTAAACCCTGGTATGCTGTGTCTCCTTCACCATTTTACTCGGGTCACTCTCCATACTATAACTTGTGTTTCTGTCAATATTATTCCCTGCACCTCCAACCATCACTACTCTATTCTCCTTAATGAAACATCTACAAAATAAACATATATTCTCTAGTAACTGACCTGATGTTGCACTGGATGTATTCTCCAGTAACTGACCTAATGTTGCATGAGGTTTAAAAAACTTGTGACTTGCTAGCCTTTGCATAACTGATTCTGCAGAAGAGGGCCTACACATCTTCCTTGCCTACTACCTGACACTTTTCTTCCTATTTGCCTTGCATGCTCCTATTCCTAAATGCCTGCTGCACCATTCCTAATCCTATACCTATATGAGGCTCTTCCCCTCTTGATTCTGGTAACAGGTCAAACCTATTTCTCCCTACAATTTCTAAAGTGTCTAGCTTCTTCATCCTGTTAACTGTATCTTCTCTATGGGATGTTTTTTCAGCTCTTATCCATCCTTCTCACTTTCCCCACTAAACCCACCATCTCTCCTTTCTACCTTTATAGGATGAGCCTGAAGGGTCCTCATTCTTTTGCGCAACTTCCTGATCTTTTCATCCTGCTTTGAAACTTTCCTACCCGTAATAGATAGAGGATACAACCATGGGAGAACCTCATTAATCTTCTGTGTTCCCTCTCTATTACATATCCAATTAAACAACTTCTTACACTGACTGCAACCTACTTCATTCATCACGAACCTGCAATAGGCTGTAAGCACCTTAGAATTTGGTTAAATTCTACTTTTTTGGCTATAAGGCATAGGGAAGGGGGTAAACCTTCTAGAAATTGTAAAATCTTTAACCTTGTAGCTACAGCATATGTGAGGAGCGAATCGTATAGAAGATGATACTGCAGCTCATCTCAGAACAAAAAACGTTTTAAAGGCAGAAAAGTCATTAAACACATAATAATTGCCACAAATCAACATTTAAGAACAGTTAATAATAGCAAGCATCTAGTAAACTTACCTAAATCAGCGAAATCCTTAGCTATCCAAATTGTAAACAATCGGGTTTGGTTACGTGATCATATCGTTATTTTGCAACACTTTTTGATGCAGTAAAGTATTTTAATAATAATAACTAACCAAAAGCAAGTAAAATTCACTAAAAACCAATAGTTTCAGGCCATATAAATAAAGAAAACAATTTCAAAACTTCGTTGAACAAAACTTGCATTGTTAACACACCATAATAACACGATTTCAGTAATTTTCAGAACAAGTAAATTTTAAATAATAATAGAGAACACCACATAACATATGAAAGTTTTAAAACATTCCACGCAGTTTAATAAACACTAAATCAGTTTTTAACAAAATTTAGTTGTGAAGGAAAATGTGCCAACTTTAAAATCAAGTTGTAAGCTCCTAAAACCACCTAAGTAAACAAAAACACTTTTAAAATGAATAATAAAATTGGGAAATCATTCTGAAACTGGCACCTTTTTGATATAAACTGTAAAAAAAAATAGTATTTTTGCATTTTTACCGGTTGCAATCCCACCTCCTCAGAATTTCGAAGATCAATAACTTTTGAAGTTTTTAACATATCAAAATTCTAAATAGCACCTTGGAAAGTGCAGAAATGTGGGAAAAAAACTGATGACGGTTTAAATAAGATACCGAGCGTGGTGGTGTAACGGCTAGTGTTCTGGCCTCGCATTCAGGAGGATGGCGGTTCGAATCCCTGTCCGGGCATCCAGATTTGGGTTTTCCATGGTTTCCCAAATCACTCCAGGCAAATGCCGGGATGCTTCCTTCAGAAGGCCATGGCTGAATTCCTTCCCATTCCTTGCCCCCCATCCTTTCCTGTCTCTAAAGACCTCGCTGTTAGAGAGACGTTAAGCATATATATATATATTATATATATATATAAAAAAATAAGATATTCAAAAAAAATTTTAAACTCGGTTGCACACGACACAGGAAGTAATGATGCTGGTCAAAATAACTTTACAATTTCACACACGAGATTAAAGTTTTACGGGAATCTGAGGAATTTTAGAGACAAAGTCCACATAACACACAACCTTCCTCAGGAACCAAGTAACACATGGTGAATTTCTGAAGGCCCTCAGTTCAAATATTTTTGTTTAACTCTTTTTGATGTTGGTGGTGAGAAGGCTAAGAAATAAAAGTTTCCACATGCTTGCACCGACATCAGATGGCTGGAGACATTCGGAGTGAATAGACGTATGGTTTGGGAGAGTGCGAGTCAAGGCGCTAGGCCTTATGGGGAAGGTTAAACACGAAGTGAATGCCGAGACGTTTTGGTAGAGCATACATGTTAGTTTTCTGACCGGTGTAGTACATGTGATCATCCATTATGAAACTTTAAATTTTCTGTCAGGGGTTCGGCGGTGTTGTTCTTGCTTCATTACTTGCAATTCATGTGTGAAGAATACTCTGATTGCCTGTACCAACTATAACATGTGAAATAAATTGAACTTTTGAACAAGACAGTTTTTTCGTGATCCGAACATTGAAGCTTTTCTTTTCTACAATATTACCTTTCTCTCCTAAGGTCAAAATTTAGGATTGTGGCGACCATTTTCATAATGCAGTTGGTAATATCCAAAGGTTTACCACGTTTTATAAACATTTCAAATTTTTATCAGATAACGTGCAATTGTAAGTTAGTTCAGTTGAGCGTTTGACCTGATATCCTAACCCCAGTATCAGGTTTGTCCCTTACAAGTAGTGTCCGACCGAAGGTCATTTTTTGGCCGAAGCCGAAGCCGAATGTTCGGCTCTTGGGATAACCTTCGGTCGAAGCCGAAGCCGAAGGTTCAAAAATAATTATATATCTCAGAACACTAACATGAAGTATATATGACATGCAAAAAATGAACTGTTATTTTGTTTTATATGTGGTATTTTTTATATAAATTGCACCTTTACAATAATTATAAACAAAGTTTTTAATATTTATTTATTAGAATAAAATAAAACAGTAAAATAGTACCAAACCAGGTTCTGAGCAATGCAATTTAGCAAAAATAAAAGCAGTTATTTTTATTTAGCAATAATAAAAAGAAACTATAAAATTTAACAGTAACAGCCCGAATAAAATCAGAATAATTTGTATCGTGGATTAAATTAATAAGTTTTGGAGTTTTAGCTTTGGTAAATCAAATACATGTTAGCTTATGTATAGTAATACCATCGTTTTTTAACAACAATAAAAATAAATTTCAACCTTCTTACCTAGCATAAATTATTCTAGCTTTTAAAATACGATATTCTGCTGTCTAAATTAGTATAACATATTAAATTTTCAGTTAAAACCGAATCAATACCAATATTTTGAAAGTAGTTTCACGTATACAGATTAATTAAAAACGTACTAAATATAACTAAAACAAAAGGTACATCGGCACTAATAAAATAAGATTTAATCGCTCCAAATGACCCGTTTTATTTGTTATTGTCAGTGCACAGCTTTGACGTAGAAATGACAAAATATCAGTCTTCGTATTTACAATTTCGTCGCTAGTCAAATACTTAATTTTAAACCGTGGATCGATTACAGCGGCAAACAACAACCGTAAGGTTTTTCTTGCGAAAGCAGATCTCCTGTTAACAGACCCACACAAGCGGCTTTTGAGCAGTATTATATGATCAGCCTTCATCCTTCTGAGCAAGTTTTGTGTTTCAGATGTCAATGATTGATATAATTAAAGATACTGTTGATAAATCGCTAGAAATATTAGTTGTTGCTTCCCAAAAACACTTCAGTGGAGTTATAAAATTGTTCATTTGTATCCATTCTTCTACAGCTGTAATTTCTATTCCATCACGTTCTAACATATACAGATTTACTGCATTTTTCTGTTCTATTAATTAAGATATCGAGTGGCTTGTTCACTCTTCTTACGGTCTACAACACTTTTTCACTATTTCTATTATAGCAATATCTTTAAAAATTACTTTGTGAATTATGAGCTGTAGAGTGTGAGTAACACAACCAATAAAAACGAAGTTTCCATAGCGGATGGTAGTATTCATATTTCAAGTATTGTTACATATACCCGTATTGATATTTTCTTTTGAATTGTATTTGGTAACAGTTTCAGTGATTTTTTGTGCAATATATTGCCTTGTATGAGCTTCCAACACAATAACAGCCAATTTAATTTTTAATTTTTTTATTTTGGATCCTTTGGAAATGTCATGTGCCGTGACACTCAAAAACGTGTTTGCTTGATCACTTCATATCTTCGTGATAAAACTGATCAATTCAGCCTTTTTCTAAAATCAATGCAACGTTACTGTTTACTTTTTCGTACGTAGCTGGCATTAAAAACTTTCTAAAATATTTCTCTAACTTTTGTCTGTACTAGGGTCGAGTTTGAGGATTAGTAAAATTAAGTCTGCGAAGTCCTTCTCCTTCAACGAGGTTGTACGGAAACATGTTTACAATGACCAGGTCCATACGTAATACACTAATCCGCAAAGAAATCGGATGATTATCGGGCCATGGTGGCGCTACTTTTTTTTTTTTTTTTGCGATATCGCATAAAGTAAACTGTTAAACTTCTTTTGTAAAATCTTTGGACGCATACAAGATCTCTGATTTTTTTTTTAAAAATTAATCAAGCTTTGGTATTTAACACTGGCTTCACAATATACATCCCACTGTTTTTTATGATGTTTTCCAAATGGTTCTTTATCTTTGCTATCGTCTGTTGGCGTGCTGCGTGACGGTATTCGTAAAAGTTGGTTCATTTTCAGGGGTTGGATGTAAACCTTCGGCTTCGGCCAAACATTCGGCTGAATTTGGCCAAAGCCGAATGTGCGGCCGAAGGTGCTTTTTTTGGCCGAAGCCGAACCTTCGGTCGGACCCTACTTACAAGGCACCACACTTCCCAGGCATGATTTTTTCTCAAATACTTTTAGTACCTTCTAAACCAACCTTAAGTATTGAAAACAATTGTCTATAATCTTAAATTTAATAAATAGTCTAGTAAAATTCGTACTTGAACATCTAGGTAATAAGAAGCAGGTAATTTGACTCTGATCACTAGTTGTCTAGAATTAAACTTAAATTTTTACCCTCCAGAAATCACAGGAAGAGGGAAAGAGTGAAGAAATATAATATTGACAGGCTATAAATTACACGAGAAGTATTAGAAATTTTTTTGGAAGGGATAAAAGTGTCTAACATGGTAAGTTCGAGGATTTATCTAAAGAAATAACCAACACAGCTCAGAAAACATTTGGATTATCCAAATATAAAAGGAAACCATGGTGGAATGGAATATGTGAAGAAGCTTTAACAGAAAGAACAAAACAATCGAAAAAGTGGAAATGCTCGGGAAAGATTTACCACTATGAACAGTACAAACAGCAAAGGAAAGAAACCACCAGAATAGTAGGGGCAGTTAAAACATTATTCAAAGAATCACAACTTATTGAATTGTGGAATAGTTTTGTTAAAACTAACTCCCGATACTTTTATCAGACCTTTAAGAATAAATTAAAGGGATATCAAGCCCCCAGTATATGCTTCAAAGACGAAAGTGTTCGAATGGGCCTAAACAAAACTGAGAACTGCGAAATACTTGTAAAGCAATTTTGAGAAGCTTCTAAACTGTGCTGAATCAACCCATAACTTGGATTTTTCAGGAATTAATGAAAACCTTCATGAAGATACACCACCCATTGTTGAAGAAATTTTAAAAATAATAAAGCTAGTGCAGGAGACTGCATAACAGCCGAACTTTTAAAATGGTCCCAATCAAAAATCATTCAAGAGTTACAGTAAATTTTTGAAAGAACTTGGAGAACAGAGAAGATTCCTGATGAATGGAAAGTAGCATTAATACATCCATTGCATTAAAAAGGTGACAAACAAAATGTTGATAACTATAGAGGCATATCCCTATTGCAAGTTGCATATAAAGTATTCTCAAAACTCTCATTGAACAGAGTAGAGACAACAACACTTGACAAGCAATTGGGGAAGTATCAGAGTGGATTGCATAAAGGTAGATCTTGCTCAGAGCAAATATTCAATCTAAAATCCATAATCGTCATCGAATATTAAATAGTAATATTTATAGATTTTAAAAAGGCTTTTGACTCTGTTGATAGGGAAACTTTGGATAAAACAATTTGTGAATTTAGTAAAATCTAAATTGGCAAACCTAATACTTGAAACTCTTACAAACACAGTTTCAAAAGTAAAATTTATGGATGGAATCTCAAAACCTATCAAGATAAACTCAGGTGTGCAGCAAGGTGATGGTCTGTCACCCATTTTGTTCAACTGTCTCTTAGAGAAAATTGTAAGAATTTTGAATAGTAAATTGAAGGAACACAAAATTTCATCAATAATTAATTGCCTGGCATTTGCTGACGGTTTTGCTATAATTTGAGAGAACATTACAAATGTGAAAACACAGATTAATCTCTTGGAAGCAATAGCCAACAAAATAGGTTTGAGAATTTCAGTAGAAATAACTAAATTTTTTACAAACATTAAAAACGCTCCAAAATTTTTAATGGCAGATATTGGACGGATAGAGAAAGTAAAGCAATTTAAATATCTGGATGAAATAATTCAAGAAAATGGATTAGATAAATCTGTCATAAAAGAAAGGATACACAGGATGAAAAGAGCATATGGAATCACTAAAAAAATTTGTAACAAGAAGTGCTTGTCTACAAATCTTAAAATAAGGCACTACAACTCGGTCGTCAAACCAGAATGTCTATATGCTAGTGAATGTCTTGTGTTGAAATATGGACTGGATAAACTGTAATTACTAGAAAGAAGAATCATGAGAAAACTCTTTGGTCCAGTTAAAACAACAGAACTATGGAAGTTAAGAAGTAATAAGGTAATATAACAGAACATAGAAAATATAACAGTCAATAAGGAAAAGGAGAATGCTGTTTTTTGGATATATCTACAGAATGAATGATAACAGACTAACAAAAAAGATACTCGGTTACCTTTGGGGGGAAAAGTCAACAACCTGCTGAATTCAAGAGATTAAGAAAGATTTGGAAAAAACATAAGAGAAGAGGAAATTATGGAATGGGAAAACTTTAGAAAGAAGGTATTAAGTTTGGAAGGATTCCAAGACAGAAGAGGAAAGACATCTGCTCCGAAGTGGTCTGAAGAGAGAAAGAAGCAGCATAGTGAAATAATGAAGGAATATTGGATTAACAGGAAGAAAAAACAACAAGAAAGGATGAAGAATTGCGATTGAAACGTGGTCCCAAAAGGCCTTATCGGAAAGAAGAAGAAAATTCATACTCTGTGCTTAACTTATTTTTTTCTTATATAATAGTAGTAATTACCCTTCAGTTACCTTACTGTAATTAATATGTAGATAAAAATTCTTTATTTTAGGAATATTTAAATAAGGCAGGGTTATATTTCTGGCAGAACTAGTTCATATAACTTTTGCTTAAGATTTCAAAGTTAAATCTACAATCGAATTTCAAGGATCAATATTAATGTAGTGCTTACTGATATGAACAACAGTAATTAGTTATTGACAGTTATTTATTTTATTACTAGCAGATTGTTATTTCAATGCTTTAATACTAATTAAATAACAGACTGTTAAGTTTCAGACAGAACAAAAATAGACAATGTGTGTTTGTACGTACTACCTACCGCAATATAAAATACTTATTTATGTAGTGATATAAGAATTTCAAGTTGTTAAAATAACTTACACCACAAAGTTTAACTATAATTTCTTGTCTGTAAACTAACTACCAAACTTTCAGCTAATTGTAAAATAATAAAGCTACTGATAATAAAATGATGATTAAACAACAACAATAAGTGATTTTTGAAGTATTATTTTTAAATTAAAATATTAATATTATGTCTCACTATCAATAAATCTAACTATTTACTTGATAATAATAATACTAATAAAGTCATCAAAACTAATGAATTGCATGAAATAGTAGCCAGTTTACTGTTAAAAAAGTAACTAACAAACTTAGGAATCAGTGAACACAGCTCTATAAGATGCAATATTATAAATGATACACTACACTCTGCCAGCGCAAAATAAACAATGCATCTAGACTCTGCTACATATGAATTAAACTATAACTTTTAAAACAAAACCACTACACTTAGAACAAAGCCTATCTGCAAAAAAATTAATGTAATTACCGATGATTGTCTCAAAACAATTGCACCTAGCTGTTTTACAAAACCTTTACACACTTGCTTGGCTATAAAGCAATAAATTCAGTCACTACTCAGACATATGCTACTGCAGGGGTGTAACTAGGATGGAACAGTGGGAGTGGTCTGTCCTATGTGTCACCTGTTTTGGGGTGATACCCACATTTCAAGAAATTATATTTATTGTTTTAAATAAATATCTTCCTTCGTTATTATTATTGGAAACAACACCACATGTAAATATGATTCTGTAGACTTTCGTTGTTATTGTATACCTTATCTTGGATCTCTAGGAGAAGCCACATCAATTTATTAAAATGTAACATATCTGCCAATGTGCTGTGGCCTTCAGTAGAGGACTCTGATGATAGCTACAGCACAGTGGCAGTAACATTATGTTTTAATAAAATGATGTGGCTTCACATGGAGAACCAAGATAATACATGATGAAAATCTATTCACACATCATCATATCACAAGTGCATAAAAACTTTCAATTTTTTTTAAAATCATTGCTGTTAGGCTTGATTTCAAGTAAAAATGAATTATAATTTTTTAATTTTTTTTATTTTTAATTGAGCAAAGAAAATTTTAAAAAAACAAAAAAAAAAAACACAGTCCAGTGTACTGTTCACTGTTGTATGTAGAGAATAATTATTGACAATACTGCGCATTTACAGAAAACATGGCTTTTAGAATCACCCGAAATTAGCTTGCTTGCCATCTGCTTATTAGAAGCAGCAGCAGTTTGCTACATTTTACTTTTTCGTAGACCATTAATAACCAGGAAGTTTTGAAATTAAAGGAAAGATATATATAACTGCTAAAACCAAGGTAAATGGATAGTTAAATTTTAATAAATGTAACAAGTACATTTCCTCTTTATTATTTAAAGAGAAATGTTGTTTTCTTCTGAAACAGAATTAAGATACAAGCAAAAACATCCATAATCTAAGCTTCCATTTCAAGAGTCAGGTCATGAATTTATCCGTGGTGTGAAATTCATCTTTTTAAAGATTTTTTAAAATCTTATTAGAATACAGTTAGGATTTAAGCTAATATTCATGAGTACCTTGATGTATTTTCTATGGCTTGTAATTTCACATTAATCATTTGACAAATTAGTGTGATTATTAATATAAATCAGATAAATTGAGCACATTTCAAATTACATAATTTTATGACCACTGATATCTGTCAAATAATTAATAGAAAAAATATAAAATACTTCAAGGTACTCTCAAATATTTTTGAATGCTAGTTCATATCGATTTAAACAGTAAAATGCAAGACCTATAAAAAATTTGAACTTCACATTTATGTAAAATTTTTAACCCTTATGAAAATTAAATGAAAGTAGCATTTTTTCTTTAAAATTATGGTATTACTCGCTAAACATAAATTTTGTGCATTTATTTCCTCCATATCATTTTTTAACTGTTTATATCAAAAGTGAAATTTGCCTCGGGAAGTTCATGCATCTGGGAGGGATTTCAGCAGAGAAAGCAAAATAGCTAAGACCATCTTCAAATATGTTACAAAAACTGATGCTAGCCAAAGCTCATCTAAAGAAGCTGCGTCTTACCTTGACGCAAGGAATCAGTTAAATTAAGTCAGTTCTTTAGAAAGCAGACAAGATCCTGAAGGTAAAGAAATTACTACCATTCACAAAGAAGATGAATCAGAAAATGCTGAAAGTTACAGTGATAATGCTTTTACTACCAAAGATGACAATTTGAACAAGTTATTAAATCTGCAGGACTTCAGAGATGTCTCACATTGGTGTCCACTCATTCCTGATAGTCTTTGCATAGAGATCATAAAAAAGGAAGTAATTATTTCCAAAACAGGGAGGACCATTTAGCACTGCATCTAGGCAAGTGTTAAAAACAAATGGTGGCTTTTGACGGGACAGTTCTATTAGGAGATACATAATGGTGGAAAAATTCTGTGGTGGTTTAGTTTTCCATCACTGATGATCTGTATTGCTTCTGCTGTCATTTGTATACTGCTAAATAGTACTAATGCTAGATTTGCATTTGTGACTTAATTTTAGAATTAGTAGATCTATATACTAAATTAGCAGAAAATGAAACTATGAATGAACATCCGAAAATTCTTGAAAAAAACTTTAGAAATTAAGCTACAACTCCACAAAACAATAGATGACGCAGCCTTTCAATTAATGGACTTGAAAAATAGGAATGGAAGGGTCTTGTTTCTAGATTATTTGATATAACTTTGTTTCTGGCTAAATACAATCTAGCAATTTGGAGACACGATGAAAGATGTGGCTCTGCAAATAAACTCAGTTTCCTAGAATTTGTCCAACCAATTTCAAAATATATTGCAGTGCTGAAATAGCAAATCTTGTACTTGGAACATGACAGTAAACCATCAAAAGTATCTTACCTGTCCGAAAGGATGTGAGTTCGAATCCCCGTCTGGGCATCCAAATTTGGGGTTTCCATGGTTTCCCCAAATCACTCTGGGCGAATGCCAGGATGCTTCCTTCAAAAGGCCATGGCCAAGTTCCTTCCTGTTCCTCATGCCAAGTCCTTTCTTGCCTTTAATGACCTTGACGTCGATGAGGTGTATAGCCATAAGTAAAAAAAAAAAAAAAAAAAAAAAATCTTACATGTTGCCAGTCAGACAAAATGAGTTTTTATTGTATTATCAAACCATGTAAAATCTATGTTAACAAAATTAAATCGACAATATAATTCAGTATTATGTTTGACAGCATTCCCAACATTTCATACATTGACCATATATCTGAAGTGATTCATTTTGTGAAAATTGGTAACAGAAAAGTGGAACGCGAAGAAGTATTGCTTGGATTTTTTTCCTTTAGAAGAAAGCCACCAAACTAAGTAATGAAATTTTTAAGATGCTTGATAGTGATGGTTTAGATATGTAAGAAAGAAAACAAATAAAACCTTTTCCATTTAATGTATCGAATAATCAATTAATTTATGTGGTCATTATTTGTACAAAATGCATCCTGTGTAAAAAAAATTCTGAACTGTAGAAACTACTTTTGTACCTTCTGTGTCCAAAAATACAGTAAATAATCTCTTAAAATACTTTCAACAATGTGATGAAATGTTTACTATGCTGCAGTAATTATACTAGCAGAAACTTTTAAACACCAGAGGTGCACAAAACCTAATTCCTCCTACATGTAATTTTACTTTTCTTCATTGCCTTTATTTTGGAATGATGTATTAAGGGAAGAAAATTGCACTCAGATTACATTGCATAGTAAACGTTTGAGCACCGATCAATTACTGATAAAAAGTGGAGGCACTGTGTCTTTATATTCAAGAAGTAAGGTGTCATGTAAAAGTGCCAATAGGTCTTGCTATGAAAAAATCAGAGCACTACATCATTCCAATAGAACTGAGAGTTCATTGTAAAAAGTAATGGATGGTGTTGAAAATTAAAAGGGTATGATTGAATGTCTGATTCAATAGGAAACTCCAAATTGGATTAAAGTCCATTCAGGAATGTTCTAAATTTTATAAAACAATACTTTGCTTTCAGCAAACATGGAGGAATTAAACATATCTCTATCCACATTTACTGGTTTTATGATGAGGCATCAGAAGCAGAATGTCTTGGAAATACTAAGATAGAGAAGATATTTAAAAGCAGCCTATATTACAGTTTTTGTAAGAAATGATTTGAGACCTTTGGACTTTTTAATCATGGAATGGGATTTTAAAGAATCCCTTTTGAACATTATGTTTGCACTAAATTATTTATGACAATTTGAGTATCAGTTGCTTCATATGAGAGGAGATTTAGTAAGTTAAAATTAATCAAACTCTATTTATGGTCAAATTTGAGCAACATATGGCTGAACAATCTTGGATGTCAATGACTGAACATAAGGCAATCCAATATATTAATTCTGAAGATGTCATTTCTAAATTAACAGCAGTGTGCAATATTATTAATAAACAATTCTTTATGAAATAACAACAAATGTTAATTTCAGCATGTTTTACCAAGCATGGTGGGTGAGCGGTTAATGCTCTGGCCTCGCATTTGAGAGGACGCTGCTTCGGATCCAGGTCCGGGCATCCAGATTTGGGTTTTCCATGGTTTCTCCAAATCACTCCAGGCGAATGCTGGAATGCTTCCATCAAAAGGCCATGGCCGAATTCCTTCCCATTCCTTGTCCCCAGTCCCATCCAACCTCTAATGACCTCGATGAGATGTAAAGCCATAAGTAAAAAAAAATAAGCATGTTTCATTAAAATTTTACTTTACAACTATCAGAAATTTTACTGTGCCTAGTGCTGAATTTAAACATTTTCATGGGATGTCACCATCAATATCTGCCCCCAGATAGTTACTCTACTCCACTCCACTACTGTACTGTTACACCACATCTCTGCTAATGATTAATAAACTCAAACCATACATAGACACACTGATAAATGTAACAGAACACCAAATGAAAAAACTACTGAATTGCCTACAGGCTTATTAACATCTGTTCTCTGCTAAAAAATAAGCCAAAATACTATGTACACACACTTTACTGCAAAGTTAACCTATAAAGTACGTGTCTTTGCTGTAGAAGCAAACTTGCACAATGTCCACTTTCCTCTGGTTACCAATCTACAAAAAAAATCTCTTAGTACAATGTTTTCTTCACTGTTAAAAACTGTACCCCAAAATTGATTTTTGTAGCATTTTTGTAAGAAAAAAACTTGTCTCACAATTAATACAAATACTACCATTCAAAAATAATTATATACTTCTATATCACTGTATTAATACATTAATTTAAACCACATCACATACACTGCCCACAGGAACAAGTGTTGTACGTTAATTGATACTTTATTAAAATCAGACCAGTAGTTTTTAGGTGAACCACGTTCAATTAAAAAATTTCTTAAATTTATCAGCTTTTTGAAGTCACATCAAAATGAAAAGTGCTCTACATTACCTGGCGAAATGTTGGCTGAACATTAATTGAAACTTCGCTAAATTTTGTGTAAATCATGTTTGAATAAAAACTACCTTATATTTATCAACCTTATGAACCTATATCAAAATGAAACATACCCCATTTCACCCACAGGACCACGGGCTTTACAGTTATCGAAACTCCATAATAAACCAACCAGTAGTTTTTGCAAGAATCACATTCATCAAAATGTGATGTACTTTATGACATCAAAATGAGACATACCCTGTTTTACCTAAGAAACCATGGCCTGTACATTTAAAGTCCTATTAAAATGTGACCAGTAGTTTTTTAATTGCCTTCAAATATGAAATAAACTTAAATTTATTAGCTTCATGAAATCAGATGAAAATGAAACGTACTCTATTTTAGCCACGGGAAAACGGACTTCACATTTAATATGAAATTCCATCTAAATCTGATGAGTTTTTGTGTGAATCGCAATCAGTGAAAAATTTATATTTGTGGACACTTTTGTCTCAAATTTCTCAGCATTTTGACATCATATCAAAATGAAACATACCGTATTTTACTTGCTGCACCATGGTTTGTACATTAATCAAAATTCTTTCAAAATGTGGTGAGTAGTTTCTGTGTGAATCCTGTTCATCCCAACTTGCAAAATGACAACCGCATTTTACCCCTTCTTTGTAGCTTAATAATATATATATTTACAAACATGTACTTTCCCCAGTTATAGTTTTACTATATGTAGAGAATTCCTTTACATATACACTACAATTCTTCAAAATTCAATCTTCAGTTAAAAAGATAAATAATAATAATAAAAATTTTATCATTTAATGGCACGAGATTTTATAATTTTAAGACTTCTGCACATCTATTTCAGAAAGCCATATTAAAGAAATGTTTTGGGAAAATGACTTTTGAATTTAGATGTACCATATACTTTTGGAAAATTGCTTAAAAAAAGAGAGAAAACAATATAAAACATTCCTATATATGGTACAAACCAAGAACTTTTCAAACTTCCCTCATACACAGAAGTAATGAAACTTTTACAATAAATACATATTTTCTATGAAGAAATAATAACAATATAATATATGTACCAAGACTAATAAAATGTAACCATAAAATAAAAGGCAAAGTTACAAGAAATGTATCACTTGTTCTGTCTGTGTGATGTAGCTTGTTGTTGATTGTGAGACGAAGACATTTCCTTCCATGTCTATAATATTTCTACCTAGCACTCCCTCTGTGTGTTTGAATAAATATTTGACTGTTAATAGAGCATTTCATTTAGAACCCCATTTTTTGAATCCTGTGTGACCATGGGTGCTGGCAGGATTGCTTTAAGGGAGGTGCATCTTCACATTCTATTTTTTACACATATATAATGCTTACTATTTATTAACTAATTAAGTAGTAAGATATAATTTATAACAATGCATCCTTATAACTATAGGTAGGTATATAAAATTATGTATTAACATCATCTCAATTAAATTAATGTCAAATTCAAGTCACGTGGGTTTTAATTTGCGTCTCTGGAACGCATCCTTGCTGGGTGTCTCATGTGACATGCGATTGGGGTGGGGGGTGGAAGGGGATTCACCTGATCATGTAGCTCATGATTTGCAAGCAAAAGATTGTAATGTGTAGTTAATTAGCCTTTAGCTACAGCCGACAACTTTGCAAGACGAGTGAGTGGTCGTACGCGGGGGCCTTTGGTCAAATTATGAATGTTATAAAACTTTTTTATACAAAAAGTGCAATACTGATGTTATCAGTTGTCAGTCTGATGATGATATACCCCATACTATGACAATCAGTTCAGGTACGTTGTGTTTGTACCCAGATTTTTCATTAATAATTAAGTACTAAAAATTATTCTAACATTACAATAATTACAATTTACATACATTCACTACCATCCATCAGCTCATATTCATTCACTGCTGGACATAGGCTCTCTCCAGGCCATGTGTAAGACAATTGCTTGCTTGGGGTTGTAGCATAAAGCAATTAGCCTAAACTGTGATCGCGTCTGGTACCTTAATGGATTCTGTTTAAGGTCGCCAATCCTTCGTAATTTCCTCAAGGGATAAAGGTATGTTCTCAAAAACTCTAGACTTCCTGATAAATTATATATTGTTCAAAAGTTCTCATACACAAACTCAGTACCAGCGTAGGCCTATTAGAAAAGCATTAGACTTCTATCCGAAATAAATGATTACAGGTTAAACCATCTTGGCACCGTAAGCAACTTCCTCCTAACCCTTAGATGTGAAAGTTAAAAGTTCATCTCGAAGGAAGAGTGAGCCCACACCGCCTTTGGATCATTACTGAAGTTCCCTCCTACATCTCTCACGACGAACACACCATTCTCTCAGTTCAATTTCTGCTAGAACACTGCTGCTCGTTGAGGCTAGCTTGGCCTGCTTATATCCATATTGTGCCCAGCTGACTCTGCATATGCATGATCTGACAAAGGGGAACCTTATTTGTATTCCAATCATTCTGAAATTTTGAAATGTTGTGAAGCATATTTTAAATGTCCATTTTAGTTATGAGAATTTTTCTCCTAGTTGTTGTGTATTTCGATCTAAAGTTGTAAAAGCTTTAACCTGTCATCATTCCTACAATTCTTCAGTCTATGAAACAATTCTGTTATCAAAATATTCTATAAAAATTTACTCAATGTTTGACATATAACAAGTCTAGACCAGAAATGTATTTGATAGTGAAAATCTACTCTGACTATAAGTGCAAAGTCATCTAAAAACTTTGATGTCAATTATCTCCAAATATATGAGTGCTACCGATCTGTAATATATCTCAAACTTGCTAAATTTGATTCTCTATAAGATGGTAATATTATTTCCTCATTATCTATTTCCCTTAATTCTAATCCTTTGTTTCCAAAAAGATGCTTTGTAGCAAGCCATTACATTTAAACATCAATTTCCCTTTTACGGCTTATATGTTGCCAGAATCTTTACGAAAATTGCTCCATGTGTTCAGTGAAAACTTCTTTTATATTTGAATGTGTTTTCTGAACCCTCAGACTGGTATCACTGCATAAATGTCTGAATTGCAAAGTCCAAGAAAGCTCTTATTTCATCTAAAAAACATATTTTCCTGCTACTTGTTGACTTTTCATATGTTGTGTATTATTTTATGCCGAACATTTTGAACTATGAATCTTTACTGTACCTTGAAAATTAAGTGAAAACAGTTTCTTGTGCAATATTTTCCATGTGCTTGCGAGATAACCAAGTTCACGATATCTCTTTAATACAATTTTCTAAAACGCAAGTGTTAGACCAAATTTGAATCATCATTTCTTTTTTGCACCTCTGAAAATGAATGTGGCCAAAAGGCTTCTAAAAATTTTAAACTTTCTTTAAAGTACTTTCGAAACCTTATAAAATAGCTCAAACTCTCCTTACTAACATGTTTTCTGATGCTGAAACTACTGTAAAATGTTTCTAAAATGATTTTCTGTTGGTTTTAAGTGTTTTAAGAACCCTTTAAACTGTTTTTCAGCCCATATTCGTCCACTGCTGGACATGGCTCTACAGGCCATGCCATCTATCCTATTATCTGACTGATGTTACTAATATTATATTATAAATATGAAGGTATGTTTCTTTGGATGTATGTCCTTCAATTACCTTTGAACGGCTGAAAGCATTCTAATAATTAAAAAAAATGATTTCATCTTGGAATAACATATTTTTTATAAATGCGAACGAAGTCACCGGGAACAACTAGTAAAGTTAAGATAGGTCAAGTAGGTTGTTTGTTCTTTCGTATTATTTTTTATTAATTATTCTTCAGCCCGTTTTCTTTCATGTAGATTTCTTAATCCTGAAATAATTTGTTTATATAACAATTTTTGTTTCTTTATTGGCACCAGTTCTACCTGCAAATAGCTTCAAGAATAGCTTCAAAACAACCTTATCCCCTTCAAAATACTCTCCATTACAACTAATACATTTGTCCCATCAGTGCTTCCACTGTTCGAAACATTTTCTGTGGTCATCTTTAGAAATGGCTGACAGCTCTTCCCTCTTTTTTTTCTTGACCTCTTCAATGTTATCAAATCAGTGACCTTTCAAGCCCCTTTTCATGCGTAGAAATAAGAAAAAGTCGCACGGAGCCAGGTTAGGCAAGTAAGGCTGTGGGGCAGCGAAACCATGCCATTTTTAACCAAAAACTGCCTAACAGAGACAGCTGTGTGTGCAGGTGCATTGTCGTGGTGGAAGAACCAGTCTCCTGTCTGCCACAAATCGGGTCTCTTTTGACAAACACTGTTGTGTAATCTTAAAACAACCAAAGAAAAGGTTTGATTGATAGCATGATGTGGGGGAACAAACTCTGAATGAACTACGGCCTTGGCATCAAAAAAGCAAATGACCATTGTTTTGATGTTTGATTTGACGACATTTTTTTTGGACAGGGTGACAATGACGTCTTCCATTGGCTTGACTGCTGCTTTGTTTCTGGATCGTAACCATAGCACCATGATCCATCACCAGCAATGACCTTTGACAGAAAATCTGGATCAATTTCAAGCTGTTGTTTCAAAGCACGACATGTTTCAACTCGGCATTCTTTTTGATTGTCAGTCATAGCCCGGGGAACAAACTTGGCAGCAACCCTTTTCATTCCCAAATCTTCAGTTAAAATTCGCTGAACCGAGCTCCAAGATAACCCACTAATCTCTAACAGTTGATCAATTGTCTGTTGACGGTCTGAGAGCACAAGCTCTCAAATTTTTTCAATATTTTCATCGACTCTGGCAGTTGATGGACGTCCAGAATGAGGTTTGTCATCAATCGACGTGTCACCATTTTTAAACCGAGTGAACCACTCGTACACTTGAGTTTTCCCAATAGCGTCATCTTTGTAAGCTTTTTTCAACATTGAAACAGTTTCAGCAGCATTTTTACTGAGTAGAAAACAAAATATCACAGCTGCATATTGTTCACTTAAACTTGCCATCATCAAAAACGAAACAATAACAAAAAAGTGCTATCAAAACAATCACTGTAGATTAACAGAACAAGGCAGGTCGATAACACAGGCGGCACTGAACTGACTTTCACAGAAGGCACCAAAGCATATCAGTTCTATAGGACTGTGACACCTCAAACATACATTGTGACATCATTAGTGATTGCTGCCTATTCTGAAACACTAACTCGTGTACAACCAATCACAACAAGTAAATATGAATATAAAAACAATACAGGATCACATAAATTATCGCCGTTATAATGCCACAATGGAGTTCAGTTATTTTCAAGAAAGCTCAAAAAATTTGTGAAAAATTGGATGTTGAATTTAAACATCCTCTAATAGTGACAAGACAGACCTACAGATCAAATCAATCCTCTGAAAATATGGAAGCATTCTTCAGAATATCTATCTTCATCCCATATTTAGACTCCATCATTCCTTCTCTGAGAATACGATTTTCTTTTACACATAAGAAACCATTTTTGTTTTACAGCTATACCCAGAAAATATAAGAAGATTGGACAAATCTTCATTTTTAGCTATGACAGGAAACGTACA
The DNA here is from genome assembly GCA_031002005.1 of Vandiemenella viatica. NCBI lineage: Eukaryota > Metazoa > Arthropoda > Insecta > Orthoptera > Morabidae > Vandiemenella > Vandiemenella viatica. The sequence goes on along the minus strand of CM061921.1, from coordinate 234,438,978 downwards.
CAATCTTTATGGCTGTTTTCTACAGAATTTTGTTGCTGAGCCTACCATGTTGTACGAGATGTTCAAGACAGATGACGTGAGTGATATGGCTTTAAGTGAATCCCTTATTGAATACGCAGATTTGATTGCTCAGGCTACCCAGTTTTACACAGCAGTATGCAAGAAAATCAAGATTGGCCTAACTACACAGACGGAAAAAAAAATCCCAACACCAAGAAAAAATTATTGTAGAGTAATGAAATTTGGACAATGCATTTGTCAAGTTAACATGTTTAATTGATTAAATTTTCAAGATCACAGGTTAATTTAAGCTCAAGAAAATGCATTTCAAATGTGAAATACTGTTAAATTAATAGCCGGTGTAACCTCCAGAATTTTGAATGCAAGCCTGCAAACGTGAATGCATTGTGTCATACAGGTTTCGAATGTCACTTTGTGGTATGGAGTTCCATGCTTGTTGTACTTGTGCTGTCAATACTGGGACGGTCAGTGCTGGCTGTGGATGATGCTGGAGTTGTCGTCCAATGATATCCCATACGTGTTCAATTGGAGACAGATCTGGTGATCTCGCAGGCCAAGGTAACATGTCGACACTCTGTAGAGCACGTTGCGAGACAACAGCGGTATGAGGGCGAGCGTTATCCTGTTGAAAAACTCCCCCTTGAATGCTGTTCATGAATGGCAGCACTACAGGTTGAATTACCAGACTGACGTACAAATTTGCAGTCAGTGTGTTTGGTATAACCACAAGAGTGCTCCTGCTGTCATAGGAAATTGCTCCCCAGACCATGACTCCAGGTGTAGGTCCAGTGTGTCTAGGCCGCAGACAGTTTGGTTGCAGGCGTTCCCCTGGCCTCCTTCTGACCAACACTCGGCCATCACTGGCACCAAGGCAGAACCTGCTTTCATCAGAAAACACAACAGATCTCCACTCCGTCCTCCAATGAGCTCTGGCTTGACACCACTGGAGTCGCAAACGGCGATGGCTTGTAGTCAGTGGAATGCACGCTACAGGGCTGGAGTCATGGTCTGGGGAGCAATTTCCTATGACAGCAGGAGCACTCTTGTGGTTATACCAAACACACTGACTGCAAATTTGTACGTCAGTCTGGTAATTCAACCTGTAGTGCTGCCATTCATGAACAGCATTCAAGGGGGAGTTTTTCAACAGGATAACGCTCGCCCTCATACCGCTGTTGTCTCGCAACGTGCTCTACAGAGTGTCGACATGTTACCTTGGCCTGCGAGATCACCAGATCTGTCTCCAATTGAACACGTATGGGATATCATTGGACGACAACTCCAGCATCATCCACAGCCAGCACTGACCGTCCCAGTATTGACAGCACAAGTACAACAAGCATGGAACTCCATACCACAAAGTGACATTCGAAACCTGTATGACACAATGCATTCACGTTTGCAGGCTTGCATTCAAAATTCTGGAGGTTACACCGGCTATTAATTTAACAGTATTTCACATTTGAAATGCATTTTCTTGAGCTTAAATTAACCTGTGATCTTGAAAATTTAATCAATTAAACATGTTAACTTGACAAATGCATTGTCCAAATTTCATTACTCTACAATAATTTTTTCTTGGTGTTGGGATTTTTTTTTCCGTCTGTGTATTCCAGTTGCAACATGTAGCATTGATCAGTCGTTTAGTATGTTACAAGGCGTTAAGATGTGAAACTGGTCAATGATGGGAAATGTAAGGCTAAAAGGTCTGTGCTTGCTCAGTGTTCATAGGAAAATGGTGGAGGAGGACACTGAATTTATTGATGACGTGTTGAACAAATATATGGACAACATCCTAGATGCCATAAGTTGTTATTCAAACAATGAATTTAATATATTTTTTTTATTTCTTAAACTTTCTGTGTATTTATTTTTTCATGGCAGGAGGGTGCAAGTCCATGTTTTGGTTTTCTGTAGTTGCTTGAAATAACTCCAGGCAAGTGCCAAGTTGGTTGCTTCAAAATGCCATAGCCAAATTACTTCCCCAAGTCTTTCCCACCTCTAATTACCTCAGCATTGATGTGGTGTAAAGCACTAAAAAAAAAACTCTAAATACGAACTGTAACATATTGAAAATATTAATATTTTTATTATTATGTTTTAATAAGCCTATATATTAGTTATGTGTATGTTGTTTAACTGCTTTTCAAGCAGTAGCTAATAGAAATTGAATATGTTTGTGTAGTAAATATTTGATGAGTAAGTGGAGACTCTCCTGGTGTACTGATGCAATAAAATCCTCTTGGGTGTCCAGTCGGATAGTGTTGTATAAACACGACGTTTTGACAGCTAGCTCTGCTGCCATCATCAGATCTCAGGTACCTTCTAGCTGTCACAAGCTGACTGTCACCACCTAGTCACGGAGAGGATTTTATAGTAAATATTTATTTTCTATGGAACAATAATACCAATATAAAATTTGCACTAAGGCTTCCAAGAAGTAGCAGTGAAATGAAAGACAAGATTCTGATGCTTGTGTGTGAAGTATAAAGCATAAGGTTAGACAGCAGAGAAATTAATCCCTTGTTCTGATTGTTTGTGATAAACTTGTCACTGATTTTGAAAAGATATCCTATCCTTTTGGTTTGTAGTAATTCTTCCCAGCATTCCTTTTTTCTGTTTGAAGTGCTATTTAACTGTTAATGGAGCACCTCAGTTTGAAATTGGTTGTTTTCTTATTCCATGTGACTTGGCAGTACGACTTCATTGTAAATACTAAAGGTAATGTCTTGAAATTCTTAATATTTTTTTACAGTTGTGTTTTAATAACCTAGCAGATTAGTTAAGTTCATGTTGCTTAACTGCTTTTCAAGTAGCAGCTGACAAGATTTTAGTGGGTTTGTTTATGAAGTTTATACACTCTATCTTCACATTGTTTCTGTTTCATCTCCTTTAGTACATTTATTTCTTTTAGCAATGTCTCACATTGTTTATAAACAATAAAGGATAAGAAAAGTAAACCTGTGACTTAGTAAGTTAAATGTTGGAGGGATATTTCGGTTTTCCTTAGTTTTTTTAAAAATCACTCCAGGGGAATGCTGAGATGGTGCCTTCAAAAGGCCATGGCTGAATTTCTTCCCATTTCCTGCCCCTAATCCTTTTTTGCCTATAATGTCAAGGTGCAAAGCCATAAGAAACAGAAGCTACGTGATTTGTCGATTTGCATGCACAAGAGTTCTTCCAGAACATTGTGAATTGCTTTCATGTTGTCTGTGTCATCTCAACCCTCCTTTCCTTCAGCTTTGCTAAATAATGGATTTACTTTCCCTATTCTTTTTTGTTCCCATGTTGACTTTAAACAGTTTCTTTTTGATTGTTGGCATCAAAGTATATCATATGAATATGTTGTATACACCTTATGACTCTATTTTACATGGTAATTCTCTATGGCCATCTTGTCTTGGCCGGTGTTCTTCTGTTTTATAAGCAAAGATTCTTTTGACTGCTTATTAATTTTTATTATTCACACAGTAAACTATGACCATAGCGATTAAACTTTTTTTTTTTTTTTTTTGACTGATCTGGTAAAGAGGTAATTGATCTATAGAATAATGATGAAATATTCACTACACCGTAAATAAAAATTCTATTAAATGGTTAATGCTTTTGCTCCTAATGATTGTGTAAATTTGAATCTGACTTTATCTCCAATGAACCCAGTTGTAATGTATCTGAAACATTTTCTCTTTCTGACTGCTTCTATTCATTTCTGTACTTGCCTTAGCATATGCTCCATTAACATTATAAACATTTCAGACTATGCCAAACTGCCACTCGGTGATCTACAGCATACTAGTTTATATTGTGCGTTACATTCGAACATCATGATGTAATGTCATCTGGCCTAATTCATACAAGGCTCTTCTTTTTAAACTTCAGGGAAAAAACTAACTCCTTTGCCTGATGGTGATTTGTGTGTTTATAGTTTAACCCATATTAAAACTGATTTCTTTCTTTTTTATTTTATTATTTTTTTTGCAGGAAACCAAATATAATTTTGAAGTAGGGAAAAAAATCGAGTTTATTGTTTATGGCTATTGGAAATGAGAACCAACAAGAAAATGAACTGCGTTCATACCAAGAATCTGTAGTGATAATTCCTGATTTTGCTATTTGTGTAGAACATTTTGGGATCAAAATGTTTACCGGGTTTCCCCAAACACTTAAAAAAAATGTGCAGTGTGTCAGAAATAATCATTACAAAAAAGTTTAAACAGGACACTTGGGACACACTGTATGGATGCAGTTCTTAAGAGTACTGTGCTAAAGTAATATTTTTCATAACCTCTTAAGGGTTATGAGAAGAATCAGCTAGATTAACATTTTGAGGATGTCATCATTTGTTAATTTATTTGTAGTGTTATTTGTACGCATATGAAAACATTGTAGACTTTTTTGAATATGCAAGATTATTGTGTAGAAATTTAGTATAACCAATATTTCTGTCAAAAACTGAAACCATGTAGAGATGTATATTCAAACGTTGATACATTGTGAAGTATCATCCATTGTTGATCTTGTATGTTGACATTCTTAGTATTAGTGTCAGTCTTATTTTATGCCTCAAATAAGATCTTGTGGGAGGGAAAAACCAATCTTTCCCACCCACAAATGTTATTTTTAGTAAATAATATTTAACCCTGATTTAGGTTTTGTTTATCAACTGATTGTGCATAATCTAATATCTGTTAATTATAGAAGTTTTGTGTATTTGCTACATTCTTAATGCTTAGTCAAATGACAGAAATTTAAATATATTTCACAATGTTAAATAAATGTGTACAGTCTTTTATTTAATTCTTCCATGTTCTCATTTCCTTGAACCTAGATTTAATGAAAAGTTTATGATCTACTAATGAAGTATCATTAGTATCTTTGTCTGTAGTTTTCAGAATGATATCTCTGATCCTCAACATACAAATGGTGATGCTGTACTTAATTTAAATCTTAGTTTTCAGTTCTCCATGCTTTTCAAAATTCTAATTTGACACCACATGCTGGTAGCTATTGGAAGAAGATAAATAGCTACTTACGTTAGTCTAAAAAATAAAATAAAATGTAGCTGTAAATACTGCTATAAATTTCTTAACTGATGATGTTAGTGGATTGTTCATTACATTACTTAAAAATCTTTTCTAAATTCATTCCAAAAGGAAGTATGTTAATTATTTTTATTTTGTCACACAGTTTCCTTAGTGGTAAGAAATATAAAGACAATTCTGAGGATTATACTGATGGAAGTTCCCTTACTTGGCACTGTGTTATAACACACTTTATAGGAAGTCAATTAAGTTTTTCTTTTGTTTGTATTTCATAGTGGGAAACTGATAGAAAGGAATATGTTTTTTCGAGTACTAAGCTACTTGTTCTATCAAAATTGTGATTCAAAGTTTCAAGCCGACTATTAATTACTGCATTTCAGTGTTTCATGACTTGCTTTATAACTTCTCCAGTTCTAGTATCCCTTAATCATTTTAGACAACAGTTATTTTTCTGTACTAAAACCTTTCAATGAGGATTAATAACACAGTAAGTTATGATACATATTCAACCACTTCCTTATACTTTTGAGTAGTCCTCTGATCTAATTTACGGTACCTTCTTTAATTACATTGTTTAAAATTTTATTATATTCTTGTTTTTACAGTTGCTCTTCCTGTAATGTTGCAAGCTTTGCCTCTGGCCAGGCTAAAATTGTTTGATATTAGATCGAGAGTGTCTTTTATGGTTTCCTTACCCTTTTCCACACTGTCTTCTTCTTCTTAGCATTAATCCCACATTGCAGGATCTGCTTTACAGGACTTCTTCCATTTTTGCTAATTTTGTGCATCATCAGGTGATGCATTGACTAGATGCATGTCCTCCCTTAGGGTATCCAGCCAGCGCTTCCTGAGTTTCCCCCCATGGTATTCGGCCGTGTGGTCTTATGTCGAGTGCTGTTCTTGCCACTGAGGTGTCATTGTTGCATAGTACACGGTAGTACCATAGCAGACGACCCTCACGCATTTTCTCAGGGATTGGAGTTACACCAAATACAGCCCGAACGTTCTCATTTCTGATGCAATCCAATCTAGTGAAGCTCTGTAGCCATCATCTTCATTGCCATGACGTGTAGCTGTTTTTCCTGTCTTTTCGTAACTGGCCAACATTTGGTTCCATACCGTGCCACTGGACAAACAATTGTTATGTTAACCTTTGATTTAAGGTACAGGACTGACCTGACGCCACTTCATCCAGGCTGCATTGACTCTGTGTCGGACAACTGGGAGTGTCTGACCATCTGAACAGAGTACTGTTCCCAGGTATTTGAATTTAGATGACTTACGGAGTTCAACACCATTGTTATTAACAGAGCCATCACTTGGAACTCCATACTCCATGTACTCGGTCTTATGGACATTAAGTTGCATGCCATATTTATTGAGGGAACTTTTCCATCGTTGAATTTGTTATTCCAATTCGTGTCGAGACTCGCAGGCGACCATGATATCATCAGCATAGAGCAATGTCCAGGGGTGTGGAGTATTGTTCTGTATTTGTTTCAGTCAGTTTCCTTTTTTTGTATTTCTTATGTCCATATAAATGTGAGTGAAACATATTATGGGAGTTACAAGCAGCTTTGGCATTTTGTGAATTCAGTTTAACCCTCGATTAACTACGATATATATATATACTTCGTGCAGTTCAAACCTAATTTATATCCTGCTTCATGTGATGGGAAACTGCATGAAATATGGTATTGCCACTAGGGATTGGTGGATACTGAATATACTATGGGACAGCTAAAGAAGCTGTGAAGGCTCACTGGCAGGGCAAGACCCAAATCTGATGTGGGCAAGATAATTTTTGCAAGACCCTTTGGTAGCGCAGTACGACGGAATTTAAATATTTTTTTTTTTGGAATCTCTAAAATTTTTATTCATAAATGCAATCATCTTTACTGTAACTAATATTATTTAGTAATATCTAACTGTAAAGAATTAAATTTGTTGCTTTTAACCTTACTGAATCCCAAAATTACTTTACCATAACCCAGCTTATATGATTTATCTGATTCAATTGATAAAAATGATTAAAGATTTTGCTGACCAGTTGCACTTCATAAATAATTGTTTATTAATTTTAATTTTGAAAAGCCCCTTTCAGCACAAAATTTACTTACTGGTATTGTTAACAAAATTTGAATGAAAATATAAATATTTGACTAAAATTTTTTTAAGTTGTTTCCTCTCATGTTTTGGAGCAGCTGTTTCATGTCTTATTCTTGTATCATTGTTTGCAATTCTTCATATAATTTATAAGGTTGTAAATCCTTGCTCACCCAGTCACAGGACTGTGTGTATATCCTGGCAGTTTTTTAAATTATATGCTCTTTTGCAATATTTTTAACTTGCTTAAATAATAAATCAAACCGAAATTTTCAAAGATATAAACCTTGAACCCATTTTGCTTCCTATGGAATAAATCATGGTGTTTTTTTGTACCGGATTTTTGAATACTGTATAGGTTACTCGCTGCATTCGTACATCTTTTTGTTTTAATTTTTTTCCTAGATCATAACTGCTTTTTTCAATAAACTGACGAGCATCAGACAAGCATTGTTCAAACGTTATTCAACATAAAATCAAAACAGATTGGCAGAAGTGATGGTGAAAATGGTTTATTTATTGTCTAGGGTGACAAACTGAAAGTTGATGTAGAAGGTAGAAGAAAGATATTGTGTAGTATCATGAAAATAAGGTAATTGAACTTAACGATCAGCTGTTTGATGACCTTGATAGTCTCATAATTGTTTAGAAAGAGAGTCGCAAAAGAGGCACTTCTAATCAGCTTAATGTGAATGGCATACAGCAAGAGAGGGGGTCAACTATAGTTGAGATAAGAAAATAAAACATTGTGATAAATTTGATATGTAATGATGCAGAATTTAACTTGGAGTAAATAAAAATGGTGAAATTGGCAGGTATTGATCAGATGTAACAAAATTTTAAAATAATGTGAAGAAATAACATAATTTCCTAATATTTTGCGGAATGACAGTTACAAACATAATGGAAAGAAGGTATCATCATACCTATTAAACAAAAAGTGACCAGATGAATGTTACAAAGAGTTGCATATTTATTTATTTATTTATTAAGCATCTGAAGTGCTAGAGTTGTATGAAAGGAATAGTGAATTGATAATCGGATTAGTAATGAAAACACATGTTGACAAAATTACGAAACATTTAAATGAATGACCTAATTTTGCCTTCATTAGCTGACAGAGATAAACAGAAACTGAACTTAGTCACAACCTAAAAGCTGGTTGAGTCCTTTCAAAGTTTAACAGCCAGTTCCTTTCTTCTGGAACCAGAAGTTAAACACTGAATCCAAGCCACATAGCTCAAAGCCTGTACAAATTCACAACTGTACTAGGATTCTAATCTTTTTAGTATGTAAAGTGATAAAAGGTTTGGTGGTGACATGCTGGAAAGAAACGATGGCTACAGAGGTAACTCTAAGAGTTCTCAGCATGTGAAAACATTATTTTTGACCAGTTTTGGTATTTTGTTATGATAATTATTGTGATGGTCACTTTTCAACCCAAAACTTGAAGCAATGATGTTATAACTTATTCGTATCTTCAGTATAAAACAGTTTCTTAGTGGTATGGCCTTTCTGATAGATCTGAATGTTTTCTTACATTCATTTCCATTTTTCTTTGGTACAAGAATTTCTTCAAACTTCTCTCTCCTATTCTTCAGTTTCTCATATATATATGTTTATGTGCAAAGTTTTTTAATATACGAGGGTTGGAACATAAATAGTGGCAACTATTTATTCACAACTGATACAAATGCGTTACATGTTTGCACCTGTTACTGTCCTTCAAAGTAGTCACCAGCATTGTGTAGAACCCGTTGCCAGCGATGTGGAAGGCGTAGTATACCGTTAGCAGAGCCTGTTCTGTTGATGGTGCGAATGGAGCAGTCTACTTCCTGTCAAATCTCTGGAACAGTTCTGAAGCGAATACCACGAAGTGGTTCCTTTATCTTCGGAATCAAATCAAAGTCACAAGGACTTAAGTCTGGGGAGTATGGTGGATGGTACAGTACTTCCCAGTCCCATCGACCGAACAGAGCAGCCACAGCTTGTGCTTTATGAGCCGTGCATTGTCATGCAAAATGATGGGTCGGTTGCGCAGAAAGTGTTGCTGCTTCTTTCGCAAAGCTGGTCGCAGGTGATGCTCCAAAAACGAACAGTAATACTATGCATTAATGGTCTGCCGTGGAGGAACGTAATGCATAGGCGAGCACACGAATTGTCTGGCATTGATCACTGTCCACTAACGCGGCAACAGTATGCATTTCTTCTTCAGACACGCTAGGACGACCTGTCCAATGCATGTCTGCCACAGTTTGCCGACATTTGTTGAAGGCTTTTGCCCAATGTGCCACTGTTCCGTACGGCAATGCCAATTTCCCACACGCCTCTTTATGACACTGTCGAGCTGTACGACCTCTGGCACATTCAATCTTGATCCAATTCCGTTGTTCCTGTTTCGAAAACGTAGTGACACCATTACATTAGACCGCTCGCTCACAAGTGACTGTGTTTCCCTCGATTGTGCGCACACCAGGGACGTGGGACGGGTGAGTCCATTTGCTCGGAGATAAGGTAGGTATGTCAACAATGTGTGCTATCTGTGAAAATAGTAGATTCCATTGCCTAGTGTCTCCACAGCAGTGTTGCCACTATTTAAGTTCCAACCCTCGTATGTATATTCCCATTCTGATGCATAGAGATATTCTGGTTTTATAACTGTGTTGTATTGTCAGCTTTTGATTTCATTGTATTGGTTTCTTGCTGAAAGGGACTTTTGTTAAATGAAGGGCTAATTCCATATTTTGAAATTGTGTCTTGGTTGCCATTAGGTTGTATTATTTCCTTGAGTTGCTTAAATGTATTATTATTATTTGGGGGGGGAGGTGAATTTTTTTGTAGTTTGTGTTTATGAAGTGAACAAGGTTTTTAATATTTGTTATATATCTTGATGGGGATTTTCATAGACCCTTAACTTGACCTTCACCCCTGGCACAGCTTGCTGTGTAATGTGATGTATGCCATAATGCTCTAGTGGATCATTCTACATTAAACTGTAGGTCTCCTGTACCCGGCAGAACTGCCAGGATAGGTTAACATGGCTACAACAAGGGCAGATTGAGCAGCCAATAGAAACCATGTCACCAGGTTGTTATGACCACACAGAATTATTATTATTATTTATATATTCTTTCTCTTACTATTGATCTGTTCTGTTGCTGTATCTATTGGTTCTGAAAGTATTGCTAAATCATCTACAAAGGCTAGACTTCTAAGACTTAGGCTGGCTAAGTTTCTACAGCTTGGTTGAATTTATTGTATTCTTTTTTCTTGAAAATTGTTATTCAACTCTGATAATTTTTTTCAAGTACACGGTTGGAAAGTGCTGGTCTTTCTCCATCTTTTTGTCTAATTCCAATTTAAAATGGTTCTAATATTCTTCTAATATTCCTCCATGGAAGTTTTATTTTTGAGAATTTTTTAGAATTTGTTTATGATATTAAGGAAATATGTAACTGCTTTCAGGCAATATAAGTAACAAAGGAGAGGAAATATAAACCACCACTCACCAAAGTTGAAGGCTGTTATAAGTATATGACACAACAGACAAACACAAACATACAATATTTTGGTTTAAAACCTCATTCATATAAGAAGGATTGGGCCATTTGGCAGGGGAGCCATGCACACACCGAAGCTTACCCCACGAGTGGTAGGCAATGGAGAACTCAGTGTGGGGGTGTTGGAGGTGGTGGGGATGAACTGCTGAGAAGTGAACTCATGATATATCCTGGGAAGAAACTAAGATATTATTTAAGTACATATCCCAGGCAGGGGTAAAATGTCAGGGCAGATCTGTTAAAAAATTAAAATGTACATTGTATTAAAGAATTTTATCAAAATTATTACTAGCTAAAGTAAACTAAAATAGGTGAGATGAGTTAAATGGTAGAGTTTTGTTGGTGATTTAGGCCAAGGGGATTTTTAGTATCCAGGATATTTAGGTACACAAGTTCCCTTCTACAAATTCTGATATAGTGGTGGGTATGGGGAGGAAAAGTTTTATCATTACAGACAAAACAGAAATCCAGAATTTAATTTAAACACAAAGTGAAGACTCAATAGTGGCAGAGATACACCAGTAATGAAATGATCTTCAAACTTGTTTATGAAAAAATATCAACAGTAAATGTTTTATCAAAAGCAGTAATCATTTTCACTTTCACGTGTTGTCTGGCTTGTCCTCTCAAGCAAGGTTCCATCTACTACCAGCTTGCTGTGCTTGCCATCGTTTTGATGGGGTAACAGACATGTTGCTATATAAAAATTGTTCTCGGGTGACTAGCCGAGTTAAAGGAGTGTTATAATTACACTTACAATTACCCAATATTTTGGGGATCTGATTCACTGTCACCATCTTCTGGTGAAGTGACACTACACCAGAAGATGGTGACTTTGTATGTTATGAAACTTGCACAAGTTAAAAGTACAGTAACTTATTCAACATTAGTAAGGGAATGCTAGTTTGAAGTTGATATTGTGCAAGCATTTGCTTAGACAGTATGTGGTATACAAAACATATATTTATGAGTAGGGATAATGAAGCATGTAAATGTGAGTGATATATTTTTAGCTCTGTAAATTCAGAACACCATCTCAGTTTTACAAAAAAATGATCAAATGTAGTATAACATTAAACTCCCAGCAGCAGCAATCTTGCATCATCAGTCTTATTGACCTAATCATAACAGGTTATTAGAACAATGCATTTTAATATAGTGTAATCTAAGCACTTTTTGTTTCCTTATTGTGTGGTACAGGGTTCTCTATCTTTATGTACTGAGATTGTCTCTGCCCCTCTTTAAAACTGAATCCCTTGGAACTCAACTGAAATTCTTCAAATTTTGCAGAGCCAACCCTTAGGGTAAAATACTTATTTCAGCCAGATCTGGTCATATGGTCCTGACCTGTAACCCTAAAAACTCATTTCTTGTAACTGTTATATTCTCTGGACTGCAAATTTTGTTTGTGTCAACCATTAGAGGTACAACAATGATCAAATTCAAGATATATACACAGTCCAGTCACATTAATGTGACCACCTCTCAAAAACCAGTATAACCACCTTTGGCAGAGCGAACTGCTGTGAGGTGTGCAGGAAGAGAGTCAATTAGGTTTCTGAAGGTGTTCACTGGGATGTTGAGCCATGGCGACTTCAGTGCCGTGGCCAGCAGCACTAGATTACACGGTTGAGGATCCATGGCGCGAATAACCCGATCGAGGTGGTCCCACAGATTCTAGATTGGGTTTAAATCCGGTGAGTTTGCTGGCCAGGGGAGTAAGGTAAACTCATCCTGGTGCTCTTCGAACCACGCACATACACTGCGAGCTGTATGACACCTTGCATTGTCCTGCTGGTAGATGCCATCATTCTGAGGAAAAATTATTAGCATGTAGGGGTGGACATGGTCCGCAAGGACAGATATGTACTTGTGCTGATCCATCGTGCCTTCCACAATGATGAGTTCACCCAGTGAATGCCAGGAAAACATTCCCCAAACCATAATGCTTCCTCCTTCACCCTGGATCCTTGCGGCAATTGTTGCAGGGTGTTTGCTTTCAGACGTTTCACGCCGTATGCGCCAATGTCCATCTGTCAGATGAAGCATAAAACGTGATTCATCGGAAAAAGCCACCTGTCGCCACTCTGTGGACGTCCAGCTGCGGTACTGGCATGCAAATTCCAGCCTAAGTCACCGATGAACAGCAGTCAGCATAGGTGCATTAACCAGGCGTCTGCTGCGGAGGCCCATGCGCAACAACGTTCGCTGAACCATTGTTGAGGATACACTCTTGGTAGCCGCTTGGTTCATCTGGGCGGTCAGTTGCTCAACAGTTGCACATCTATTTGCCAGAACGCATCTCCGTAGCCTTCGTTCGCCTCTGTCATTTATAGCCCGTGGTGCACCACATGTTCCACACCGCTGATTTTGAATAATGCCATTTTGCCATGCACGGTATATATTCACCATGGCAGCACGTGAACAGTTCACAAAATTAGCCGTTTCCGAAATGCTTCCACCCTTGGCCCGAAAGCCAATAATCATGCCCTTCTTGACGTCAGATAAATCGCTACATTTCTGCATTACGCCAACGAATGAAATGCTTTCCGATGCCCTAGGACATCCTTTATGTACACTCCACTGTAATGTGCTGCCACCTGCCTTCTGTGATTGGTTATTTCACGTTGATGTCGAAAGTAGGTGGTGGTCACATTAAGGTGACTGGATTGTGTATATGATTAGATACATGACCTGTGATCCTAAAAACTAAGTTTTTGTCCCTAAAAACCAGTTTTTGTTACTTTCAGATACGCTGTGCAATTAATTTTTTGCTCAAATTGCCCTTAAAAGTTTATTATTACTTTGTATGATACTAAATTTGTGACCTGGGTACTATTCTAGACCTATGACCTTACCCAAGGCCTACACCTAATAATAGAATATACTGTTCAATTTTAAAATAAAATTCATTGAAAAATATATTCTCCAGTTGTATGTGTACATGACCAAATTTCATAAAAAAATAAATAATAAAAAGATCTTTTAAAAGGAACTAAGAAGAAAAATATTTATTGATTTTTAAATTTTTTGCAATATTTTGTTTACAAAAATAGAACTGTGTTCAAAGGTTACTGGAAAACTAAACTACTTTCAGATCTTTTTATAGCTTTTTCTGTGGTTTCTCTGTTGGTCTATACCTTATCATTGATTTGATCTGTAATGACATACAGTAAATTACTTATTTTGTATCATGTGGGCCAATTGAAAATGAATGGTTCTGGTGTTGGGAAGATGATGTTGGTGTAAATTTAAACGGCCCTGAGGTAATGAAATTCAGCAGAAACTTTCCTACAGAAAATAAATAAATATAATATATAGTTGAATGAGAAAATTAATAATTAAATGGTGTGGCAATGTGTTTGTGATGTTTACTTGTGGGGGATTGGATAATATGTCTGGTGTTGAGTGTTTTTAGATAGGCCAGATAGCTGGTGCTGTAGTTTACAGAAATAATTGTTGGTAGGGAGGATATTTATTAGACAGATCAAGTAAATGGTAATCAATTTAATTAGTATTATAAACACTCATGTGAACAGCCATCAGAGTTTTTAGTACTTTTTTTCCTTTGCACTTCATTGACGTAGTTCTTAATATTCATTGAAAATGGCCTATGTGTAATGATTCAGATAGATAGAGCATCAGATGGCAGAATCACAGTATTGGATGCAGGTAGGTTAAAAAAATGTAGGCATGATATATCCATTGATAGGAAAGAAATCACAAAGAAAGAATTAAAAAGATTATATATGTTTGGCTACAAGACGAGCATTTAGCTAGGTGGTTTACTGTTGGAGAAAGTGCTTCCAGACCTTTCTGGGAATGAGTATCCGTATTTTTGAACCAGAAATTGTTTGGGTTTGAGCAATCTACTGAAGCAGATGTGGTGATGGAAGTTGATAAGCTTTTGGTTTCATGAAATAACTTCTATGAAGAATCACTTTTTAGTTAGGTTCAATTATTATTATTATTATTATTATTATTCACTATCTCTACAGTAACATTACACAGAACACGCAGAATTGACATTGACTCGACCAAAGATACTAAGTACAATCATACAAATATTCCAGTGACTTTAACTTTCAATAAACTTGCAACTCAGCTGCTCAACTAACTAACTAACTAACTAACTAACTAACTCTGCTTGCCATCTCCACACATTAAATATAAATTTTATTGCAGGGTACAGAATAATTCAAAGAGTTCTGGCCTATGTTTCTCGAATGCTAACAATACTTTAACAATTAAATCCATACAAAAATAATTACAAATTTCACAAAATCATTCACAGTCATTAGAAAACAACTTGAAATGAAAGTTAATTTATTTATTTATTTATTTATCAATCTTGTTCCATGGATCCCTGCTGAGGAAATACCTCTGGGATGTGAAACATGTCATTGTTGATACATATACACATAATATGAGTCATATCATAGTAAATATATACATATTTTACAAATACAAGAAATAATAATAAACATACATTTTTGCAACTGAGTTTTGCAAACGTCATAATGAGTACAATTAATTATTTTCTTCAAATTCTTGAATAGAGTAGAAGGAGTTGCCAATAAGATAATCTCTAAGTTTATGTTTGAATACATCTTTATTATCTGAAAGCTGTTTTATACGATTAGGTAGTTTATTAAACAGATGTATCCCAGAATAATTAACTCCTCTTTGTACTAATGACAGAGATGTTTGTGTTTTATGCAAGTTATTTCTGTTTCTTGTATTGAAACTGTGTACCTGTGAATTAGGTGTAAATAGGTTAAAATTTTCTATGACAAAGCTCATGAGAGAATATATATACTGAGAATACATTGTAAGAATATTCAGTTTCTTAAAGAGTTGTCTGCAAGAAGTTCTTGGTTTTACCCTACACAGAAACCTAATAGCTCTTTTCTGTGCTATGAAAACTTTTTTACTTTGTGAAGAGTTTCCCCAAAAAATTATGCCATATGACATTACTGAATGAAAATATGAGTAGTACACCTGTTTCATTAATTCTAGATCTGCTGTTAGAGAAAGTGTTCGTATTGCAAAGGTGGCACTACTTAACTTTGCCAGTAGTGTAGTGATATGATCATGCCAACAGAGTTTCTGATCTATTTTAATACCAAGAAATTTTATACTCTCTGTTTCTAAGATTGTGTTGTTTTTATAGTTTATACATATATCTGGCTGTGCATAGTTTTTTGTTTTAAACCTAATATAATGTGTTTTTTCAAAATTTAATTTTAATGAATTTGCCTTAAACCAATTTGCTACTACTCTAAGTACTTCATTTACATTAAATTCTATAGTACTGTTTGGTGTTTTACGCACAGTAAGGTTAGTGTCATCTGCAAATAAAACACTCTTAACTTCGTCGGATAAATTTCCAGGAAGGTCATTGATGTATAACAGAAAGAGGAGGGGACCTAAGACAGAGCCTTGTGGAATTCCATGTTTTATTTTCTCCCAGTCTGATGAAGCATCTTTACTTATTTTAGAATCAAAAATTGAAACTTTTTGCATTCGGCTTTCAATGTATGATTTAAACCATTTACCTGCGGTCCCAAAAATACCATAGTATTCCATTTTTTTCAAAAGTAATTCATGATTTACACAGTCAAATGCTTTTGCAAGATCACAAAATATTCCTACAGGATTCATTTTATTATTCAGTTCCTCAAATGTGTTATTTAAAAATGAATATATAGCCATTTCTATGGATGATCCTTTTTTGAACCCAAATTGTGAATTAGTTAGGATATTATAGTGTGTAACATGTTTTATTACTCTTCTATACATGACTTTTTCAAAAACCTTTGAGAATGTTGAAAGTAATGAAATGGGACGATAGTTGTCTACACATGTTACTTCTCCTTTTTTAAATAATGGTTTTACAACAGCATATTTTAGTCTATCGGGAAAAACACCTTGTATTAAGGATTCATTACAAATGTGAGCAAGTACATGACTGATACAGTCTGAACATCTTTTCAGTAATTTACTTGAAATATTGTCATAGCTGGAAGAATTTTTAGGTTTTAATTGTTTAATGAGTTTATTTATTTCTGAGACTGTTACTGGTGGCAATTTCATCTCCACAAAGCTATTTGGGAAAGCAGTCTCAAGAAGCCTTAGAGCACTATGTGGGGATTGCTTTTCTATGCCTAATTTATCTACTATTGACGTAAAATGTTTGTTAAATATTTCACAAACTTCCCCTACTTCGCTATACACATATCCATTTTGTTCTATTTTTATGTCCTTAGAGTGATTTACAGTTTTTCCTGTTTCAGTCTTTATTATATTCCATATTGTTCTCATTTTATTGTCTGAATTTTCTATTTTCGCCGATATGTACCTGTTCTTGGCCTTCCTTATTACATTTCTTAGTATTTTAGAATAAAGTTTATAGTGAACTTTCAGCGCATAGTTATCCGATTCTCTCATTTTTAAATAAAGGTCCCTCTTTGTTTTACTAGAGATTCTAATACCCTTTGTTATCCATCCCATGCCTAGTTCATTGTTTGGAGTGTTGAGAATTTTCCTTTTTTTGAAACTACCTTCAAAAAGTGTTAGAAATATATTCAGAAAGGAATCAAATTTCGCATTAACACCCTGCACATTATATACTTCTAACCAGTTTTCATTGTTTAAGGTATCTATGAAGTGTTTTATATTATTTTCACTAATATTTCTTCTATAAACCCAGCTTTTCTTTATCTGTTTAACAGTGTTCCTGGACTCGATACATAATAGCTGGGCATCATGATCTGAGATACCATTTATTACTGGATGTATGCTGTAATTACTGCACTGAGAAATATCCATAAAAAAATTATCAATTGCAGTCCTGCTATTATTTTGTATTCTCGTAGGAAAATTTACAAGTGCTGTTAAGTTAAAAGACAACATCAAGGCTTCCATATCTAATCTATCATTGCTGTGATTCAGAAAGTCAACATTGAAATCTCCACATAATACTATTTGTTTGCTATTTGTAAAACTTAGTAGCAAAGACTCTAAATGAGATAAAAACAGTCTGAAATTACCTGAGGGGGCCCTGTAAATTGCTATCACTATCAGCTCTTCCTTATCATATTCTAGTTTAGTAACACAACATTCAAAGTGTTGTTCTATACAATACTTACTTACAACTACACTACTGCATTCAATATTATTTTTAACAAAAATGGCAACTCCCCCTTTCTCCATTTTACATCTGCAGAAATGAGAGCTTAATTTAAAATTTGGGATGGACAGCTGAGATATTCCTCTATCAGACAAATGATGCTCAGATATACACAAAACGTCTACATTAAAATTTGTGGAATTTTGAATCTCTTCTAGGCTTAAGGTAATGTCATCAGTTTTACTAAATATTCCTCTTATATTTTGGTGGAAAATACTGGTCTGAACACTTTGACGCAATGACTTTGAATTGTTTATTTTATTATTACATACTGGTATATCAGTTGGAATTTTTAATTTCAACAAATTATGATCATCAGAGACATTAATTTCCTTTAGACATCTTAATAAATCTATTTTATTTACCCTAAAAAAGGCCGCGACTTAACACCATTTATCACAGGAATACCTCTTTCACTCACCTGGCATCCTCTGACCTCATCAGCAATAAGAAGCGAAAGCTTCCTCTTACCTCTGACATTCAGATGGAGTCCATGGCGAGTATAACTGTCCCTACCAATGCAGGCCACATCAATCAAACCAATGTGTGAATTAGCCGCCTGCCAGAGAACCCTTTCCAAGGATGTATTTGTACGCCTGATGTTATGCCACATCCAGGGTTTATCATAACGCTCAAGCAAACCAACAAATCTCACACTTGTCTGACGTGTGTTCCTGGAAATGTGGGCAATGTCTCCCTCAATTGAATAATTTAGGTCTTTATCAAGGCTATTTCCTGGTCCCCCAACAATTACAACACAATCCTCATCTGAAAAATCTTAACTAGGTCTTTCACATTTGCTACCACACTTCCAAGATCTTCATTTGGTTTGAAAATACTGCAGACTTCATAATCTGGCCCCAAGTCAGACTGAACCATCTCACTGATTCCCCTCCCGTGACTGCTCCCAAGTAACAATACCTTCCTGCGTTTACTTTTAGATACACCCTGAAAACTTTTCCCTTTTACTTTGCAAGAACCCAGATCGTTCAGTCCAACCTGACGGTCCTCAGAGTCACCATCTAGATCCTCCAATGGCCGAAACACATTGGATGTCTCCAGCTGGAAACCATCAGACAGACAGCGTCTCCTACCTCTCCTGCCAGAGCTGACTACCTTCCATTCACTGTTCCGCCTATGCCTAAGAACAGAGTTTTCTGCCTTCAGGGCCTTTAAATCCCTCTCTGCAGATGCCAAATCTGACTTGAGTTTCAGAATCCGCTGCTCCTGATCACTAATTCTGCAGGAGTGACAGTTCCAGGAAATACTGACACAAGAGTCACTGTTAGATACATCGCTGCACACAAAATTATTAACATAAACCTGTCCAGACTGTTCTCCAAACATCGTATCTCACATCAACACTTACAATTACATAGTGCATATACACAGATTCACAAAATATATACAAATTCCTAATTAATCAACTCCCAACTTGCTATACAGAAGTGCAGAGGTATTATTGAGTTGCATATCTGTACAACACATTTTGATTGGATTGTTGTACTGAGTCTAATCCCAATTACATGTACATTGCGCCATCATAGTTGGTTTTGGTGAATCAATTCAACAGATAGTTGCATCCCTACAACTGAAAATGTTTCATGATATATGTAGTTTTTTTTGCATATTTTATGTCTGTTTTCCCGAAATAATTGTTAATGTAATATTTCTCTGAACTACATGAAAATAATGAGCATTTCTTCATGAACCTCAAAATGCATATTTTTTTATGATCACTTTCATTTGGGGGGGGGGGATGTAAGAGAAACTGAAATGGGAGAAACACTTATCTAGCCAGGACACAGCATTTCAAACACTGCCAAAAAAAAAAAAAAAAGTACAATTACAAGCAATAGATCTGATGGAAATTCATCTTATATTTAATCTTTTTAATTACATCAAAATATCACTCATTAAGTCAGTGTTTTGTTTAGGACTAATGTTGTGTTGTAATCTTTTTTCAAAATAACATTGGTGATCAAATGTCATGTCTATCCTTCCGTACTACTAAGGGTATTGTTGCCGAAACATCTTGTTGCTGATAAAATCACATATTAGCAATTAGTTTGAATAGTTCTTCCTTCCAGTGAAAATAGTAGTACCAAGTACCTGAAAATCTGTGGTTGCATGTGGGTAACTAGCTTGCACTCTTAATTTGTATTTTATTTGATTGGTAGCTAAATTTTGCTGGATAAATTAATTTCAAACTTGAAATTATAACCCAACTAGCTGTACCAATGACTTTCTATGCGGTGACTTAGAATTTTATTGCTAGCATTTGATATAGAAAACTTTAAGTCTCATAAAAGGTGTACCAAAAAGCGTGGAGTCAGGATGATATTGCCATGACCATACCGTTCTAAAATTCAATCACTTTCATGAAGAGAACAAATTTATAATGTTTAAAATTAGCAAAACTAAAGGAGGAGGTAAATTATCTACCACAGTTCCTCCAGCAGATTTAGAATTATGTCATTTCCTGGAGACATCTTATGTCTGTACCATTTTGTGCACTACATTTTTGGTTTTGTTGTCCTTTGCTAAGGTATACAGCCTTTGGAGGTTGGAAATCCGTGATTTAACTACATATAACTGCCAATGGGAAAAACACAGTTTTTCTAAGTGTATCCCTGCTACTTTGATTGTCACTGGGCTTTATTGATAGTCATCACAAAGGCTAATTTTAGTTGGAACTGAAGCCTTTCAAACTGGAATAGTAGATCTGTCAGAATTATAAGGATTCAAAGAATCAACACACCACCACCTTTTACCACTCCACTTATGATCATAGATTTATTAGGTTGCAACCCAAATGTGTTACTTGTAGTAATGTTTCTTTGCACTGTGGTAGCACATTGAGTCCGTGTGTCAGTAGTATTTGAAACCCCAACTTACCTTAACTTATAAGAAGACACTCCTGGTAACTAAAAAGAGTTAAGGAACTCTGTGGGATATGCGGTAACTTGTGCATTATCCACAACACTGCCCACCGATAGGTGTTCCACTGTTTTCCCTTGTACTGGCGACATCATTTTTTCAGTTATTTGTTCATCAGTTTTGTAGTTTGTGCTATAATTGCTTGTCTCTGTACATGAAATTCATTAGCAGATCATATACAAGCTGACTGCAGGAGAAATAAAGCCAAAACAAAAACAAAAAATACATATGGCCATGAGATACCGAAGGATTGTTCGGCTACTTGCATGACAGAGTTTTAACTTTAAAACAGTGTACATCACATACTACCTATATTTAATGTTATGCGAATGTCTATGTGTGAGTTTCTGTGGTGGCATGCTTTAGAAAACCTTCATAAACGAAAACTCCAAAAGTTTTACTAATGTCCAGCAGAACCTGACACAAGCACTTCGCACATTAAAAATATACTAATATTGCGTTTGAAAATGAGAATCACTTCTCGAAATGTGTCATGCACAGCGTAAATTAAAACATCATCAAAAGTAACTGTGTTGCTGTAAAATTATTTGCTTACCCATCAGTTGAAAACAGTTGCAGACTTTCATAAGTCCATTTACTATAAATAAAATAAAGAATTGATTTAATATACTTTATATGTATAGAAACAGTGTTTCTATTTTATGTAATTGTATTACTTTGAAATCTTTATCACAGATCTAATTTTGCTAGAAATAGTTAAAAAATAGGTTGAATTATTTTTAAAAAAAGTGTTTTTTTTTTAATATTTGGGGTGTTAGTAAATAGTTCTATTTATATGCTGTTACATACATTAATAGTTTCATTTTTTCTGAATGTTGCAGTTATTTACATGTCATATTGTGGTCCTTATTTCATTTCATCAGAAATAGATGACACATAATTATTGACAGTGAATGTTTATTATATATATATTTACTTAATTAATATGTTTCAGTCTGTGATGAGATAGAAACAGATTATTGGGATTGTTTTTGTTACTTATAACATAACATTTTTCAATTTTTATAATATAAGCACCAAAAAATGCTAAGCACGCCTTTTATGTATTCATGGAAGAATGACCTTCTAGTGAAATTTAAGGAGTAGAGAGTTTAATTTTCATGTAGAAGCTGCTTAGAAATATCTCCAATTGATGTTTCACTTGCATTAATTGCGAAAACAAGAGTTGGTAAGTGTGGCACATGTCATAGAACAGTACTTGTGGACTTGTAATGTTTAACTGAAGCAAAGAGAGGGATAAGGTCTCCTAAGGTTTTGTAAGGTTTTATCAACTGGAAGGTTTCATAGTTAGAAGAAATAATCCAGTAGCAGGACAAAATCAAGAGTCCATTGGGGCTTAACTTATAGAGGCAGAAAGAAAAGTTAATGAGCCAAATGAGGAGGGAAGAAAGTATGTGTGAGAGCTGTTAACAGGGCACAAAACAAGTTGGGGAAAGAAATGTAATGAGCTTATCAGACACTTGGGAAGAGATACATTTGACATTTTGCTAGAGGGATAAGCTTCTAGGAGATGCAGCTATCGCAAGTTGCAGCAGGCTTATAAAAAGTAGAAGACTGAATTTAAAAGATAGGAAGAAGAAGGTTTTGCAGCTATGTCATAGCATGCAGGAGGGGAGCAGGCCCACTTCTGAAATTTAAATTAAGTGCAGATTATCAGGTCACAAGTGTACACAAACATAGTGAAATTTTTGTCAGTTAGCAATGTATAGGATCTGATCATTGTGTAGAGGTTTTACAAAGGATCGTACGGAAATAACAGTAGGGTGAGCATGAAATAGTACTCATTGGTATTTGGGTTATTGTATTGAGCATCCATAAACTACGTTGCTCAGTGGGGGGGAGGGGGGGGAGGGGGAGGGAGGTCTGAGCCAAACCATGTAGCTTTTTTCCATATTATTTGTCACAGTTAAAATAAGATGCAGAACACACAACATGTGAATGTTTATTTCTGTCATTTAGCTATCTCCGTATGTAATTTACAATATTCTGACAAGAAAAAACAGTTCAAAATGTCTCCTAGAATCAAGAGGGAAAAAAGCTACATACCACATAAGGAGGGAGGGGTGGGGGTTGTAGAGTCAAAAGCCATGTCAAGCTTTGTGGGGTTGATGGAGGGTTCACAGAAGGCCAAAATGGAGCTATGTAGTTTATGAACTTTCCCTGTGAGTGATCTGAGGATGGTGATGAAACAGGCATAGAACACCAAGGTTGGTTTGTGGTAAGAGGAGGATAGTAAGTAGCCAAATAGGCACTTATTACAGATCACATAGAGAGAAATCATTAATTCAAAAGTTGTAAGTGTAGCTGGTAAAACAATTAAAAGGATTGATACAAGTAGGTTGAAGGATAGCAATTAGAGTATACTAAAGCCAGGTATTATACTGTTACAAGTGAATAGTAAGAGCATAATAAACAAGTTACAGAGTTCATTATTTCAGTGCAGATGCACAATACACTTGAAGTTAAAGGGGTAGAGTCTTGGTTAAATGAAGGAAGAAGGAATAAGGTGTTCCTTGAGAGTTGATGAGAGTACTGTAGAGATAGAGGGTGAGTTATTGGAAGGGCATTCATAGTGGAGTCACTGACTATTACATTTTGCTGGTATTCACAGATGAGTTAAGGGTAGAATTTTGGATGGGATACAAGGGAAAACATAATAATGTTGGCTGTTTACAATATTGGAAGGATGAGTAAGCAAGATGAGGACCTCATGTAGAAATTGAGAGCAAACTCAGATTTCACAGGAGGGAATAGCAGTTCCAGGATAGCCACGTAGTAAGAGTTAGTAAATGCTACGGGCCCCATGCCTTCTGGGGCTAGGATTCTCAGGGCCCAGGTAAGCTGCCCCCATCCTCCCTCAGGCCAGATGGACGACCTTTTTTGAGCTCTACCACTGCCCTGGGTGGCGACAATAGGCTGTTCTGTTTTTTTTTTTTTTTTTAAAAATATGTATATCATAAGCTTTAATAAGTAAAGCAAACCAAGTGCCTCCTGTTCACATATGCTACAGGTTCTGCACTGTTTTAATCTGCCTCTGGGAACTAGTGTGAACTTGAGGAGAATTAGGATTAAAAACACACAGGAGCTTTTCACAAATGGTAAAGGAAAATACGAGGGGGAAAAATGTATTGGATATTTTCCTTTTTTAGAGTCTCAGGTTACAGAGGAAATTCATAATCAAGAATCAGTTATGATGGATAAAAGAGAGTTCAGTAAACCATTCAAAAAAAAAAAGAGAATGCGGATGTTGATAGAATTATAAAAGGCATTGGTTACAGAATTGATGAAATGGAAAATTTTACTGGAGAGGAGATAGGAATAGTTCAAATATTATTACAGTTGTGTTTAAGACAGGTAAATTGATCCTGGAGACTTGATGCATGCAAGTGGACTGAAAACATACCTTAGTTTTACTAGTTCATAAAGGAGGGGAGACAAGTGACATTGAAAACTATATATTGATTGATTGGAGCTGAGTGGCAGGCAGGGATAGATAGATAGATAGATAGATAGATAGATAGATAGATAGATATGTTCACTTTGATCCCATGTGAGAATAATCTCGGGGATGTGGAACAGTACATACACTTATTAGTAATGTCAATATTACTATATAATTGATAATATTATTATATATTGACAACAAGTTAGCAACAACCCATTAGTATAACCAATATCTCCTGTAATCTACAAATACAATCCCGAGTTAATTAATACTTATTATGTGGAACAGTGTATACACTTGTTACCAGCATCTAATAACCAGTTTTCTTCTTACCAACCAGTTACCATGATAAGTTTCACTGTAATTTGTGACTACATATTATATTATGTTAGTTGCTATTTATGTGGAACAGTACACACACCTATTACCAATATCAATATCACCAACAACTCATAAGCAGTCAATTACTTAAAAACCTGTTAGTATGATAATTTTTCACAGCAGTTTTTGAGTGCATGCTATCCCATGTTAGTTACTATATATGAGTGAAATTTTGTAAACAGTGTAATTAGTTTATTTGTCAAAAGTTTCAACAGAAAAAACCATATATCATTTTAGTAATTGTGGATAATTTTGTCACCTTCCCCTTCCATACACCAAATATTCTATTTTATCAGTCATTCTTAGTTACCAAATTCCAAGAAGAAAATTCTTTCACAGAGTAAAATGGGTTCTGAAGCAGAAACTCTTTCAGTTTGGACTTAAAGTCGTTGGGTTTTTGTAGATAACATTTAATTTCTGTTGGTAATACATTGAATAAGGAAGCTCCAGTAAATGTTATCCCTTTCTGTAAAATTGACAGTGATTTGTAATCCTTGTGAATATTATATTTATTCCTAGTATTATGGCTATGTATGTCAGCATTAAGATTGAAGTGTTCAGGATTTTCCACTACAAATGATAGTACAGAGTATACAAACTGTGCTGGCATTGTTAGTACACCCAGGTTTTTAAATAGATCTCTGCACGACGTCTGTGGGCTTGCTCCACAAATAGTTCTTATAGCACGCTTTTGAAATTTAAATACCCTGTGTGCTTGTGACGAGTTTCCCCAGAATGAGATGCCATAAGTGAGCAGGGAATGAAAATATGCAAAATATACTAACATTCTGGTTTCTATATTAGCTATTCTAGATATTACCCTCAGTGAAAATGTTGCAGAATTCAGTTTTTTAAGAAGTTGTTGAATATGCTGTTTCCAGTTCAATTTGTCATCTATATATACAACCAGGAATTTTGTGAAACTGCTTTCATTGATTGCTTTTCCTTCTGATATCACATTATAGCTGTCCTTTGTTTTATTTTTTGTAACAAACTGAAGTAACTGTGTCTTTTCTGCATTAAGTATTAGTTTGTTGGCATTAAACCACCTGTTAATTTTCTTTATAACATCATTTGCTGTGTTTTCGAGGTTTTGTGCTGATGGGTCTTTCAAGGATATGCTAGTATCATCTGCAAAGAGCACTATGTGTTCATTATCACCTAGTATATGTAGGAGATCATTTATATAGATTAAGAACAGCAGAGGGCCAAGAATTGAACCCTGAGGCACACCACATTTAACTATACCCCATTAGCATCTTTCAGTGATAAACATTGCTTTCTATTTTCGAGGTATGATTTAAACCAAAGTCCTGGCTTACCACTAACTCTAATTTACCTAGTAGAATCTCATTATCAACACAGTCAAAAGCCTTAGCAAGATCACAGAATATACCTTAGGGAATTTAATTTTTTATGCGTTGATTCCAGTATGTTGTTTACAAAAGCAAAAATTGCTGAATCTGTTGAAACGCCTTGTCTAAAACCAAACTGTACTTCACTGAGTAGGTCATTCTTTTGTAGATGTGCATACACCCTTCTGTACATTGCTTTTTCAAAGATTTTTGAAAATGCTGGTAGAAGTGATATCGGTCTGTAATGTTCAATCTTTGAGGTATTACCCTTTTTATAAAGCGGTTTGATTATTGACTTGTTGAGTGAGTCAGGAAAGATACCTTCTTCAAAAGAACTATTACAAATATGACTAATAATGCTACTAATGCTGGTGTTACATTGTTTTACTACATGGGTTGAAACCTCCATCATAACCAAATGACTTTTTTTTTTTGGAGGGATTTAATAATTCTTTCAGTTTCATTTTGACTGGTGGGAAATAGAGACATAGGTGCTGTTTTTGGTGACAAGGATTTAAGTATTGCTATAGCATCCATATTTCCACTATATTTTCCTTTTATTTTTTCAGCAACTGTTAAAAAGTAGTTATTGAAAGCACTTCCTACATAAGAGGGGTCATTTACAAGTTTATCATTAACTTTTTATCTTATTATCTGAACTACTAATCTCATCGTTTATGGCCAAACGTTTAGCTTCTTTTATTACTTTGGTTAAAATTCTACAGTAAGTTTTGTAATGTTGCCTGAGAAGCATATTATCAGTATTCCTAACTTTTACGTACAATTCCCTTTTATGTCTGCAAGATGTTTTAATACCAACTGTAACCCAATTTTTGTTTACTCGTTTTTGACCAATTGGAGCTAGTTTTGTAGGGAGACACCTTTTGTAAATTTCTAAAAAGCTTTGGTGAAAGTAATATAATTTTTTGTTTACCCCTTTTAATTTATAAACAGTGCTCCAGTCCACATTAGATAGATATATATGTTCACTTTGATCCCATGTGAGAATAATCTCGGGGATGTGGAACAGTACATACACTTATTAGTAATGTCAATATTACTATATAATTGATAATATTATTATATATTGACAACAAGTTAGCAACAACCCATTAGTATAACCAATATCTCCTGTAATCTACAAATACAATCCCGTGTTAATTAATACTTATTATGTGGAACAGTGTATACACTTGTTACTAGCATCTAATAACCAGTTATTTTCTTACCAACCAGTTACCATGATATGTTTCACTGTAATTTGTGACTACATATTATAATATGTTAGTTGCTATTTATGTGGAACAGTACACAAACCTATTAGCAATATCAATTATATTACCAACAACTCATAAGCAGTCAATTACTGTAAAAACTGTTAGTATGATAATTTTTCACAGCAGTTTTTGAGTGCATGCTATCCCATGTTAGTTCCTATATATGAGTGAAATTTTGTAAACAGTGTAATTACTTCATATATCATTTTAGTAATTGTGAATAATTTTGTCACCTTCCCCTTCCATACTACTATTTTATCAGTCATTCTTAGTTACCAAATTCCAAGAAGAAAATTCTTTCACAGAGTAAAATGGGTTCTGAAGCAGAAACTCTTTCAGTTTGGACTTAAAGTAGTTGGGTTTTTGTAGATAACATTTAATTTCTGTTGGTAATACATTGAATAAGGAAGCTCCAGTAAATGTTAACCCTTTCTGTACAATTGACAGTGATTTGTAATCCTTGTGAATATTATATTTATTCCTAGTATTATGGCTATGTATGTCAGCATTAAGATTGAAGTGTTCAGGATTTTCCACTACAAATGATAGTACAGAGTATACATACTGTGCTGGCATTGTTAGTATACCCAGGTTTTTAAATAGATTTCTGCACGACGTCTGTGGGCTTGCTCCACAAATAGTTCTTATAGCACGCTTTTGCAATTTAAATACCCAATGTGCTTGTGACGAGTTTCCCCAGAATGAGATGCCATAAGTGAGCAAGGAATGAAAATATGCAAAATATACTAACTTTCTGGTTTCTATATTAGCTATTCTAGATATTACCCTCAGTGAAAATGTTGCAGAATTCAGTTTTTTAAGAAGTTGTTGAATATGCTGTTTCCAGTTCAATTTGTTATCTATATATACACCCAGGAATTTTGTGAAACTGCTTTCATTGATTGCTTTTCCTTCTGATATCACATTATAGCTGACCTTTTTTTTTATTTTTTGTAGCAAACTGAAGTAACTGTGTCTTTTCTACATTAAGTATTAGTTTGTTGGCATTAAACCACCTGTTAATTTTCTTTATAACATCATTTGCTGTGTTTTCGAGGTTTTGTGCTGATGGGTCTTTCAAGGATATGCTAGTGTCATCTGCAAAGAGCACCATGTGTTCATTATCACCTAGTATATGTGGGAGATCATTTATATAGATTAAGAACAGCAGAGGGCCAAGAATTGAACCCTGCGGCACACCACATTTAACTATACCCCATTCTGAGTTTATAACATCTCCTGTATTAGCATCTTTCAGTGATACACATTGCTTTCTATTTTCCAGGTACGATTTAAACCAATGTCCTGGCTTACCACTAACTCCATAGTGGTCTAATTTACCTAGTAGAATCTCATGATCAACACAGTCAAAAGCCTTAGCAAGATCACAGAATATACCTAGTGAATTTAATTTTTTATGCATTGATTCCAGTACGTCGTTTACAAAAGCAAAAATTGCTGAATCTGTTGAAACGCCTTGTCTAAAACCAAACTGTACTTTACTGAGTAGGTCATTCTTTTGTAGATGTGCATACACCCTTCTGTACATTGCTTTTTCAAAGATTTTTGAAAATGCTGGTAGAAGTGATATCGGTCTGTAATTTTCAATCTTTGAGGTTTCACCCTTTTTATAAAGCGGTTTGATTATTGACTTCTTGAGTGAGTCAGGAAAGATACCTTCTTCAAAAGAACTATTACATATATGACTAATAACTCTACTAATGCTGGTGTTACATTGTTTTACTACATGGGTTGAAACCTCATCATAACCAAATGACTTTTTATTTTTGAGGGATTTAATAATTTTTTCAATTTCATTTTGACTGGTGGGAAATATAGACATAGGTGCTGTCTTTGGTGACAAGGATTTAAGTATTGCTATAGCATCCATATTCCCAATATATTTTCCTTTTATTTTTTCAGCAACTGTTAAGAAGTAGTTATTGAAAGCACTTCCTACATAACAGGGGTCAGTTACAAGCTTATCATTAATGCTTATAGATATAGGTTTATGTTCAAGGGATGATACAGTTGTTTCTCTTTTAATAATGTTCCAGATACTTTTTATCTTATTATCTGAACTACTAATCTCATTGTTTATGGCCAAACGTTTAGCTTCTTTTATTACTTTGGTTAAAATTCTACAGTAAGTTTTGTAATGTTGTCTGAGAAGCATATTATCAGTATTCCTAACTTTTACATACAATTCCCTTTTATGTCTGCAAGATGTTTTAATACCAACTGTAACCCAATTTTTGTTTACTCGTTTTTGACCAGTTGAAGCTAGTTTTGTAGGGAGACACCTTTTGTAAATTTCTAAAAACCTTTGGTGAAAGTAATTGAATTTATTGTTTACCCCTTTTAATTTATAAACAGTGCTCCAGTCCTCATTGAGAAGTTCATCATTTAATGTTTTTATTGAATTGTTCTTTAATGGCCTAACTCTGACAAATCCTTTCTTTTTGTTATTTTCGTTTCCCACAACATCCAAAGTAATTATTTGAGCATTATGGTCTGACAAACCATTTTCCATTGGAATTGATCCATGTGTTTCTAATTTATTGTGCTCTACAAAAATGTTATCAATAATGGTACTACTATCTTTTTGTGCTCTAGTTGGGAAATTTACAGTTTGATAGAGATTGAATGATCTAAGCATTCCTAGAAGATAATCTGTCTGGTTACATTCTACAGCAAAATTTATGTTGAAGTCTCCACAGAGGATAATTTCCCTTTTAGTACGTGATAAGTTTATTAGAACTGCCTCAAGTTTATTACAAAATTTACTGAAGTCTCCTGTGGGAGCCCTATAAACTGTCAGCACTATAAGATATTTGTTTTCTAATTCTAACTGTATTGCACAACATTCAAAATCTTGTTCTATACAGTATTTACTTACATCTAACGATTTTGTCTCAGTATTTTCTCTTACATATATTGCTGCACCACCCATTCTCATCTCTGACCTGCAATAACAAGAAACTAATCTATATCCAATAAAAGGGAGGAGACCTATTTCAGAATTCTTCAGATGATGTTCTGTCAGACATACGATATTTATGTTAAGATTCAATGATTTTTGGGTTTCTTCTATAGATATTATCAACTCATCAAGTTTGCTTGAGATACCCCTAATGTTCTGATGGAACAAAGCTATTTTAGACTGACATTCTTTATTTTTTACTGTAATACCATTATGTACATTTCTTAAATAACACTTCCTACTCTTGACATTTGGCCTAAAAAAGACTGAGTCCTACCACCAATTACCACTGGGATGGGGTTCACATCCAACCTGCCTCTCCTGATGCTATTGGCAATCAGTTGCGTTAACTTCTGCTTGCCCCGAACATTCAGGTGGAGTCCATGGGAGGTATGGTCACTCCGTGTTATGCCAGAAACATCTATCAGACCAATGTGTGTTCGGTCAGCCTGACACAATGCACGCTTCAGATCTGCCTGTGTACGCTGTACATGACCACGCATCCAGGGTTGATCATAACGCTTGAACAGGTCAACAAAACCAACATTGGTGTGAGTGGTGTTTTTAGCAATGTTGTCAATGTCTGTTTCAACACAATAATTGAGATTTCTGGACAGACTATTTCCAGGACCCCCAACTATAATTATATGATCCTCTTTAGTAAGATCTTTCCCCAGGCTTGAAATTTCATCCACAACATTGCCAAGTTCTGCATTAGGCTTAAATATACTACACACCTCAACATCAGAGCCCAGGCTTGACTGTAACATTGCACTTAACCCCCTACCGTGACTACTTCCAAGCAATAACACCTTCTTGGATTTCTTTTTACGAGCTTTGCACAATGTGTGCGTTTTTACAGCTTTGTTGCAATGAGACAGCCCTGCTGTGGTATCTGATACATCCTCAGTTAGATTCTCCAACACCCCAAAAGTATTGGAAACTTCCAACTGAAAATTTGTAGAATGCAGGTCCTGTTGTTTCCTTCCACTTTTGGCTGCAATCCACCGGAATTCTTTAACATTTAATGCTGCTTTTTCAGCCTTCAAAACATTGAGTTCTTTTGTTAATTCAGCCACTGTGGATTCGAGACAAGAGATCCTACTTTCTAGTTCCCTCTTTTCCTTGCTACTTTTGCAAGTCAAACAACTCCAAGGAGAGTGAAGTGCATTTTCAGCTTCCATGTAGCCACATTTCGGATGAAAACGAACTCCACAATCATTACAGCTGTTTCCCTGCTTTACAACCCTGCGACAGCCACCACACTTCATGCTCATTGAGATTTTAAACAAAACAAACTATGTGCCCTTGAAGCGAGTTGTAACTTAACCTATAAATACCTTTCCTTATTATGCAATATAATTTCCACAAGAGACACCTTTCTCCGTTTACCACGCAAGCAAACCAATTTTAACAATAAACCTGTTAGTAACTGCTTGTTTCCTTCACTGATAGAAGATTAATTCCCTTTAACGGTTATTAGTATAATGTAAACAACACACACGAGTTTTAAACTTGTCGAACCAACACCTTTTTGAACTATTTAAACTATGATACTTTTACTACACAGTGTTACTACACTCAAAATTCGCTAAACACGCCACCAGACAAATATTTCTACACGTTATTTAATATTAAAAGTAATTTAAAAGAGCTGGAATCAGTTCACAACTTCCGCGAGTCAGAAACCAGAGATGAATTGAGAAGTTCATCATTTAATATTTTTATTGAATTGTTCTTTAATGGCCTAACTCTGACAAATCCTTTCTTTTTGTTATTTTCATTTCCCACAACATCCAAAGTATTTATTTGTGCATTATGGTCGGACAAACCATTTTCCATTGGAACTATTTCATGTATTTCTAATTTATTGTGCTCTACAAAAATGTTATCAATAATGGTACTACTATCTTTTTGTGTTCTAGTTGGGAAATTTACAGTTTGATAGAGATTGAATGATCTAAGCATTCCTAGAAGATAATCTGTCTTTTATGTTGAAGTCTCCACAGAGGATAATTTCCCTTTTAGTACGTGATAAGTTTATTAGAACCGCCTCAAGTTTATTACAAAATTTACTGAAGTCTCCTGTGGGAGCCCTATAAACTGTCAGCACTATAAGATATTTGTTTTCTAATTCTAACTGTATTGCACAACATTCAAAATCTTGTTCTATACAGTATTTACTTACATCTAATGATTTTGTCTCAGTATTTTCTCTTACGTATATTGTTGCACCACCCATTCTCATCTCTGACCTGCAATAACAAGAAGCTAATCTATATCCAATAAAAGGGAGGAGACCTATTTCAGAATTCTTCAGATGATGTTCTGTCAGACATTCGATATTTATGTTAAGATTCAATGATTTTTGAATTTCTTCTATAGATATTATCAACTCATCAAGTTTGCTTGAGATACCCCTAATGTTCTGATGGAACAAAGGTATTTTAGACTGACATTCTTAATTTTTTACTGTAATACTATTATGTACATTTCTTAAATAACTCTTCCTACTCTTGACATTTGGCCTAAAAAAGACTGAGTCCTACCACCAATTACCACTGGGATGGGGTTCACATCCAACCTGCCTCTCCTGATGCGAAGAGATTGACTTCCAACCACATATGGCATGTCTGTGAGGGAAGAAAGTGGTTTGCAAATTAGCAACATGAGTTTGGGAGAGAATCCTTATGTGAAACTGTTAATTGGCTGTATGCAAGAAATGTATTTTATATGAAAAGGGAGCAAAGTTGTTTTGTAGTACTAGATTTCTTCAAACCATTTGATAAAGTGAACCTTAGAATGGCAGGAATTGTTAAAATAGTTGAAGTAGATTGGGACATATTTTGTTTGGTGTAGGAGTTCTTAAAAGATCAAAACTAAGAGCCAGGTTAGGAAATAAAATGTGTGTCATATGGACCATTCCCATTAATGTGGGATGTTAATAAACAATTCTGTTGTTGGTTTACATTCAGATGTTAGTTTTTTGCAGATAATGTTGTAGATAGGATTAAATCAAGAGAGAATTGTTAGGAGCTACACAGGGATCTAGAAAGGATACCTGGTTTGGTAGTACAGTATAAAATGAAAATAAATGCTGAAAGGGATCATCTTTTTTAGGAACACAGATAGGAAAATGAGTTTTGAGGGAGAGTTACTGCTTGATGACATAATATGTAAATATCTTACCATAAACTTTGGTGACTATCGTAGCTGGGAAAGACATGGTGGGTGAGCAGTAACACACTGGTGTCACATTCAAGAGGACATAGGTTTTAATTCCTGTCCATTTTTCCATGGTTTCCCAAAATCACTCAAGGTGATGGTTCCTTCAAAAGGTAACAGCCGAATTCTTCTCTGTTCCTTACCCCCAGTACTTTCACACATTAATTTTTTCAGTTTTGATGAGGAATAAGATTGTACTATTATTATCGTATGCCAAGTACAACAAAAGACATGTCAATTAGATAAATAAATCTATAGATTCAAGCCATCTTCTGGCAGCTGGTCCAGCTTGATGCAGTGTGAGAAGGCTTCCAGATAATATTCTTGCTTTTTGGTCCATCACAATGTGGTTAGCAGTTTGGATACCGTCACAGTCATACAACGCATCTTCACGGAGACCCCACTTATGTGTGGTTGCATTGCACACTCTGTTACTTGTACGAAATCTGTTCAATTGACACCAAAGATGCGTAGGCAAGTCAAATCCTAGAACACAGGTTGTCGGATCTTTTATAAGCCCACAGTTGTGTGGGCTGTTGGCTTCCCACTCTTTTCTCCACTCTTCATACAAGTTAAAGTTGTTATGTCTGAGATTGGCTGCTTCCATGTAGGCAGGTCTCCTCAATTCTAGTTGTGTGTGTGACAGCTGAAGAAGGTCACCATGCAGAGGAATCTTGTTGTTTTCCTCCACTCCTTCCAATTCTCTAAGCAATATCGATTTCCTCTTCAAATGAGGTGGAGGAACATTTTGAATACTTAGGCTAATATCCTTAGCTGCTATACTAATGCAGGGTTTTTTCTTTTCCGTCTAGTGCAGCTAACAAATGAAAACTTAGTTATGGCATATGTGTTTCTGTTTACTAGACCATCATCATACTTATAATACATAATTGTACAGTGGGTGAAAAACCTCAAGAGGATAAACTGATATGAAACAGTTCCTCACATTAATGTAATGTACAAAAACTGTAAGTAAAAATAAGCTAAAATAACAGTTAATAACAGATTTATAACATTATGTTAAACATCAAAGCTTTTATATAACTTGTTTTAGGGCACTGATGAAGGTCTAATAAACAGAAATGCATATGCCATAACAAAGTTTTTCATTTGTTAGCTGCACTAGACGGAAAAGAAAAAACCCAACATTAGTGGTGGAGGAATGTTGGAAAGTACAGGCAGCCAGGATACTGGGATAGACCTAATGATACCACTCACTGTTCTCATAGCAGCATTAACTGGGTGTCAACTTTGGTAGTATGAACACTACCAAGCATAAAATGTATGAATGAAAAGGAAAGAACACTTTGGGGAGTTAGTAGGGAAATGTTTCAAAGTACTGCATTGGTTAGGAATGGAGATTTCCGGGGGAGAGGTGATGTAGCAGGGAAATGATGAAACTGGACTACAAGACCTTGGTTAGGTGTCTACTTGAGTGTCGTTGGAAATTATTGGTACAATTATGGGTATCAACTACAGAAGTTGAGGGTGTGATAGATTTGTTTGCAGAACTTACCACAATACACAATCAGTAACATATATCATAAAAGATCTGGGTAAGGAGTCATTGGTAGTCAGGGGGCCGGTGAAGAGGGTGGTGGGTGTCATACTTTGTCATTAAAACCTGGATAGACTGTGCACAAAAAATTAGTAATTTGTGGAAGGGTAGAGATAATTTCACAACATTGGTGTGACTTTTTTCCCATAATTACCACCTGTGGTTCATATATGGAGAATATGATATATTAAAAGTCATTGCACTGTGGATATATTGGTGGCTATGGAATAAATACAGTAAAGGATTATGTTGAAAGATTCGGTTCAATTTAAAATAGCCGCCACTCTGCAAATGTTGATAATTATAATGTTTACTTTAAAATGAGGTGCTTGCATAGCACTGATATAATTTCTCCATAAATTGTGGTTAAGTTCTCTATTTAATGTTTCTTTCTTTCCATATGTTGCACTCCAAAAACACCATTATTACAATTTTGTTTGACAAAAAACAAACTTCGGTCCTATCTGAAGAAAGCTTGCATAACAGTTACTTTTTCAGGCATAATTCCAAAGATGAATATACTTAAATGTTCCTGCATTTGCTGAAAGTCTGTCAGACCAAAGAACCACAGGAATTTAAAGTTTAACTTCACAGATCTATCATCCTACAAAATCACACTATGTCTCAATGCTCCTTTAATGCTGACCAATGCCATCACCCATGCTGCATAACTTAACTATTTTAGTATACTTAGCCAAACAGGCTAATGTGACCTTGGACTGTAAATAAATCGTAGAAAACTGACCTCTTGATCTTAGACAGTCAGTTTTATAGAACCCTTGTTCAACCCTCTCATTAGCCAAATTCCTGATGTTACCACCAATTACAGCCCTTAAATCATTTTCAAATCTTGACTGACCATCCCTGGCGAGAATCTCAATAGTACTACCAAACTCAAACTTTCTACTTTTCCAACCCTTCAAACTTATATAAAACTTCATGCTCATATTATCCACATATACAGTAAATATCTCTCCTTTGTCTCATTTTCTTGCTTTTCCTAATAAGTGTCTGGTTCCGTAAACTTTTAATTTTTACTTTCAGTGGATTCCTGTCTTCTCTTGTCAGCAGTGCCATATTAAGACATCTCTAAATTTTTATATTCCATTCCAAATCGTGAATCTACAATCAAATTAACTCTTAATTTGATAACCTTATTCTCATTTTCCTTTTCTGGACTCTGAAATGATTAAAATCATGTAGTATTCCCATCATGTCTTCAGCTCCTTTGTAATGAATTGACTTTTCATTTTTCTGGCTAAATAACATCCACCTTTTTATTGCTCATGAATATTGCTTAGACTACACTATCATTACAATGACCATGGTCATAAATTATCATTTGATTTCAGGTCTGAGCGAGCCAGAAATTTTTTATGCAATAAATTATCAAGGAATGTGCAAAATGATTTACATCTTAAGAGTGAAAAAAATTAAAGTTTAGCAAAAGTAGGTTTGTAGGGAAATTGCTAATGGGACATGAACTATGATGCAGTTAATACTACTAATAAAAGAATCTGAAGTTTTTTCTTTGCATATCACTATTTTTCAAGAACCTTTAGAAGAATTACTCAACCTAAACAATAACATGAAAATTTCCAGACTCCCGTAGCTGTATTCCTATCAACTATTGCTAGCAGTGCCCCAATCAGGACACAGTATAGGAGACAGGTAATTTATGTTGTGGAGTAAGGAAATAGATTGCTGAAGAAAGGTGCACTGTAGGACTTGTATTTACACTTGCTGCAAAAAAAAAAAAAAACCTTAAAAATCCGTAAGACATGTCTGATGTCAATATAAATGTGTACACATACATTCCATCAACTGGTATGTAAATGATTAGAATTTCAATTGTCTGTGACAGGTATGATGACCACCAGAGTGCATTAGTGATGTTCATGTTTAGTATTGTCGCCAGGCCTAGTAAGGTATATGAAGGATGTGAACAGCAACAGATATTAAGTGATCACTATGAAGGAAATGGGGATGCCATGTATTTGCAGTGTTACCTTCACCTGACAGAATTTGAAAGGGGCCTTGTTGTGGATCTCTATTTGGCTGGCTGGTCATCCTCATGTGACAGTACCATGATGCCGTTTTTCTACAAGACAATGTTTGTGCACACATGGCAGAAATGTTTGTCAACTGTCTGTGTGATTCCGAGGTACTCCTGGGGCAGCGGCATCTGTTCCCAATAGAATCTGTAAAGTACCAGTTCTTACATCAACTCTTTCTCAATTCCTGTATCCAGGATATCAAGGACCACTTACATCGGTTGTGGGCCAGCTTGCCTAAGGGGAGGATACAACGGCTTCATAACACCCTTCCCAACTGAATCAGTGCACACATCCAGGCCAGAGTGGGTGAAACGTCCTATTGATAAGTCGGCTTGTACTGCAAGGTTCTTTGCAAAATTTGGCCCAATTTACTGAAACAGCATCAGATACCCTCTCAACCTATGAAGTTTCATTTTGTTCCCTCCTCACCTTCTGGTTGCATCACTTTTTTTGTCAGGCAGTTTATTTATATTTGTTTATGTCTGTGTTTTTTCTTGAGTATTACCTTGAGGCCAATTCAGTATAATGATTTTCTTCCTTACTTTTTGTTTTGAAACATAAATTACAAGGAAGTGAATGACATTTATGTGTGTTCAGTATTACAAAAAAATCACTAATACAATGGAATGCGAGTTAATTTTTTGTTTTTTATATTTCAGCAAATAGTAGATATAACAGAATGGATCAGTTTTCATGGGATGAAGTCACAATATCCTGTAGATACAAAGTTGTCTAACGTATTACTGAATTCCAGCCAGAAAATCAGCGTCATTGTTGAGGCTAGTTATTTGCAGACTTGTGACAGTCAGGACACAAAACTTTGTCAGGTAGGTGCAATTTAAAAAAAAAAAAAATATATATCAAATCTGTAATAGTTATATATGTCTAACAATTCTGTATAACATCAGTCTGTGGAAGATGTGGTTCATTTGTCGTCATTGTTTAACACATTTGACAAGCATACATTAAATTGTAAGAATGGAAACTTTACCAGTGTATGGTTGCAAAGAAATCTTATCGGGTATACCACTGGATTGTGATAGGAAAACCACAATATTTTGATGACTAGCACCGCCATCTTCCTCAGGTGTGAAAACATCTGTGGTGGTCTGCTGGCTGAGAGATAGTAAAACAGTTCTGGTACCATGCCACTCTTATATACCCAGTGGTTCTGTGCATGGTCCATGCCCTGAGGATGGCTGTCAGTGGGTGTGCATGTTGGTTTTTGTTGCAAACCATGGACCCTAATATGAAGCCATGTATGGCAGTAGTTAGATAGAGGAAGAACGCTCCCTGCAGAGTTTTGACAAGGCTGGTTTCCAGGCCTCTCTAAGACATAGCCCACTCTCTCTATTGAATGTATCAGCCAGTCGAATTTCGAGCGCTTCCTTGACTGTTGAATCCAAAAAATGGTCAGTCCTAACATTATTTCAGTCTAACCTGTGGCTTTGGTCATTCACATACTTGGTGATCGCTGATTTTCTGTATTGTCTTAATTGGAAATACTGTTTATGTTCTTCCTACTGGTTTTCTACAGTGCAAATAATTTGGCTGATGTAAGCTTTTCCACACTCAGACAGGATGCTATAGGTTCCAGGAACTCGTAGGCCAAGATCATCTTTGACTGATTGAAGATAGACCATATTTTGGATGGTAGTCATGTAGTGCTCTTGCTGCCACTGCATTGTAACACTTGTGTTCGCTCTGTCCAGCTGAGTTGTTAGACAAGGACACATTGCCACAGGGGACGCATGGAAACATGACCTTGTTCAGATATGAGTCTTGTGATGGGATAATCATGGGAATGCTTACTATTTACATATTTATTTACATATTTATTTACATAAGGTGATTGAAGTCATATACACCAGTAACTATACATGTATTTACAAATACATGGAAATAACTAGTGCTTGGATGCTCTGAAGCTATAATTGAGTTTTAACTGATTCATTACTGATAAAACTGATACAGTGGCGCCTTGCTAACCACAACCAATATTATGGGAATGAGGAGAGTGAGCTTTGCTACATGGGTATATCTTAACCCAAACATGACAGGAATTTTGAGATTCATTGAAACATTTGCTATTCTGACTAACTAACCCAATCAATCTCTACATCCAACCTCTTCTAACAGTAGATCCTATATGCTGGCCTGATGTTGGACATCTCCTGTTGCTTGAAGTGGCCTACTCCACAGTGGCACTTGGTGGCTGCCACTTTCAACACCCAACTGCTGTGATGCAATGATTCCTAGACACTATTCCAATCTGAATGAGACTGGCAATGCAACAATGAGCTAGAAGTGCTGAGGGTTTTATTAGGATAGCCCCCACTCTGTTCTGGCTGTCTGGAGATGGCAAATCCTGTCATTAACGCACTGCATGCAGTCATAATGACAGCTTGCATTCTCCTTTCTTGTGCTTGGCAACTGCCGAATTGGTGATCTGTGTTTTATTTTGCAAGTTGTGGCTCCCTTACTATAGCTTACTTTTCTCACTCACCTGTGCTCAGTCCCAACATACAGAAATTTGTAAATTTCATATGGTGATGCCTCTGGTTCACTACACCTTCCTACCCCTGATAAGTTTCAGCTGCACTCCAAAACACTTCATTAGCTGGGTTATAGTTTCTCTACATACATACAATTTCTTATTGTTGTATACAATTTTTTCTCCTTATACTAAGTATATTTCTTTGGTACCTGTTTTTGTCTGTTCTGTTTTTGGTTACAATTATTATATGCATTCACTCTATGTGTAATGCGTATACAATTTCACTAGTGTCCTTCTCTCTGTCTCAAAAGTGACTACTTCTCTCTTACACTGCTTTTTTTTCTGTGTTACAATGCATTTTCATTTTGTAATGGTGTTATTGGTTTATGTGGATAAGATCGCAGTAGACGTAGGCATCCCCGTGTGTGCACAACCTATGTTTGCTTTCACCCACAGGTTACTGGTCAGACTGAACGCTGAGCATGTACTTGTCTCATTGCTGTGGAGACTAATGATCAGCCTTGCATAATGTCACCATGATACTTGCTTCCAACACACTATCTAGAACACTTATTATGTATAATTGGTACAGAATATTTTTAACTTATTACAACTGGGTATTTAACAAACTGATTAAATGCTCCACAACAACAGTTTTCCCTAGCACCGACATTATTTATTTATTTTACTAAGGTGGGCAATTATTATTTTGCCTGGTAATTCACAGATTGCATGCCTCATTGCTTATACACTTTTGACCAATTGGATTTTAACACTGCTTCACATCTGATAACATGAATATTCATTGATACAGACACTTGTAGCAACCTTTATTCATGACTGGCATTAATATTTTGTCTTCAGAATAACATATCTCTTCCATTTGACTTATAATACTTCTTTTTTCGTATATATTCACTGCAAATTTATTATTTTTCTCCTATTGTAATTTAAGGTAATGACTGTTACAAACTTATCTTTATTTAGCTACATTTTTTGGACTATTTCCTTATATTAATAGCTCTTAGCTAACATAACTGAACCTCCATTAATAACTTTACTAAGCCTTTAAACTACTTCTATACTACTCTGTATTAACACTTTACAGATAATTACTCTGATCTCACATTGATTACTCATAGTTCCATTCTTCTTAATTACAGTTTATGTGCACCACATTCTTAACTTTTAATGAAGTTTCTGTTTATTCTCACTTACTATAATTCTTTCATACAACAGTTATCAATTATACATACATCTTTCATTACAAATATACTAGGAATGTTTCCATTTCACCATTGTTTATACTGAATAATCTGTTGAGTAACCATGTTATACATGTTTACTCCAGGTT
Organism: Vandiemenella viatica; assembly: GCA_031002005.1. Taxonomy (NCBI): domain Eukaryota; kingdom Metazoa; phylum Arthropoda; class Insecta; order Orthoptera; family Morabidae; genus Vandiemenella; species Vandiemenella viatica. Next base: position 234,397,964 of record CM061921.1, on the reverse strand, counting down.
AATATTTGTGAGCGCCTTCACATATATTTACATCCCGTTCATTAAAGACTTATTTATTATTACTTGGCTCATTTCTCATACAATTCTATTTTTTTATTGTCTTACAACTAACATCAAATTTTGATGCACCTGCCAGTTCACACTATGCAACCCGTCACAGCATATTGTCCTTGTTGCTCATTCTTGTGACTGTTTGTTTCTTTGAGCTCCACTTTATGCATTTTCCCCTGACCCATTTACTGGTTTGCTTTTTACTGCCAACCTCAACCCCAGATTCACTACCTTTTGTGCTGATGTGTCGCCTCCATATACATTACTTAATCTGACCCCTTTTTTTCTTAACACTTCCTTTGTATACAAATTAACAATTGTGCCTTTCTCTACCCTTACTGGTGTTTGGCTTCCATTCAATTATCAGTTGAGACCCGCACTTGACCTATGGGATTACACAAATTTTTAACTCCCCTGCAAATTACTCCAATTTTTCTCATAACATCACATGCTGTTCTTCCCCTTTTGCTGCTACAGTCTCTCATTTGAGTAAACACACTGCATCATCCAGACTTCAAGAGGACACCCTAATATTCCTCTTATAGCAGTCATGCTTCTACCTGTCCAGGATACCTCATGACCTCCTTAATCTCTCCTTAGCTTTCATATATAACATTGCTCCATCAGCGTAGGGACCCCTACAGCCACTGACACAATGCTTTACAATTTGTGATTCCTAGTCACCTCTTCCCATTTCTTCACAAACACCCACACACGCACCTTCCACATTCGAGTGTTAGCACCAGGTTTACTTGTATTTACTCCCAATTCTCTACAAACCTTGCATTGCCTGGGGTGACATCATTTTAAACTCTTCAATTGTCTTCAGGTCTAACTTCATTTGATGAATTTTATGTGGCAGAATTTCTTTGTTTCCCATAATTTATTGACCACCACTTCATTTTCCACTTCCCCCTTCAGAAGACTACTGTGCACTATTTTTAATGTCTGCACATCCCCTTACTTATGGCAGCTTCTACTAACTTTATGATCTCCACTTTCTCCCATTTGATGACATTGACAACTTTTCCACACATTTTCACTCATCAACCCATCTGTGATGTCTTATCATTTAATTTTTATAACCCTCCATCAAGTAATTCTATTGTGAATTTCCATTAACTCCATGTTACCCTCGCTAAATTTCCCCTTCTTCCATTTATCTCAGAAACCATCTTTTGATCCCTCCTTATAATCTTCTCTCAACATGTTTTTAACAACAGGTCCTATCACTTGCTACCAAGCGTGGCGGGTGAGTGGTTAACGCTCTGGCCTCCTATTTTGGAGGACGTGGGTTCGAATCTCTGTCCAAACATCCAGTTTTGAGTATTCCATGGTACCCCAAATCACTTCAGGTGAATGTTGGGATGCTTTCTGAAAAAGGCCATGACTGAATTTCTTCCTGTTCCTTGTCCCACACCCTTTCCTGCCTCTAATGACCTTGACATCAACAAGGTGTATAGCCGTAATCAAAAATCTATCATGTCCTCGTAATGTTACTTCTAGAATTTCTCATATAATTACTTATTGACCTAGTTCTTTCTCTCTATATTCATTTGCTTCTTTGTACTCCAACCCACTGTAACTTGTTTTAATTTTTCTTGCTGCCATTTTCTCGCATACTGCTATGCTATACTCCGTTTGATTTATTGATAGTCACATTTAATATGCATGTTCTGCCTTGTATTCCTCCATATTCACATACCTAAATCTCTTAATACATTGTGCCATGTTATTTTGAAGATTCATTTATAACATTTTTCCAACTATTTTTTGGTTACTGTATCTTTAAGATTACCTCTTCATCAGGACCAATTACCTACAAAACTCATCTACAATTCTCTTTACAATAGTTGAACACTATCTGTTGGTATTGAGGTTACAATATGTGATGCTTCACATTTCTACGTATTACAACTTCTTAATTCTTCTATTCGGTAACTACTACTATTTAAATTTCTCTCTTTTAACTGTGCTAATATTAAATTTTCCAATTGAACTGTTCCTTCATATTTCACTGCAAATTGAATCTCATTACTTAACCACACCTAAAATTTCCTTTATTTTATGGTCATGTGTTCATGTCTTATATTTAACTAACATGTTGCTTTTTATTTGAGTTTTTCTTTCCTTCCAAGTTTTACTTAACCCCGGAGGTGCTGTTTACTACTATTATTAAAAGAACTCTTACGCTATAACACATTTCAAGAGGAAAAAGTCATGGGTAACTGCTAGTATGCTTTAATTTGCTGTGGTCCTCATAATTCTGCAGTACTCTTTCTAACACCTGATTTCACAATTTCTTTTTATACTACTTTTTAATCACTACCCTGAACTTTAAACATTATTTTATAGATTGCTGTTCCTAACAGTTCTTCTTTAACTGTTATAATTTTAATTAATTAATAATAATAATAATTGATAAAATTGCAATGGAGCACATGCTACAGTGGCAATCTCCCTGCTCACACATCCTTCTCCCTTCCTCCTCCAACCCATTTTTGCCCTCAACCAACTTTACTTTAAATTCTTTCAGTGTTTTTGGTAAATTATTCATCACTTCTTTTAGCAATTTATTCCAATCTCTTACACTCTTTCCTAAAAAAGAAAAATTTTCCCACACCCTTATGCCTGATAACAAGTGCCAGCTTGTGGTCATGGTCATCTTTACCCTTCCTAGCACTTCTTCTAATTTGCCCACCAACAACTTTCCATGCTTCATCACCAATATGGGCCTTGTACATTCCCGTGACTCTCTTTACCCTACTTCTATCCTCCAATGAATCCCACTCCAGCTCCTTTATCATATTAGTTACCAATTGTGTTTTTCGGTAATTTCCAAAGACAAATCTGGCAGGCCTTCTCTGCACTCCCTCCAACTCCAGTATTTGATACCCAAAATGTGGTTCCCATACTACACCACCATATTCCAGCAGTGGTCTGTCCAACATTTTGTACCCCAATACCCTTACTTTTCTAGTGCATCCCTTCATCTCTCTTTCCAACAGGTGAAGGATTTTGAACCCTTTCCCTATTATCTGACCAATGCGTCCTGCCCAGTTAAGTTTGCTATCAAATGTTATGCCAAGGAATTTACATTTCAAGTCTTCAATAAGTAGCTCCTTCCCCACTTTATAACCATAATCATTTTTAGCTTTTTATCTCAGTACCTAACAAGCTGGCTCTTCTTTGCATTTATCATCATCCCATGTTGACTCGCCCAGCTAGTTATCTTATCTAGATCACCTGGCAGCTGTTTACAGTCTTCTGTTGTTTTGATCCTTTTATATAACATTATGCCATCTGCAAACAATCTGACATCTGACAATAAACAATTAACACAACCATTCATTAGAATAACTAATAACAATGGTCCAATACACTACCCTGTGGGATTCCCATGTTCACTCCTACTTCCTTTGATACTGAATTTCCTACCCTAACTTTTTGATTTCTACTTTTTAGGAATTCTTCTACCCAGGAAATCACCTTTTTATCAACTCCCGTAGTTTTTACCTTATTTAGCACCATTTTAAGGCACACTCTGCAAAGGGCTTTGAAAGATCTAGTGCTACACTTGACCTCCCCTTTCCATTTCATCAGAAATATCTTGCATATAGCCTACTAACTGAGATTCACATGAATATCCTTGTCTAAAGCCATGTTGCTGACTTGAAAACGAATTACGTTCCTCACAGACACGTCTGATATAGTTGCATATTAATCTCTCCATTAATTTACCCACAACCAATGTCAAGATGATTTCAACCCTATTTGTCACCCCCTACTTTATGGTCCGGAACTACTATCGCACTTTTCCAGTCATCTCGTAAACACCAAGTATCCATGCTCAATTTAAATAATGTTTCAAGATAAGGTACAATGTCCCATTCTACTACCTTTAAGGCATCTGTAGTGATATTATCCACACCAGCCCCTTTATAGTTTTTATAGTCCTTAATTCCTTCATGATATCTTCATATTTAATTTCACATTTTCTAATATGCTTACTTCTAACTGTGCAGATAGGCTTGTTTTCTGATATAACCCATACCGTTCCAGAATTATTGTCCCTAATGGTCTCACTGAACCAGTTACTTAGTAACTCTGCCTTTTTTATATCCTCAGTAACTTCTTCTCCATCCTTATCTATAACTAGCCTCGTACCCGCGACTTCGTACGCATGGATTAAGAATTTTTTTGCCAGAATTAAATTTAGAAAGTTGTAGGTAACGAAGGATTGGTCCCAAACAATATCGAGTCGGCATAATATGACAGGAAAGCTATCACTATATCACTCTACCGTCGAACCTGCCTCTTGAAGAGAATCAATTTCCAACATATTTCTGTCACTGTTCGATAAGATCTCAAAATTTCATGACTACAACTGTTAATCATACTGGAAAAAATATCCTGTGCCCTTCATACAGCTTTCCTTACAAAATTCCATCACAACGATATAGCCATTTAGTCGTCAAAACGTAACAAAAACACAGAGACTTACTTCCGTATTTATATTAGTATTACTGTGGTTCTCACTCACACGCTGACTGCGAACAACACCTGAGGGATCATTATAATGTAAAAAAGTGTACACCTACAAAATTGCAAGACTACCTACGATTTGCCTCCCATTGCACCCCTAACTTTCTAATATCTACAGTTTAACATTCAATCCGAATAACCTACGGCCCAGGCCTGACTCTTACGATTAAAAACAATTTTTAAAAATCTTAGCCTCCACGGAGATTTGAACCGGAGACCACGACGTTCGTAAGCAAGCTCTTTAGCCACTTAGCTGCCAGTTCACTACACGGAAACACGGTTTGGAGACGTCCACATCCAACGTGTGTGTCTATCGCCGTATTTCGAAGTTATGAGACAACATGTGTTATTTATACAGATAATTTTTCAACCAAATGTAGACAGTATTTTTCTCCTTGTTTCAAAGGATAAGTGTGCAAAGTTTCATCGAGATCGGATGAAAACTGTGGATTTGTATGAACAACAAACAAACCAACAAACAAACAAACAAACAAACATTCATCTTTATATATAAAGATTGTCTCAATACCCTCTCTTACCCTCAGTTGTCGGATATAGCTATAGAAATTTCTAGATGCATCAGTCAGATGTCCTTCTGCACCGATAATATTCTTCGTAAACTCATCCTTGACCGGTTTCTTTGACATTATTGATTCCTTTGTTAGTTGTTTCAAGAATTCCCTACTGTCTTGCTGTTTCATAACTCTGTTATGTTATCATCTCTCTGACCTCTTGAGCCTCATCACCTCCCTGTTATAGTATGTAGGTTCTGTTCTTCTCTTTAGTTTCTGTTTTGGAATAAACATTTCTCCACCCCTTTTTATTATTTCCTTGAACTCTTCCCATGTCGCCTCCACTGTACTTGTTCCATTCTTCCATTTAATAAAATTAACCCTGAAATATCTTTTCATTTTCAAAATTTGTAACTTTTTATAATTTTATGTTTCCCCAGGTAAGTTCAAATCCCCACCGATAATGACCATTCTATGCTCACTTCTGAAGTCTGAATATAAACTTAGTTTCTTCCCAAAAGCCTCATCTTTATCTATCATTCATTCTTCCACTACGGTATACAGCCAATACCCTGACCTTTTCTTTTTTATTTCCCCAGAAGTCTACCCCAAGTAACTCATGGTCATGATCTCTGAACACCAGTGAGCTGTAGTAGTCTTTGCTAACCAGTATGAATACCCCTCTCCCAGTGCTCTTCTATCTCTGCAGTACACTTTGTAACCATCAGGATAAACCTCACTGTCTTATACTCCTTCTTTTAACCTGGACTATACCCTTATAACTACTTGAAGTTTGTATATCTGTATTAGGTTTGCAAACTCTATTACTTTTTTCATTATAATTCTACAGTTTACCAGCAACTCTCTTTTCACAGGCTTTGTGATATTTTCAGCACTAAGATTTGCCTTCCCGACTCTGCCCCCTCTGTTATTGTTTAAAAAGCTTTAGCCCCTAATCTAAACAAGGCACAGTGCTGACCCTGTCACTAATGGAAGAGGGCTCTTAGCTAACAACTGAGAAACTATTTCCTTGTCCTTCCTATTTAGGTGTAGGCCATGCCTAGTGAAACCCCACCTACTAATGGTCTCCACAGGCACAACACTCATGACAGAACTAATGCTGTTCCCAAGCAGCACCTCCGTTTCCACATTTACCCGCCCTACAGAGTGGTTCAATTGCAGTTTGTCATGGGGACTTAGTACTTGCATGAGCTCCACTCTAGTGTGTTGTGCCTCCTTCAACACTTTCTTCAGGTCACTCTCCATACTATAATTAGCATTTCTATCAATACTGTTATCCCCACCTCCCACTATCACTATGCTATCCTCCTTGGTGAAACCCGTACAAAGTGTACCTATATCCGCTATTACCTGACCTAAAGTAGAACTAGGTTTAAAAAAACTCGTGACCTTGTAACCTGTGCCCAGCCAGTCCTGCTAAAGAGGGCCTATGCCTCTCTTGTGACTACTACCTAGCAGCAGAACCCTTTTCTTCCTATTTTTTCCTTGCATACCCCTATTCCTAAAAGTTTTCTGTACCTTATCTACTCCTACATCTACAAGAGTCTCGTCCCCTCCTGACTCTGGTAACAGGCCAAACCTGTTTTTCCCAACAATTTCTGGAGTGGCTGGCGTCTTCATCCTGTTTGCTGTTTTTTCACTACAACCTGTTATCAGCTCCAAACCATCCTTATCGCCCTCTTCTCCATACCCACCATCTCTACTTTCTGCCGCTATGGGCTGAGCCTCCACATGAGAGGCCTCCACAGGCTTAGCCACCATAGGCCAAACCTCTTCAGGCGAAGCCTCCACATGCCGATCTTCAAGGGCAGTGACTCTTTCCAACAACTTTCTGATTGTTTCGTCTTTCTCCCTCATTCTTAAGCCCATCGCCCTGAGCCTTTCATCCTTAATTAGAAGTGGACAAAACCATGGGAGAGCCTCATTTATTTCCCACTTTCCCTCTCCTCTGCATACTCAATTAAACTCCTTCTTACACCCACTGCACCCCACATCATTCTTCATGTTCCTGTGACAGGCACCACACTTTCCAGACATGATTTTTCCCAAATACTTCAAGTACCTTCCAAACAAATTTTAAAGTAGCAAGAACAATACGCTATTACAAATTGAAATATGGTATTACGATTGGTAGATTATTATTTAAAGGAGTAGCTTTTTAAACTACCAGACTTTAATTTAGTGTAGATTAACCAGACTACCCACACAACACCGACTGTATTCCTGATAGCTGTAACTACACTTGTATACCACTGACTTGGAATAGTACTACTAACCTCTGCCACATATTAGTTAATCGAAGCTTATTCAAACAATTCCCCTACTCACTGTCCAAGTCTACAGACACACAATTTATTTTAAAATACGGTAGTAATCTCAGTCTATAGGAACTACTGTACTAAACCATTATAAGACCCCTCTGCTAACATGTTCTGCTACAGAACTCTAAATCCACCAAATACCAATGTGCACACTAGTGTAATGTTAAATTATAAATACCTGTTTTTGTTAAGCAAGTGAGTTATCACAATGTCCACTTCCCTCAGTTTTCAGAAAATTTGTTTGTTAAACCTGTTAGTCAACTTTCCCAAATGCCTTTCCTACATAGTTTAAATCAATACTTTTACTACACAATATTTTTTCAGGATTTACATGCGTCACCAATGTAGCGGTTTCCACACTAATTTTCTCAGATTGTAAATTTAACCTATACCTAACCCCGATTTCTGGTTAGTAGTGAGCAGCACTTTCTTGTATTTATTTCCCTTGATACTGATATTCTTAACTACAACAACCTAAACCATCAAGAATATAATTTCAAAGCGTAATTTACCAGTAATTTAATATAGCATGCCGAGCAATCTCTCGATATTTCACGTAGGATAATTTGCACATAATACATTTTTCACCAGTTACCAGACAAACAAGGCCGTTTCAAACACTAAACATGTTAGTAATATGTTTTTTTTCTTTTGCTGATAAAGGATTTATTCCTTTAATCTGTTGTTAGTAAAATGTAATCAATCACATGTGCTTCGGGTTTATTTGAACCAACACCTTTCTGAACTATTTAAACTATGAAACTTATGTTACACAGCATTTTTTACACTTAATTACACTGAACAAACCACCAAACAAATATTTGTACATGTTATTTAATGTTTAAAAGTAATGTTTTAATGCTCTTGTCACTTTCACAACGTTCCCTTGCGAAACCAGAGATTAATACTATGGCCCTACTGATTGCTAGTAATAGCTTTTACACTTTTACTCAGATGCTAAGGAATGGTTCAACAATCAAATAATTACTCCATTTCTACTTATTTCAATAGACTGAGCATTCATTGTACTAGTAACTTACAGTATTGTGACATCAGAAATCATTTTATTCTAATCAACATAACTTCTCTGTCAGTTATTCATTCTGAATTGCAGAATACATATATTTTCTCTTCCAAATGTTTTCTGTAACCACATGATATTTGCATTAGTTTACTCAAAATCACATAATATGTGCGTGCTTAATTACAAACATTTCAACAATTTAAGGTCTGCTTTGTATTACTGACATCACTTTACAACATACTTTCCCACATTCATGTCCAATATTCTGTTAATAAGCTACCAAAATTTCCTTTCTGAATGTAGTATATTCCCCATATCCTTTTATTTGATTTTCTCGTATCTTCTTTATAACTTATAAATTTATCAATGAAGGTAGACTCCTGATACAAAATTCAACTACTTAACTATGGTTTCTGCTGGTGGAGTTGATTTTGCTGTTGTTAACACATGAATTGTTAACATCTGACATCTGTTAATGTGTGGCTTGGCTAATGTGCTTTCTTATGTCAGTTGATCCTTGGCAACCTTTAAGATAAGTGCTTCATTAATTTAATTTAAAGTGTGTATATAGCTTTTGTTTAATTTGTGTTATTTGAATAGTAGCAGCATACAGTAACCGTAATCACTTTTAAAATTGGCTATAGGGACATATGTAGATTCTCTTTGATCATTTATTTATTGCTGTGGGTAGCTAGTACATTTTGCAGGTACGTTCTATTAAATGCCCAATACAGGTTCCGGCATAGTCAGGTTTATTTTAATATGATATTGTTTGTGAGTAATTAGCAAAATTCGTATTGGCCACTTGAGGTTAATGCGCAAGAAAAGGTTGCTATTTTATAATTCTTGGAGAGTTTGTCCTTTCTTCTACTTTTCAGTTTTTCTTATTCTTTTGAAAGATAGTATTTGTAGGGACTGTCTTTGCCATGTGCAGACGCAGTCTGAGGTAGCTGATCTGCACACCCAGCTTACAGTTCTGTTAACGAAAGTTGCACAGCTGGAAGCTGCCATAGTGAGTGCAGTATATGTGGTATTGTTAACCCTGTTGGAGCTAAGCCTCTCACAGGTTCTCCCTTACCAGTCATTGTACCTGCAGTCCAAGCAGAGATTTTGCAATCTGTGTAACGGTCGCCTGATGGTGACTGGCGTGTGGTTGCTAGATGTCAATGCCGCATGCAAGGACAGTCATCCAAGCCTGAATACCTGGTAGGCATGCTTGTACCACTGTTCAACCAGTTTTTAGTCTTATCAATAATTGCGTAGTACCCTCTTTCTTCCTCAGGATGCTAACATAGCCATAAAATTTTGTAGTTATATCATGCTTTATTCTTCCTTCAGCCATAATATTCTTAATAAAAGAATTGTTTGCTTCCCCCTCTGCTTTTATTAAATTTGCTGTTTTATAATTTCATTTCTTCTCCATTGCCCTGTTGCTGTCTTAATCTCTCTTATGTACTCTTTTTACCTATCTTTTCAGCCTCCTCACCATCTATTGTAGTATCTAGTTTCGATGTGTTTCTTTATTTTTGATCTAGAATAAATATTACTTCCCTTAATTCTTATTATTCCTTTGAATTGTTTGCACATCCTCTACTATATTAATGCCCTCATTCCACATACTAAACTTGTCCCCAAAATACCCTTGCAACCACAGAACCATGCCTTTATATAGACTTACACATGATTCTTGGTCACTTGTCTACTAAACCAGGTTACGTCAGTCGCGACAGCTTTATAATCCCTTAATTCTTCTTTCAACAGTGACCCCCATAGAATTGCCAGGAAGACAGTTAGGATGTTCTGCCACCATGTGCATTGTTCTGTAATTTTTTTTTGGGACTCTGATTCCTTCTAATAGTAATCCCACTTCCAGTAATAGTAATAGTACCACCACTTTCATATACTTTTGTTCCCATGTATCAGGATCATATTTCATTCCTCCTTTTAGCTCTGAATGTACAGATAGTTTTTATTCAATAGCCTCATATTCCTCGTTTGTCTTCTGACTACAGTAAATGATCAAAACTTGTATGTTTTTCTTTCTACCCTCCTAGAACTCTATCCCTAATATCTCATATTTTTCACTTTTAAATACAACTAAACTACATTTTTCAATGGTGGAAAGTGTGAGTATCTCTGCACCAATGCCTGTATCTTTGTTGTATAACCTAAATGTCAATACTTTTTCCTTTTTTAACTAGGACTCAACACTTATAACTGTTTTGTGTATCTCCATTAAGTAAGCTACCAAACCACTTGGTGTTGTCTTATCAAATAGTGCCAAAGGAAGCTGTCTTTCCATGTGATTTTACCCTTCAAAAAGGTTCTCAAACTTGTTTTTTCTCTTCTTTATGAGTTATGCTACATGTTATGTGAAAGGATGTAATGATGACCTTGTTTATCCCCTCTATCGCTAGTGCCATGGATTGACTGCATCAAATTTCTCCTGGTTATCAATATATACTTCACAAATATTCAGTGATACTGCCAATATGATTCTCTTTAAAGGGAACCAATTATCACAGATATTACAGTGTAATCTGATATCTGTCTTTGATATTTTCTCATTCTTACCGTATCCTTCCTTCAACTTACTTTTTTTTTTTTTTTAGAATCTCTTCTCAAAGTAAAACAGTTTTTATAGCACAGAAAAGAGCTATTAGTATGCTGTACAGGGTAAAATCAAGAACTTCTTGCAAACAACTCTTTTAAAAGCTCAACATTCTTACAATAACTTCTCAGTGTATAAAGTCTCTCATGTGCTTTGTTATAGAATATTTTGACTTGTTTACATCAAATTCACACGTACACAATTTCAATACAAGAAACAAAAAATAACTTGTACAAAGAATAAAGACACTGTCCTTAGTACAAAGAGAAGTTAATTATTCTGGTACACGTGTTTAATAAACTCCCTAAAAGTACAAAACAGTTTGTAGATAATAAAGATGTACTTAAAGAAAAACTCGGGGCTTATATTGTGGCAACTCCTGCTCCAGTTGTACAAAAGAATTAATGAATCTAAGATAACTTTTGCAAAATTCAGTCGAAAGAATTAATTTTTATTTTATTTTTTGTCTTTGTTTGTGACATTTTATATATATATATACTGTATATAACTAAGGAAGGATAGGTAAATATGACCCATCACTTACCACAGATGAAGGCCACTGGGACGATGAACAAAAAACAAACACAAGAGAAGCGCAATATTTCGGCCTATAGCAACCTTAAATGTGCAGAAGGTGAAGCACCAGGCGGCGTCACATGTGTACACATAGACGGCCGACTGGTGAATGGCATCTCAGGCGCGGATGATAGTTTAGGTGGAAGGGGGGGGGGGGAGAGTAAGTTCAAATATTGGATCGATAATCGATATTGATGACGATATGTTATTATTGAAAGAGGTGAATAATAATTGGGTGGGGATATATATGTATATATATATATAATTATAAGTGAAAAGTAAAATAAATGTAAATAGCATGGATAATAGTAAATACAGAAAATAAACTATCATCCGTGCCTGAGACGCCATTCACCAGTCGGCCGTTTATGTGTACACATGTGATGCCGCCTGGTGCTTCACCTTCTGCATGTTTAAGGCTGCTATAGGCCGAAATATTGCGCTTCTTTTGTGTTTGTTTTTTGTTCGTCGTCCCAGCCGCCTTCATCTGTGGTAATTGTTGCGTCCTATTACCCTATCCTTCCTTAGTTTTATTGCCTTAAAGCTTTTTCCTGCTCATTGTTATTATGTATATATATATATACAGGGCGTTCGCCGGGAAACGCAACCCACTGTTAGCGCTACAAGGAAGAAACTGCTCCCGGCGAGCGAGCGCTCAGTTTCCGGCATTGTTCGACCGTCGGCCGCGGACTATTTCATAATAATTACGCTTCCATAAACTTGTGTGCTAAGCATTTAAATGTGACGTAATTCATTAGCTTACCTTATAAAAGATGCTGGAAGTGTTGACCCTCTTGTGTAATGCACATTTCACATCTTCTGAACATATTTCGAGACACACGCTGCCCTAACTGACTTAATGATTTTTTGGGTGACTGTTCTAGTCGAAAAGCGATATCGTCAATTTTCTCCTCTGTGAGAATACGGTTGACCGACAGTCTCTTTTTGTTAAAAAATGAACCCGTTTCTCTTACTTTTTTAACCAGACGCAGAATTGTTGATTTAGCTGGCAGTAAAGCGCCAGGAAATTCGCGACGAAATTTACTGCGACACTTTTTAAACGACTTCTTCTTCACATATGTATCGTAGAGAAATATTCTTTGTTGCAAACTGTAACGTACCATAATTTTACTCACACTCAAACACGGTACAGATTAATAAGAGTATGAATCCCCAAACCAGCCAAACCGCAAAGAAACGTTTATTCACAACACTGATTAATAAGAGACTGAAGTCACAAACTATCTACAATGCAAAGAACCCGTTCTTAACAATGTAAGGGTCACTGCACTGCACTGTTGGGGCAGCGGAGGTGTTAAACAGTGCGGTGATTCAAGGTGCCGTGTGGCGGAAACTGCTGGCCGACTGACCGAGCAAGTTGCCGACGGCAACAGACTGGGAGGGTAGCGTTTTCCGGCAAACGCCCTGTATATATATATATATATATATATATATTAACCATTGCATTTCACATCTGACAGATCGTTCCTCAGCAGTGATCTGTGGAAGAAGAATCTATACTAATAGTATAAATGTGAAAATAACTGTCTGTCTGTTTCTTATGTTTCTTGGGCTAAACGGCTAATCCGATTGTGGTAAAATTTGACAAGGAGATGATATTTGCAATTAGGAAGGACAGGATACTTTTTTTCTGTATAAGTAATACATATTGTCACATAATTTTGAACAGACGCATAGGATGTGTAAGTCTCTGTAGTACCTTCTGGTATAGCGGTCAGGTAGCTTAGTGATTAATGCGCTTGCTTACTAATGTTTGGAGCGTGGTCTCCAGTTCAAATCCTGGCTGAAGCAAATATTTTTAAGCCTTGTTTTGTATTGTATGAGCCATGCCTGAACGGTCAGTTTTTCAGATTGCATGTTAAACTGTAAATCCCACAAATTTAGGCGAGCAATATGTGGCAAATCATGGGCGGTCTAACAGTGCCATATGTGTACATTTTTTTATGCTATGTTGATCCCTCAGGATTTGTTTCTCTCCCAGTCAGCATATGTGCTATCTGCACTAATCTATACTAATATTATAAATGTGTAAGTAATTCTGTCTGTCTGTCTGTTTGTTACGTTTCTTGAGCTAAACGGCTAATCCATCCTGGTGAAATTTGACAAGAAGATGCTATTTGCCATTAGGAAGTACATAGGATACTTTTTTCTGTATAAATCTGTACTAATATTATAAATGCGAAAGGAACTCTGTCTTTCTGTTTGTTACATTTCTTGGGCTAAAAGGCTAATCTGATCATAATGAAATTTGACAAGTAGATGCTATTTGGCATTAGGATGGACATAGGATACTTTTTTTTGTATAAACAATACATATTGTCATTTAATTGTGAAACATTACTGAACGGCAATAGACAGATCCTCTCTGTAGCACCTTCTGCTCTAGCGGTTAATGCGCTTGCTTACTGATGCTTGGAGCGTGGTGTCCAGTACAAATCCCAGTGGAAGCAAAGACTTTTAAAAATTGGTTTTGATCGTATGAGCCATGCCTGGATGGTCAGTTGTTCTGATTCCATGTTAAACTGTAGATATCACAAATTTAGGGGTGCATTGCTTGACAAATCATAGGCAGTCTAACAATGCCGTATGTAAACACTTTTTTTATGCTATATTGATCCCTCGGGCATTGTTTCTCTTGCAGTAAGTGTGTGTTTGATCTTCTCTAATAACATTATAAATGCGGAAGTAAGTCTCTGTCTTTTTGTTACATTTTGATGACTAAATGGCCATACCAATATTGATGGAATTTGACAAGGAAATACTTTGTATTTGTAGGAAGGACACATGATACATTTTCCATATGAATAACAGTTTTAGTCGCGAAATTTCGGGAACTTATCAAATGATGATAGACAGACGGATGTGTGTGTTAGTCTGTAATGTTATGTCGGTTGCTCAAGCTATCCTTCTCATGCAATCTGTTAGTATATGATTTCTTAATAAATTTCATTTAGAGACAAAATTTATTATTTAGTTTAGATGTCAATTTGCTCTGCACTGTAATATTACTTTGTGTCTGCCTAAATTTTGTCTTCTTTTTAGACATGCCTTGCGGGTGTAAAGCTGGCCTAAGGTGTAGCTCTTAAAGAGCACGAGCAGCTAAAGTTATTAGAACTGTAGAATCTGATGCTCATGCTGACGAAAGAAAAAAGACCAAGCTGAAATAAAGCTGCTCTCAGTTAAACCTCCCCACATCCCTGCACCTTCATTTGTTTTTCTGTTTTTAATTATGTTGGAAATTGATTTTCATCACAGGACAGGTTCGATGGTAGAAAGATGTAGTGATGGCTTTCCTGTCATATTAAGCCAGCTCGATGTTATTTGGGACAAATCTTACATTACTAACAGCTTTCTATATCTAATTTTGCTATTAAAATTCTATAGTCCGCACGTACGAAGTCGCGGGTAACAGCTAGTAATAAATAAATCAGCTTTACCTTTTTATTACTTCTTTGGTATCAGCAATTAATATCTCCCTTTATCTGTAATCCACATACTTTTTATCATGTCTTTAGTATTAGCAACTCTGTAGTGTCTTTAATATATAAGTTTCAAAAATGTGAGAAACTAGTTCCATCTGGGTTAGTATGAATAATTTTGTCTGTGGCCTAGCAAAAAAAAGAAGGATTTTTGTATCCTACGTTTACTTTGTGTACTTAATTTCTAAGATTAGCATATTCCAGATGAACACTTATTCCATAGGACATAATTAAGAAGATTAATAAAAAAATTAATACAGAATGTTGTTTATAATTACAAAATAACCAATTTTTAAATGACATTTTTCTAGTAATGAAAATTTTTTCTTGGACCATGAGTAATAAAGACAGTAATCATTTTGTTTCATCCTTAGCTTTGGCAATATGGAAATCCTCAGGCCTGGAAGGCTGGAGACTTTTTTTCTATAATTCTTGAAACAGATGTTGTTCATCTTGCCAAGCTTGGTGTTAATTTCATGCTGCACAAATTGTCTGTTGAAGATATGGAACTTATTCGCATTGAGTGTAAGTATGTACTTACAAAAAAAAAAGTATTTACTCATATAAGGAGGTGAAACTTTTTGTGAATAAAACCACAACCATCAGTTGTGATATTTAAGGCAGGATCACAAATAATGAATAATAAAGACAACATGAAGAGGGGGTAAAATTCCACAAAAAAGGGGCATCATAGAACATTCGCCTTTACATGTTGGATCAGCACAGTTGAAACTTTACTTTTTTATTTGCTTTACTAAAAACTTTTCTTCAAATTGAGGTAGTTACGGTTCCTTTCAATATAAAATTGTTTTTATTCTTTCCCTCAGCTGTGGAAGTGGAAGGAAGACCACATATATCACTCGGTACTGTTTCTGTGCCACTTTACTACCCTGTGAATTGCATAGACGAATCTAACTTGGATGATTCAGGTACGATTTTTATTTCTTATTTCACAGTGTTTTCTTAGGAACAAGTTTTATATAGTATTTAATATAATTTACACTTATCACCACAGGAATAAAATGAACTTTTATTTCTCATTATTTTTCATTTGAATACCCTCTACCAGCCTCACCTGCTTTTTAAACAATTAACTGTCACTGAGCATTGAATTGTTAGCTGCCCTCTGATGCTCTCTCATTTTGCTGCATGACCTAAAAAGAAGGGTTTAAAACCAAAAATTTCATTACATTGTGTCTTCAGTTTTTTCCTATTTTTGCACTATTCTACCAGGACACCTGTAAGCAAACTTTCCTCTCCCTTTCCTTATTTATGTTTTTTAAGTAGCACTTTTGTTTCTTGCTCAGTCTCATTAATTTATATTTATGTTTATTAAAAGAGTCTGTATGTAGCACATATCTTAATATTTTATAACTGTTCTTATATGTCATTTATGGATCTTTTTGTTATGTGAGGTTAATGGTAATTCCTGTTTTACATCACTTTATTATATTATTTCTTTTTATCTGCAGTTTAAATTATCATATTGAATAAGATAATTTTGTGTTATAATTTTATCTAATGTTACTCCATCACATTACACTGAGAAACAATTGAACTAGAGACGACTGGTTTAATACAAATATGGTGTTGAACACAGCTCTGTAAACAGAAAGTAAATGATGTAAGCAGAGATTCAACAATGGAAGATGTGATGTTCACTGTATCTGTAATAGTCCTCCAAATATGAGTAAGTTAAATGCCTCAAGTGTTTTTGATCATGGGCAAGTTTTTGGGGTCCGATGAATTGGTAGATGAATTAAGAAAGTTTCATGGAAGGGAAAAGATGACCATTCAGTTTTAGGCATAAGAATATCGGAACATCGTCTTTCGTAACTAAGGGAGTCAGGGATCAAAATAAATTACTTACAGAAGTGATTAATAATTTACCAAAAATGTCAAAAGAATTTAAAATTAAATTTGCAGAGAATTAAAATAGGTGAGTACAAGAAAGGGGAAAAATGGGTGTGTAAGGAAATTCCACCGGAGCATGTGCTCCATCACAATTGGATTAAATTAATTGGTCACTCCATCTAGAAAGTTGTACAGGCGATGTGATTTTCATGACTCAAGTGTGTACTGTGAGCAGGTTGATTCTGGTAAAAACATCCCGCGAAAACCAACTTCTCAGCCTCAGGCCGGGTCTGCCAGGAAAACAGTCGTCTCCAACATCTACTCTTCCACTACATTCAAGTTTACACCTCTGACTTGCACACTCTTTTCTACACCTATCTGTGGTCTTTCTTGGGACCTCTTCTGTCCCATTTTAAAATCATATTTTTCGTTTGGTACCCTTTCATCACTCACCGCTTCATACGCACATACCACTGGAGTCTTGATCTTTCAATTCTGTCATGTAAAGGTTTTTCTTCACCTGCCATCCTCACATACTCATTCTGCAACTTGTCCAGTCTCATTACACATATCCTTCTCTATGAAACTTCTTCTCTGTGGCCTGAATTCTACTAATCTCTGTTTCTTTCATTGCCCAGGCTTTAGTATTGTTACAAAGTAAACCCCATAACTAATCCTTTTGCACTCCTGTAAAATTTGTGTGCTCTTTTGTATCTTTCGTTTATTTCCTTTCAGTTTCTACCATCCTCTTACATCACATTTACAAAATATTTGAACTATTCTACAACCTTCAGTTTCTCACCCCTGCATATCACATCGTGATCAGTCCTATCCTTCTTTCAAGTTGTAATTACTACTTGACTTTTTATGCAGAGAATTGCATTCTACAGGATTTCCCTACTTCCTGCCACGCAGATTCCCCTAACCATCACTTAATCTGCACACAGGATGGCTTTCATTTTCTGGCCACCTTCTTTATCATTTCATGTGCAATGAATAAGAGTGAAGAGAGCACTTTCCTGCTTGAGTCCCTTGTCTAGATGGTCTTTCAAATCCAACATCCCTCATACATACCTTTAACTCTCTTAAACAATCACTTGCTAACTCCTTTCATTTTCATTTTTTTTTTAGTAGATGCTTTTATGCTTTCACAGTGTCCAAAAATGCCATGATTAGGTCTTTACCATATTTGTAGTGGCTCTCTTGCAATTGCCTTATTGCAAGCATTAAGTCCACACCATATCTTCCTGACCTGAATCAGGGAATGAGTCTCCCATCAGTTATATAATAAATAAGCATTTCAATTTGGTTTATCCATCCTCCCCTTAAAGAAAAAGTTATCTATGTGTCTACTGATACTTGTTGTAGTGGACTTCTAGTGTGGTGTTTATTATTCGCAATCTTACATCCTCCCATGCACATTTATTTTCCATTGTAGTTTATCTCTTGATGGGCAGAATAACAGTTGTTTTATCTTTCCATTAAAAAAAAGTGTGGATGTATGCTCAGAAAGCAGAGCAGTGTAGTACACTTTTGTAAACCAATTTGTATTTTGCACTTTGTATCTGTTATTTTAGCTCTTCTTTCTCTTCCTGCATATGCTAACTGTTTAATTTGATGTGATGCTATTCCAGCCAGGAGGCTGACCTTCTGACGATTCATTTTGGGGTGAAGGTGAGGTCTTGTACAACCTGCGATAATTCACATGGACCATTTAGAGCTACATCAAACTGTATGTTGTGAGTGAAAGATGTTCATAGTAGTGTTTCTTATTCTCCAGCAGTGAAACTGTTTGCTGGCCATGAATTTTATGGAATGTTTGTTTACTTTTTGAAATAAAAGGTGATATTTAATTTTTGCAGGTCATTGTCTTCAGGTTCGTTAAGATATGGGTGCAGAATACGCAGAACTGGTACAAGAAAATTGGGATAAAAATCTTTTACTTACTGCTCATCTTAACATATATCTAAGTTAATGGGGCTTTTATTTCCCTGCATTGGTTAGCTATTCAGACCTCTAGGAGTAACCTCTGTGTGTAGTCATTTGTGTTTCAGTTTTATACTCTTACACTTGGTGGAAAAATGAACAGTAACAAGAAATGATTGAAAAAAAAAAAAAGCGTGGGGATGACATATCATTTCTTTATCTTAGGAAGATCCAAAACAATAGCCTAACAGTTGCTGCACTTGGTTTGATGCTAAAATATTGCTTAAACTGCTGTAAGTTGTGTATTATACTGTAAATGTTCAGGCAGTAAGTACATCTTGCAGTTCTACGCCGAGTGTGGTTGGTGAGCAGCAATGCTCTGGCCTCAATTTCGGGAGGAAGTGGGTTCGAATCCCAGTCTGGTCACCCAGATCTGACATTTCCATGGTTTCCCCAAATCTGTCTAGGGGAATGCCCATAAACCACGTAGCTCCCTTTTGGGCTTCTGTGAACCGCCCCCCCCCCCCCCACTCCTCTCCACTTGGCCCACATGACTTTTGCCTCTACCCCCCCCCCCTCCTCACGTTGCACATAGCTTTTTTCCCCTTTTGATTCCAGAAAAGATTTTTTACCATTTTCTATTATCAGACTATTGTAAATTACATACAGCAATAATTAAATGAAGGAAATGAATTTCACATGCTGTTGTATGTTCTGTACCTCATTTTAATTGTGACAAATGATATGTATAGAAAGCTAGTTGGCTTGGCTTGGACCCCCTCCCCTCCCCCCCACATAGTGCAGCGTAGCCTTCCAGCCAACCCCTCCCCCCCCCCCCCTAGACTGAGCCACGTAGTTTATGCACACTCCCTAGGCGAATGCTAGAATGGTTCCTTCAAAAAGGCCATGGGCAATGTCCTTGACATTCCATAGTCCCAGTCCTTTCCCACCTTTAATGACCTTGACATGCATCAAGGCATAAAAACCATAAGCAGAAACAACTCAGTTGTTATTTAGTAAGAAGTATATTAGTTTGGTTTAACTGTTATTTTCTACTAAAGGGCGTTTCAGAAAGATTTTCTTACTAAATTTACTGATTGGTTATAAAAAAAAGTACCTAAAAGGGAAGCTACAAATTTCATGAAGCTGTTTTCTTTTTTTTAAATAGTGAAAGTTCATTGTGTGTAGTGTTAAGTACTTTATTGTTGCCAGTGTAGTTGAATATCTCCTGCCTTAATAATCTTTAGAATGGAGTGGTTTAGCTTAGGCTTAGAAATTTTGTAGATGGTGATACTGTTACATAATTTCAGATGCTGTCCTAAATTCAAATTTTGTGAATGAGTACAGATTTAATGAAAATTGGAATGCACAAAATTTTTCTGAAGATGCTAAAACAGTCAAAAGTAATGAATTTGGTGCAGACAAAAATGTTAGGCAGAGTGTTCCTGCTCATTCAGAAGAATACTGGGAATACAGGTAATACACACATATTTCTCTCTTCTGAACATTTTATACATATTTACACATATGTCTCTATTGCAAACTTATATTTATAGATTGATAGTATCAGTAGTGGGAGTAATAAAAGATATAGATAGGAGAATAATCACCACTTTACCATAGTTGAAGACAGGACTGCAATTAAACATGGACAGACAAGTACACACATTGAGTGTTGAAATTTTCAGATTTATGTTCCTTCATCAACCATAGAGTGAGATAGCTGAATAATGGTGGCTGCCAAGGAGGAAGGGAATGTTTCATTATTTGTAAGACACAAGCTTGCAGTGGGGTGAGTGCATAACTTGAATCTCAACTGTGATTGTGCATACCTAAGGTGTTACAGTTCTGACTTAGCTATTAACTCAGTCGCCACCGTAGTTTTAACCCAGAAACTATGGAAAGGTGAAAGTTCAATGATGATTAGTCCATTCTGGTATGATGAATATATTCTTTAAAATTTTACAAAGTCAGAAAACTGCACAGGCAATCAGACAACTTCTCCGAAATTATTTCACAGATTCAACCGACCATTCGAGCATGACCAAACCCCACGCTCCCGCTATCTTAACTACATGAGTTCTTCAAAATAAACTTCCACCCATGATGACCAAATTCAACCGATACTACACAACTTAGTAGTTTGCCGCGCCACGAGCCCAGAGCTGGCCACCTTCCTACATAATGCTTCTATACCAACTGAATGCTGCTACTTGAATGGGGCGAGGGTAGGTTCTGGAGGGGGTATTTATAGGATCGACACTTCTTGGACCGTGGGAACTTCCTTATCTCGACTTTCCCATGGACTTTATCAGATAACTGATCAGTTTCAGACAAATGTTACAAAATCTAATTTGATCATGACACTAAAAATCATCCTAGCTCTCTGAAATTTTGGTAGTTGCTAGATATTGTTACAAACGTCAAATTAAGTTATTATAAAAATTTTGTAACTTTAATAGTTTCGCCAGAAAAGAGTCATAAAGATGTGATTGCCAGAACTTTCAAAATATTGCTCCTATCAAGCTGAAACAAATTTAATTCTACTCTCTATTGCTCATTTATGATCTGATATTAAATAAAGAATTTTACCTAATTTTGAAAGTGGTATAAAACTCAAAAATAAAATTTAATGTCTTGAAATATTCAGAATATTGACTTGAAAATAACTCCAAACAAATTTACCTATTAAAAAATGGTTACCTTAAAAATTTGGAATCTCTAAGTACATTCCCTGATTTATTACAAATTTTACAAATATTATTCCTCCTGAATGCCGAATGATTCGCATCATCTCGTCCAAGCGTTTTCTTGCGCCAAAACCCATTTCGCTTTATTACACTCAAATGCTTTAATATTTTGAAATAAAACTTTTTCAGAAACCTTTATATTTAAATAAACTTTACTCTGAATATAATTTCTTTTCATGAATTCCCGAATAAGACTGAAATATCTAACTTTTACATGAATCACATGTCTGGCTATACCAAATTATATTTAAAAAAATGATCTTTAGAATGCATGAAACTTTCCAAAATTTTAATATGTTATTTAAACCGAAATTACGATACTTTCTATCTATCATTTGATTTATTAACTGCTTTCTAACAACTGAATACTTGATTTTGGAGTGGAAAAATTACGTGATAAAATTCTAAACCGGCAAATCACTTTTAAACATATTCAAACTGTAAGTAAGATCTTTTAACAACAAAATTAATCATCTTCTGGCTATCTATTTACCTAAACATCTTTTGAACTATAAAAATATATTGATTTAGCGAAATTATATGAAAGTCAAATACTACCTATTCGAATCTGAGGTTAAGTTTCTTAACAGCTGTTTAAATGAATTTAACTATTGAATTTACTGTTCACGCTTGAATTTATGTTTATGTAGGACATATTACATGGGAAATATTATCAAAATTGACTATACAATGGCTTTAAAATGATGGTCCCATATACTTCAACTGAACTCGCTATCTTAGCAAATAATTTCGCTATGCGAAATTCTAAGATGTGTTACATATTGAACTATTGTGCAGATAAATGGCTGGGTATATTTATATTTAAGGCATTTTGCATAGAAGAATATTAATGCTTTATGAAGGCAAAAGATCAAAATATTGTGCTTTCTATTACTTTCCTCATTTTTAATCAGTTTTCTGATTTGTATGATAGTGATAATTATAAATGTTATTATGGATACTGAGAAATCATTTGTGAGTTTTAGGAAGTCTGTATCATCAGCTCATAGCTGTGTATGTTTTATTTATCTGAAAATGCTGTTGTATGTATGTAACTATTTTACATCTCATGTCAATCTCTCTACTTCTAAATAAACAATTATCAACTTTTTACTCTTTTTCAGAATTGATTGTGAGGAAAATGGAAAGAATCACGAAGCTTCCAGTTCCACTCACTATTGCAAAGAATCACAGAGTCAAAAAGCAACAGATGATATTGAAAGTATTTTAGAATCTAATGTAATGAAAAGTGTTTGTTTGAAGCCACCAAATATTTTGATTTTTTCTGAAAGCGCTGTTGCACATAGTAATTTAAAACAAGTTCTTAATTCAATTTTGAATAAAAATAGGTGAGTACTAAATATTTTGCAAAAAATTAATCATACATTTAGTCTTTCAATGACAAAATTATAATTCTTTACTACATTATACTTGTTTTACCAAGACCATTTATTAATTTCACTGTTAATCATAAAATTAAATGTGAAAGTTTGTTTTATCAGGGATGACCAGATGTAAATGTGATATTTGAAATAAGCACTCATTAACATGGCAACAATGTATATGATTGGTAAGCATATGTTGGTATGAGTTCTTTTCAGACTAAATACTACACACTTATTTCTGCAGCTGTCTGTGTACTTATTATCACAATGAATGAATAGGAAGTTCATATGTTCATTGTTCAACACATAATTATGATGTTTCTAGTACATGGCATAGGAAGGTATTAAATCAGCAAAGATTTGTATAGATTTTATGCACAGTTTGGTAATGATACACCTTAAAAGCCTCTGGTGTAGTAGTGATGTAAGTCTTATTGTGGAGGTAGAACAGTATTTTTAATCTCACTCATACCTATTGTACCAGAATGAACTTCACGTGGTGGACAACTTTACAAACTCACGAAGATGCATGAATAACTGTGATATTAACATGTTGGTACTAGTGCAGCACCTGGACTAATACATGGAGATATATATACAATAATTTTAATAAAGAGTTATACAGTAGAAGTCCGATTATCCGAGGTAAACGGGACCGGGACCACCTCAGATAATGAAAAACTCGGGTAACCGGAGGTCAAGGAAAGAGGTTACAATGATTAAAAAAACGTATTGAAACTGAAATAATACAATTTATTTATAGTGTAAAACTAATTTATGAAGCAATAAAGTTGTGATACATACAAGCATTACAGTACCACGCTTAATATCGTACACACTCTAGTTGGAGAAATATTCCATATCTTCATAAAAGCTCCCTATCATGTGTCAAAGATTTGCCTCGGTTAACCTGGTCGCTCGGATAATCGGAACTCGGATAACCGGACTTTTACTGTACTTACAAAATAAATAAATAAAACTTCAAGGTGGGTGTCAAGAATGTTGAATGAATTTCAGAATGCTATAAGGGCTGAATTTTCACAGAAGCTATTGGAGCCTTTGCATCAGAAGATGATATTTCGAACACATGATGAATCAGAAGTACTCCTGAAATAAAGAGATAGATTATAGAATGCTGTGTAAAAGGTAAATCATCTCCAACAAGAGAAGAAAACACATTTGTCAGCTGGCAAACTTCTCATGATTGTTTGTTGTCAATTTATCAATAAGACAACAAACTATCCCTACTGCATAATACTGTGAACTCTTGGGCAGCATTGGGGGTGTGTGATGGTGCATAAGACGCAAGATTCCAATCTACAACTTTTTTCTTTTGCACATTAATGCCTGGAACTACAATGTGGAGAAATAATTTTAAGAACTGTGCAGGGCAACTTTGGATTATCACATCTTTATTCTAGATTTGTCATCATGTGACTATTATTTGTTTGGAGCCATCAAAAAAATATTCGGGTGGAAAGAAGTTTTCCAAGGACAAAGAAGGAATTAAAATTGTCAGTGTGATGGAAAAAAAATTAGACAATTGTGGAGGCTATGTAAAAAATAATTTTGTATTTTGGTATCTGTTTAAGACTTTCTTTCTTTTTTTTAAAAAATAAAAATAAAAGTATATAGGATGGTATCATTCATATTTGATTAATCTTGTTCTTGTAAAATCAGTATAAGTGAAGCATTTAATAATATCCAGAAGAAAAAAAAAAAAAAAAAAAAAAAATTGGGTGTGATTGGTGTTCCCCATTTAATTGTTTCATGTGGATTTCATTAGGAGTTTAAAACAAACACCTGAATCTGTAGTTGTCAAATATCATTAGCCAATGGTTACATCTGTCTACTGGTTTCATCAGTGTGATACATTACTGGTATTGTTTCAGATTCAAGTTTAAGATTATTTCACTAACATTTCAATTTGGTTATTTTGGTGACAGTGTGCTTGATTTTCTTATTAGCATTTAAATTCTACTGTATTATCTTTAGTTACTGCTTACAAAATAACTGACTCAGTGCATTGGGAGATGGATCATGACCTTTGTGGAAGCAACCATTTCTCAATACAGATGCATGTTTGGACATGGAGGAAGAAACATCCTACACAAATGGAACGTCAGTAAAGCCAACTGTTCACCGTGCTGTTATCCTCCAAATATGTGACAGCATTTCACAGAAGTGATTCAACAGGCAGCTGATGTTTCCATGCTGAATTAAGGAGAACAGAAGAACATCATGGCAGAATTTTGTGAGAACCATTAAATGTTCCACAACATTGTCAAAAGTATAGGAGTCTATCCACCTTATATCTGGAAGGTACTCTCGATCTACAGTATCTGGATAACTGGATCAGGGTTGTGTAGTCACTGATCAGCAAAGCATAGCACAGTTGAGGGCAGAGTCCTGCGGTGCCATCACTTCATCTGACGTATTGGACCTTCGAGTCCAGAAACAAAGAATCACTGCTGAAAGGTATGTCATAAGCTTTGATTCACCAGACTCAGAGGTGTACGGTAGCCCATTTACATCTTGGTAGATGGAGTCTGCCTTAAACAGTGCCAAAGACACTGCACCAGGGCCCGACTTGATCCAGTACCAGATGCTGATGCATCCCAGTAAAGATGCCATATAGTACTTTCCAGATACTTTTAATGAAATTTGGACAAGAGACACTTCCTTGAATCATGTAAAAAAGCAACTTCAATCCAAAGTTTAAAATCTTGGAAGGACAAGACGTCATCTGGTAGCAGGGCCCGCTCTAGCGGTTTTGCCGCCCCGGACAAATAGACAAATTGCCGCCCCTTAAGATTATGTAGAAATATATATTTAAAAAATTATTAATTTTTAATCAAATAAAATATTTAATTTTAATTTTTAATAAAATCATATATTCATAAATAAACTTATTGAATTTTGATCTAGCAGCAAAAAATAGAGAAATTAATTATGAAATATCTGTACATTGCCACAAATTAACCATATTTTTACATTTTTAAATGCTATTACAGATGGATATTATCAAACAAACAATCTAAATGCCATTATTTTGAAAATAAAACGAGATTACATCAAATACGCTAAAATCACAAAAAAACTTTTTTTCTTACTTTCAGTTTACGAATTTTTTATTACATCTTTAAATTTACTTCATCAGCAATTTCATACTCAATTGCCAACATGGCTAAATCATTAAATTATCAATTTCTTGGTTTTCGTAATTGTTTAGCAAGGCGTCGTATACATCTCCCAAATAAATTTTAAAGGGTTTAATGCCTCTATCCTACTCTCCCATCTAGTGTCACTCCATGTTTTCAAAATTGAACCACCGAGCGTGGTGGTGTAACAGATAGCGTTCTGGCCTCGTATTCGGGAGGACGGCGGTTCGAATCCCCGTCCGGGCATCCAGATTTGGGTTTTCCATGGTTTCCCAAATCACTCCATGCAAATGCCGGGATGCTTCCTTAAAAAGGTCATAGCCGAATTCCTTCCCATTCCTTGCCCCCATACTTTCCCGTCTCTAAAGACCTCGTTGTTGAGAGACGTAAAGCAGTTAAAAAAAAAAAGTTGAACCCTGAACATGCTTTAAAAGTATTGCCCATCCAAAAGTAGATGCCAAAAAGAATAAATATATTTTTTGGACCGTTGAAGAAATTAGCGGCTTCCAGGGATGCTTTTGCCATTAATAACAAGATTGAGAGAATGACTAATACATGGAACATTGAATGCTCGCGAATTATTTTGTTTAATTCTAGATTGCACTCCTGCTTTATTGCCCCTCATATTGGACCTGTCCTCTGATATCCTGCAAATTTAAACACAAGTCATTAAGTTCTACAACTATAATGTCAGACATTTGTTTTCCTGTGGATCTTTCGACTGGTAAGAAGCCTTAAAAGCTTTCATTAATTTTAATTTCAACATAAGGATTAAATTTATTGGTTGAGACATATCTGATTACAAGAGTAATTTGCTGTATCTTACCTAAGTCAAGAGTACAGTTTAAAATTATGGAAAAATATTTGAATTTTTTTATTTCATTAATAACATTGGACTTTACACTTTGATGCAGCAGATCTACTATACCGGTTTGTATATTTTTCTCAAGATATTGAGCTTTGGTCTCTACTTTTTAGAGCAGTCAACGGACGTGCTCTTCCATAATGGGATCGTATTCAGACAGTAACTTAACTATTTTTAAGAAATCACCGTCATTATGCTTAAACAACTTGTCGCTTGTACCTTGAAAAAATCAGACAACTTTTATCAAGCATTTTGGTAATTGCAACGAATGATTTATTTCGGACTTAATAACTCTTTGAGTGGCAGCATCTACAGTTTTACAACAATTTAATCTTTCGTTCATTCCTAGCAATGATTTTTTTGCCTGAATAAGATTTTTCGAAATTTCATGCTCTTTTAAAGTTTCGTCGAGGTGCTTCCAATTTTTAAAATCCTCCTTTGAGAGAGAACTAACTAAACAACCGAAAATTTTGCAACAGGAGCAGTAAACGCAGTTTTGTGAAAGATAGTAGCTAATCTCGCAATATTTGCTCTCCGTTGCTTACAATTCGTGCATAATATTTTGCGCTAAAATGTCGATCTGTGTCATTGGAAGGAAATTTGTAATTATGCAATAGTTTAAGTGGACCTTGCCTTACTAAAAAGCTTCTTGTGGCGTCTCATAAAATTCTTGGCCACAAAGTTTGTAGAACTCCTTCTGTGAGTCTCACGTTGGTGTCAGTTCAAGTTGGTTTAGAAACTTCGTTCATTTGTTTGCTATTATTCTCTGACGATTCTGTACTTCTTTTGTATCCCGACCTGATATTGGATTCTAAGATTTGTTTTGGTAAAACCTGAATACAGTATATTTTTGTAACGCACCAGATTGATTCTGCCTTTCTGCTTCCTTTCCCAACCTTCTTTTATTGTACTGGTAACCAGATAGTTTTATTGGCCGTCGGACATTTTGGAAGAGGCACGCACGTAACTCAAACAATGTACACTATAAAATAATATAAAAAGTAAATATTTATCCTTGTTCTAAATAAGCTAAAACCATAACTAAGATAAATTATTCTCAGTCGATATAAAAAAAAATATATTTATGCACAACACAAAATATTTTCCATACCCTGTGAACATAAACAAAGTTTAGTGTTACTACACAGTCAAAGCTTATTCGCGTAGGATACGATCCGTAAATTTGCTGCAAATACAGAAGCCGTGTATACAGAATGGCAGTTTCTATATACTTGAATGGAATACGTTCCAAGTTCACAAACAAACAAAAACAAAAAAATGATGCTGTGGAGTGATTGTCGCGCAATGCACATATTAAACCAACTGACAAAGTTATTCAAATTCACTAAAATAGTTAGTGAATTTCTTTTTGTTGAGACGGTTTACAAATGCAGCAATTAGAGTATCTGTAAACCGCATTCGTATATATAATAAGCATCTTGGATTATTATATATTAGCAGTTAACATTAGAAATTGAATATACTAATGGTATGTGAAGTAACTAATCGGTAATCAGCTGTTGGTAATATTATTTATTTATTAATGATTGTAAGTACTGTCCCACGCCCACTAAACTACAGTATTTTCACAAGCGATCAATGCTAGTGTATGTAATTTAACACAACCATAACACTTTCAATGCCTGTATCTAATTTGTACGACAAATCTGTGAGGCTCGGATTACGAGAAGAAATTATTATGCAAATTATTGCACTTTAATTTCCAATAACTAAGATCCATATTGATTTGGTTCATCAATTCAATAAAATAAATACCGGTACTCAGCATCTCCCGCCAAGCAGTATCGATTCCATGTATTAGAGCCTAGCTGCAATTGCGAAAAAACACTCCTTTTCACCGCGTCTAGAAGCTTGTGGGGAGTATAACGTCGGAATCAGTGCAGGTAGCCGAGGTCTGGTGTAACAGCCCTCACTTACCGCGCTTCTGTTGTGCGCTTTTGTCATTGTGCGCTTATGTCGTATATCCAACTAAATAACAGTTTAATCATAGATGTTCTTACCTTTAGAAATTATGAACTCCTGAAGTAAATTTTACGAACTTCCACTTAACACTAATAACGTAATAGTAAGACTAATGCTGTTGTGTAATGAAACCACTTTAATAATTAGCAATAATAAGCAGGTTGAGACAACAAAAGTCGAAACAGCGTTCTACTCGCCTGCTAAGGCCCAATTCACACAGAAGAGACGTGGCGCGGACTTCGGGCTGAGACATGGCGCGGACGCGGTGCATTTTGAAGTTGCTCCTATGGCGGAATTCACACAGAGGCGGCTGGGCAATGGCGCGCCCCTTTGAGGTCCGCGCCCCGTCTCCTCGAAGTCTAGGGGCGCACCCAAATAGCTAAGAACTGTAAGTTTTTAACGAAAGAAAAAATCGGTATGTGGATTTCGTTTATTAATTGGGTATTTAACACATTAATATTTTTCTCACACTTACAGCCGAAATGGCGCCCCTAAATTTTAGCGCCCCGGGCAAATGCCCGGCTTGCCCCCCCCCCTAGAGCGGGCCCTGCTGGTAGCTATCATAGCATTACCCTGAAAGCTGCATGAGGAAGACACTAGAATGGATGGTAAAGTGTCACCTCATCTGGTGTCTTGAGCCCAAAAATATGCTGAGCTGTTTTCAATGTAGATTCAGGAAGATCCAATCCACTTTGCACAACCTGATCCTATTGGAAGCGGCAATACATGATGTTGGTATGTTTTTTAACATCATGAAGGCACATTTTAAAACAGTTTCATACATGGGGATTTAGAGAAAATCTACCCTGTTTTTTACAATGTTTTTATCAGGATGTTGCTTCCGCTGCTGAGTTGATATTGAAGTGTCAGATCTTTTTATCCAGGAAAACTGTGTTCCTCAAGGTTCAATTTTAAGTGTTACCCTTTCTGCTGTTGGTATTAACAGCATCTTGAACATGATAAAGAGTCCCAAAAGATATTCCTTACATGTTGATGATGTCACTATTTTCTGTTCGTCGTCTAGTCTAAGAAGTGCTGAGAGGCAGTTAAAACCCACAATGAACAAGCTGTATGAATGGTCGGTACACATGGGATTTCATTTCACAGTCGAGAAATCCTGGTGTGTACTTTTTACTTGTAGCAGAAGTCTTTTAATGGAATCTCACCTTTCCTTGAGGAAAACTGTTTTAAGTTTTAGTGAAATTATTCAGTTTCTGGGCTTCATATTTGACAGTAGGCTAAGCTGGTTGCCACATCTTAACGATATGAAAGCCAGAGTCCTGAAAGCGTTAAATATTTTAAAATGCCCTTCAGGTAGGTCATGGGGCACTGATCACTCCTGCCTGCTACAATTTTGTAGGGATTTTCTACGATCATGGTTGGAGTACGGCTGCGTTGTGTATGGTTCTGCACTGGATAATTATCCCCAGATGTTGGATAGTGCCCACCATGCAGGAATTCAGCATGCCACAGGGGCATATCACAGCAACCCATTCCCACCACCAAGTGTGGTGGGTGAACGGTTAATGTTCTAGCCTCGCATTCGGGAGGACGTGGGTTCGAATCCCCATCCGGGCATCCAGATTTGGGTTTTCCATGGTTTCCCCAAATCACTCCAGGCAAACGCTGGGATGCTTCCATAAAAAAGGTCATGGCTGAATTCCTCCCCGTTCATTGTCCCCAGTCCCATCCCGCCTCTAATGACCTTAGCTGTCAATGAGGCATAAAGCAATAAGAAGAAAAAAAAAAAAAACATTCCCACCATTTGTGCTGATGTTGGTGAGCTGCTACTTGTCATCCAGCGTCATCTCCTCATTGTGCGACACTTCTTGCACATTGCTAAAACACCTCGCAGTCCCATTTATGATGCAGTCATTAACCCAAATTATGAACGCTTTTGTACCAATGGATATAGAACGATTAAACCATTCAGCTTCCATACAATGGCTATTTTAGAAGAATATTGGTATGAGTTGCCCTTCGTTTTATCACCAGGGTTGGAGTAAATCTCCTCCCTGGCTTTTAAAGATGCACAGAATAATTTTAGAACTGTCTTACAATACAACAATACAATACAATACATTCATTTTCCATTGATCCTAATATAAGAGACTGGCTCTGTGGGATGTGGAAAGTTGTCAATTTACAGATAAACAGTTGCATAACAAAATAATAAGTACACCACTAGATGTACAGTCATAGTATACATGGTACATTAAACACTTCCATTACAAAATAATACATACACCAGAAGATGTACAGTCATAGCATATATGGTACATTAAAAAAAAAATTCCATAA
Source organism: Vandiemenella viatica (assembly GCA_031002005.1). Lineage (NCBI taxonomy): Eukaryota > Metazoa > Arthropoda > Insecta > Orthoptera > Morabidae > Vandiemenella > Vandiemenella viatica. The sequence continues at coordinate 234,366,578 of CM061921.1, read as the reverse complement.
CAAAATAATACATATACCACAAGATGTACAGTCATAACATATATGGTACCGTAAACAATTACGTAACAAACTAAATACAAACACCAGGAGATGTACAGTCACAGCATACATGGTAAATTAATTATGTGAACTATATTTACACAAAATACTGGCAGTTATTTTTTAGATACCTTAGAAATAAATACTTTTACAGAGTAGAAGGAGTTGTCAATTAAAAATTCTTTCAATTTTTTCCTGAATTTATTTTTATCATCTACTAGACATTTAATATGTGTTGGGAGCATATTGAAGATATGTATCCCTGAATATCGGACCCCTTTTTCAACAAATGACAATGACTTGTAAGTCTTGTGAAGATCATTTTTAGTTCTAGTGCCATAATTGTGTATTTTACTATTTGTTTCAAACAAAGTATAATTTGTGACTACAAAGTACATTAATGTGTATATATACTCAGATGCTAATTTAAAATCCCTAACTTCTTGAACAGCTCTCTACATGAAGTTATATTGCTAACCCCTTGGTATAACAAACAGTTCACCACTGACAATGTTTTCAGTGATATTTTAAATCAGTATCCCACCTTTACCCCAGTACACACTGATGTATACTAATGGAGTAGGCTGCCCCGTAGTGTTCCCTTGAGAGACTTCCAATTACAAGTTGTATAGCAGGTGCAGCGTTTACACCACCAAGTGTTATGATTTGTTAAAGTTGCTCAAGCATATGAAAAAAAGTCATGGAATGACATACATGATATGCTGTGATTACCTCACCTGCACTCAGGCATTAGGAAATGTGTATTTAGCAAATTGTTTGGTCCAGGATATACAGGACACTCTCTGATCCCTCCAATCTTTTGGAAAGTAGATTTTATTCTGCTATATACCAGCCCATGTGTGAATAAGTAGGAATGAGGCAGCAGATGAAGCTGCCAAGTTAGCCTGTGAAAGGTCAGAGTTGACTTTGATCCAGTTCCAAAGGCAGTCCTTGCCTTGTCAGTGAAAAGAATTGTGTTGGATGTATGGCAGAGGCAGTGGCTTAATAATCTCCTGCTAGTCAAACCGACCATTCAGCCATGGAGCGGCTCATTCCATTGGGTGAGAAGGGATGAGGATTTCTTTATTTGCCTCCATATAGGTCACTTTCCTTTGACGCATAGTTTTCTGCTCAACTGGGAGGACCCACTGGAATGTGATGCTTGTGACCAAGATGGTGGGTGAACGGTTAACGTTCTGGCCTAGCATTCGGGAGGACGCGGGTTCGAATCCTCGTCTGAGCATCCAGAGTTGGGTTTTCCATGCTTTCCCCAAATCACTCCAGGCAAATGCCGGGATGCTTCCTTCAAATAGGCCATGGCCGAATTCCTTCCCGTTCCTTGTCCGCAGTCCCATCCTGCCTCTAATGATCTTAGCGTCGACGAGGTTTAAAAAAAAGTGATCCTTGTGTTGTACATTTTTAACTAATTATGTTTTATTTTTGTATTTAAGGACAGTTATTGACCTTGGCAAAAAATCTGTCCCTTGTTTTAAACAATTACAGCGACAATGTGGCAATGGTATTAAAATTTTGTAGTTTGGCCAGTCTTTTCTTAAAAGTTTTGGGCATTTTTTAGAATGGATTGGTGGTCTATTTACAACCACCATTCCAAGTACTGTGTTTTAACCTGTTTCAGTTTTGGGTGAAATTTTTTAAGTTTGCCATTTTATATCAGGTTGGCTGGCTGGTACTTTTAAGGCCAGCCAGCCTGTTAGTTTGTTGTTTTAATGTTTGTCTAACCTGATTGGCCCATTTACAGCCAACCAGTCAATGTTTATACAGTTTTAGATTTTATGGCCTGTTTACAGCTATTGTTTTAGTACTTTATTTTGCTGTCTGTATGGCCAACTTATAGACAGTGATAATTTTGGCAGTGTTTTAAGACTTTACTTAATTTTGATATCTGCATGGATAGATAGATCGATAGATAGATAGATAGATAGATAGATAGATAGATATGTTCACTTTGATCCCATGTGAGAATAATCTCGGGGATGTGGAACAGTACATACTCTTATTAGTAATGCCAATATTACTATATAATTGATAATATTATTATATATTGACATGAAGTTAGCAACAACCCATTAGTATAACCAATATCTCCTGTAATCTACAAATACAATCCCGAGTTAATTAATACTTATTATGTGGAACAGTGTATACACTTGTTACCAGCATCTAATAACCAGATTTCTTCTTACCAACCAGTTACCATGATAAGTTTCACTGTAATTTGTGACTACATATTATATTATGTTAGTTGCTATTTATGTGGAACAGTACACACACCTATTACCAATATCAATTATATCACCAACAACTCATAAGCAGTCAAATACTTAAAAACCTGTTAGTATGATAATTTTTCACAGCAGTTTTTGAGTGCATGCTATCCCATGTTAGTTACTATATATGAGTGAAATTTTGTAAACAGTGTAATTAGTTCATTTGTCAAAAGTTTCAACAGAAAGAAAAACCATATATCATTTTAGTAATTGTGGATAATTTTGTCACCTTCCCCTTCCATACACCATATATTCTATTTTATCAGTCATTCTTAGTCACCAAATTCCAAGAAGAAAATTCTTTCACAGAGTAAAATGGGTTCTGAAGCAGAAACTCTTTCAGTTTGGACTTAAAGTAGTTGGGTTTTTGTAGATAACATTTAATTTCTGTTGGTAATACATTGAATAAGGAAGCTCCAGTAAATGTTAACCCTTTCTGTACAATTGACAGTGATTTGTAATCCTTGTGAATATTATATTTATTCCTAGTATTATGGCTATGTATGTCAGCATTAAGATTGAAGTGTTCAGGATTTTCCACTACAAATGATAGTACAGAGTATACATACTGTGCTGGCATTGTTAGTACACCCAGGTTTTTAAATAGATTTCTGCACGACGTCTGTGGGCTTGCTCCACAAATAGTTCTTATAGCACGCTTTTGCAATTTAAATACCCTCTGTGCTTGTGACGAGTTTCCCCAGAATGAGATGCCATAAGTGAGCAGGGAATGAAAATATGCAAAATATACTAACTTTCTGGTTTCTATATTAGCTATTCTTGATATTACCCTCAGTGAAAATATTGCAGAATTCAGTTTTTTAAGAAGTTGTTGAATATGCTGTTTCCAGTTCAATTTGTCATCTATATATACACCCAGGAATTTTGTGAAACTGCTTTCATTGATTGCTTTTCCTTCTGATATCACATTATAGCTGTCCTTTGTTTTATTTTTTTGTAACAAACTGAAGTAACTGTGTCTTTTCTACATTAAGTATTAGTTTGTTGGCATTAAACCACCTGTTAATATTCTTTATAACATCATTTGCTGTGTTTTCGAGGTTTTGTGCTGATGGGTCTTTCAAGGATATGCTAGTGTCATCTGCAAAGAGCACCATGTGTTCATTATCACCTAGTATATGTAGGAGATCATTTATATAGATTAAGAACAGCAGAGGGCCCAGAATTGAACCCTGAGGCACACCACATTTAACTATACCCCATTCTGAGTTTATAACATCTCCTGTATTAGCATCTTTCACTGAAAAACATTGCTTTCTATTTTCGAGGTATGATTTAAACCAAAGTCCTGGCTTACCACTAACTCTAATTTACCTAGTAGAATCTCATGATCAACACAGTCAAAAGCCTTAGCAAGATCACAGAATATACCTAGGGAATTTAATTTTTTATGCATTGATTCCAGTATGTTGTTTACAAAAGCAAAAATTGCTGAATCTGTTGAAACGCCTTGTCTAAAACCAAACTGTACTTCACTGAGTAGGTCATTCTTTTGTAGATGTGCATACACCCTTCTGTACATTGCTTTTTCAAAGATTTTCGAAAATGCTGGTAGAAGTGATATCGGTCTGTAATGTTCAATCTTTGAGGTATCACCCTTTTTATAAAGCGGTTTGATTATTGACTTCTTGCGTGAGTCAGGAAAGATACCTTCTTCAAAAGAACTATTACAAATATGACTAATAATGCTACTAATGCTGGTGTTACATTGTTTTACTACATGGGTTGAAACCTCATCATAACCAAATGACTTTTTTTTTTTGAGGGATTTAATAATTCTTTTAATTTCATTTTGACTGGTGGGAAATAGAGACATAGGTGCTGTTTTTGGTAACAAGGATTTAAGTATTGCTATAGCATCCATATTCCCAATATATTTTCCTTTTATTTTTTCAGCAACTGTTAAGAAGTAGTTATTGAAAGCACTTCCTACATAAGAGGGGTCATTTACAAGTTTATCATTAACTTTTTATCTTATTATCTGAACTACTAATCTCATCGTTTATGGCCAAACGTTTAGCTTCTTTTATTACTTTTGGTTAAAATTCTACAGTAAGTTTTGTAATGTTGTCTGAGAAGCATATTATCAGTATTCCTAACTTTTACATACAATTCCCTTTTATGTCTGCAAGATATTTTAATACCAACTGTAACCCAATTTTTGTTTACTTGTTTTTTACCAATTGGAGCTAGTTTTGTAGGGAGACACCTTTTGTAAATTTCTAAAAAACTTTGGTGAAAGTAATATAATTTATTGTTTACCCCTTTTAATTTATAAACAGTGCTCCAGTCCACATTGAGAAGTTCATCATTTAATATTTTTATTGAATTGTTCTTTAATGGCCTAACTCTGACAAATCCTTTCTTTTTGTTATTTTCATTTCCCACAACATCCAAAGTATTTATTTGAGCATTATGGTCTGACAAACCATTTTCCATTGAAACTGTTTCATGTATTTCTAATTTATTGTGCTCTACAAAAATGTTATCAATAATGGTACTACTATCTTTTTGTGTTCTAGTTGGGAAATTTACAGTTTGATAGAGATTGAATGATCTAAGCATTCCTAGAAGATAATCTGTCTTTTATGTTGAAGTCTCCACAGAGGATAATTTCCCTTTTAGTACGTGATAAGTTTATTAGAACCGCCTCAAGTTTATTACAAAATTTACTGAAGTCTCCTGTGGGAGCCCTATAAACTGTCAGCACTATAAGATATTTGTTTTCTAATTCTAACTGTATTGCACAACATTCAAAATCTTGTTCTATACAGTATTTACTTACATCTAATGATTTTGTTTAAGTATTTTCTCTTACTGTATATTGTTGCACCACCCATTCTCATCTCTGACCTGCAATAACAAGAAGCTAATCTATATCCAATAAAAGGGAGGATACCTATTTCAGAATTCTTCAGATGATGTTCTGTAAGACATACAATATTTATGTTAAGATTCAATGATTTTTGAGTTTCTTCTATAGATATTATCAACTCATCAAGTTTGCTTGAGATACCCCTAATGTTCTGATGTAACAAAGCTATTTTAGACTGACATTCTTAATTTTTAACTGTAATACTATTATGTACATTTCTTAAATAACTCTTCCTACTCTTGACATTTGGCCTAAAAAAGACTGAGTCCTACCACCAATTACCACTGGGATTGGGTTCACATCGAATCTGCCTCTCCTGATGCTACTGGCAATCAGTTGCGTTAGCTTCTGCTTGCCCCCAACATTCAGGTGGAGTCCATGGGAGGTATGGTCATTCCGTGTTATGCCAGAAACATCTATCAGACCAATCAATGTGTGTTCGGTTAGCCTGACACAATGCACGCTTCAGATCTGCCTGTGTATGCTGTACATGACCACGCATCCAGGGTTGATCATAACGCTTGAAGAGGTCAACAAAACCAACATTGGTGTGAGTGGTGTTTTTAGCAATTTTGTCAATGTCTGTTTCAACACAATAATTGAGATTTCTGTACAGACTGTTTCCAGGACCCCCAACTATAATTATATGATCCTCTTTAGTAAGATCTTTCCCCAGGTTTGAAATTTCATCCACAACATTGCCAAGTTCTGCATTAGGCTTAAATATACTACACACCTCAACATCAGAGCCCAGGCTTGACTGTAACATTGCACTTAACCCCCTACCGTGACTACTTCCAAGCAATAACACCTTCTTGGATTTCTTTTTACGAGGTTTGCACAATGTGTGCTTTTTTACAGCTTTGTTGCAATGAGGTAACCCTGCTGTGGTATCTGATACATCCTCAGTTAGATTCTCCAACACCCCAAAAGTATTGGAAACTTCCAACTGAAAATTTGTAGAATACAGGTCCTGTTGTTTCCCTCCAGTTTTGGCTGCAATCCACTGGAATTCCTTAACATTTAATATTGCTTTTTCAGCCTTCAAAACATTGAGTTCTTTTGTTAATCCAGCCACTGTGGATTCGAGACAAGAGATCCTATTTTCTAGTTCCTTCTTTTCCTTGATACTTTTGCAAGTCAAACAACTCCAAGGAGAGTGAAGTGCATTTTTAGCTTCCATGTAGCCACATTTCGGATGAAAACGAACCTCACAATCATTACAGCTGTTTCCCTGCTTTACAACCCTGCGACAGCAACCACACTTCATTGAGATATTAAACAAAAACAAGATATGGGCCCTTGAATAGTTTGTAACTTAACCTATAAATACCTTTCCTTATTTTGCAATATAATTTCCACAAGAGACACCTTTCTCCATTTACCACGCAAGCAAACCAATTTTAACAATAAACCTGTTAGTAACTTCTTGTTTCCTTCACTGATAGAAGATTAAGTCCCTTTAACGGGAATTAATAGGATGTAAACAAAACACACTTTTCAAACTTGTCGAACCAACACCTTTTTCAACTATTTAAACTATGATACTTTGTCTACACAGTGTTACTACACTCAAATTCGCTAAACACACCACCAGACAAATATTTCTACACGTTATTTAATATTAAAAGAAATTTAAAAGAGCTGGTATCAATTCACAACTTCCGCGAGTAAGAAACCAGAGATGAAGTACTGTGGCAAGTTGTCACGAATGGCTGACCTCTTTATGGCCACATTGTGAGACTGGATTTTGATGAGAGTGCTAATAGCTAGATGCAGATGTGCCCTAAAGTGCACAACAACAACAACAACAACAACAACAACAACAACCACAACGACGACGACGAAGAAACAACAGTATACTCTAAATCAGCATTCCCATATTACTTAACAACAACGATGACGACCACGTTGAATCAACAGTATACCTGAAATCGGCATTCCTGTATTACATTACTTACTTAACACACAATTGCCACTTATGAAGCGTATCCTTCCTTGAAACTCTTTTTTGCTGCGCCATGAGGTCCTGTGCTTCTGTGATTGTCTGTATGTCCTACATTAAAGGGGCATGAAGTATACACTCATAAAATTTTAACTGTTGATTTGTCACAGAATTCAGTATTTGATGGGTTTACATCCTTTCTGAGTGATTATATATATATATATATATATATATATATATATATAATTAGGGGAAGTTCATTAATAAGTTTCCTAACTTCTATATTGTTGTACATGTAATTCAGATGGAATAGATAATGTGATTAGCAAGTGTGTGTCGTCATGTGCTTCCAGTGAAAGATGTTAGCTCATTGAGCTGTATGCTGAATATTTGTGGAAGAAAAGTCAAAATTAAATAGAGACCAAGCCCAAGTTATTGTACCTCAAAGTAGATTTGTTTTTACAGTAATGAACAAAACAAGGAGTGGGAAGTTTTGTCTCATATGAATAGGCATTCAGTTCATAACTTCAAATATTGTATATATGAGTGATGAACTGTTACACTTTCCTCTGATGGCTTTCTCTTCATTTTAAATTTTTGTAGATTTTTTTTTTTTTTTTTCTGTACCACATACAAAGGATGTTAATGTTTTAAAAATTGGTTTTGTTTCAGGTACACAATATATACTGTACATAAGGAACAACTGATAGAACAACCATGGATGGAAAATACATGTTTATTGGTTGTAAGTGGTAATGTTCCACAGGAAGCTGGATCCTGCATGCTTTCCTATTTTCTAGGAGGTGGAAAAATATTATGTTTGTGTTCTGATCTCCTTCATCTTGTTTTGCCTACATTCCAAACTGCAGAGGTTCGAGAGAATGAATTAGTATCTTTTTCCTACGGTCAGTGGCAACATGTGCATTTAATGCACCACATTTTTTGCTACCAAGCATCGCCTTCACATGTGCGCTTCAAACATTATGATGATAACAGGTATGTTAAAATAGTGAATTTTCATAATCCTTGCACCAATAGTGATAGATAACATTAAATTATTAAATAATAATGTAAGATAATTTTGAATAATAAAATGGGATTTTTGATACAATCTGGAAATATAACTGCTTACCTGAACTATTGGCTCAGAACTTTGTAGCACTGTGATGGTGTCTGAAATGGGATTGGGACTTGGCTATTAGGGTAGGAAAAGTGTTGGTGTATGAATACTAATCACCTGATAGTGTACCACAGTCCTGTATTAAATCCCAAACCACTGTACAGTGTGTGTGGAGTGGGGTCATACGACACTGTTTACCGTGATTCACCCTTCAGATGGGGATGTTAAACTTGGCAGAACCTTGAGTGTCTTTTAGAAGAGTAGACCTGGATGAGGTGGCACTGGGTTTCAGCCTCCCTTCTTTCATCACTTCATTTGCAACACACTACACTGAACACACACATGTAAGAGTTAGGAACAGCAACATCATTTAAATACACTTCTATCAATGGGGAAGGCAAGGGAATATCACCCCTGTTAAATTTCCCACAACAGTTGCCATGGAGTAATAATTCTCGTCTTAGGAGCCACCGAGTCATTGAGTCACCAGATATGGCAATCATCATCAAATTGAAGTGCTTACATATAATTTTACATTCAGTTAAGTGTAACAGAAACTGACACATCAGAAAAATATAAATAATTTTTAGGTCACTATTGTTATTAACAGTCCTGATTTAAATGCTTAATATGTTTAGAGGCTAGACTTATGATGGAATATGATAAAATGTGGAGCACACCACAACACAGCTTTGCCAATGGTAAAGGTCAACTTTAAGGTCCGAAAAATTCCAATAAAAATTGGGATTCAATCCAGGGAACCTTTAACCCCCAGTCATATGCCTTAACCAACTGAGACAACAGACTTCTTCATCTTGAACAGCTTCCAACTGCAGGCCAGGTCAGCTAGGAACAAAAGCCTCTCCAGCTCTTCCTGTCCAATCACCATCTTTCTTCTTTTACTGTCAGCCAATTTCCTCCTCTTTCTTCAACACATTTTAACACCTTTCTCCCATCTGTCACGTTGTCTCACTCTACACCTCTTCCCTTTCAGCTCCATCATAGTATCCCAAGCGGTTTGACACCACAAAACTGTGGGTTCGTCTCTGATCAATCATTCCGTGGTTCTTTTTGCCTTAGATGTGTGGTCAAAGATATTACACTGCTACTATTACCTATAGCTAGTAATGACCAGGGATTCAGTGTTAGCAATTGAAATAGCAGGGAAAATATTAAGTGACTTTAATGAATTCACTGAAATGGGGTACATTGACAAACATATGAAAATCATGGAAATAATGCTCGGAAATAGCTCTGATGCAAATAAATAATATCAATAATAAAAATCTAGTCTCTTGAAGTATCTTTCCCAAGCTAGCAGAGGGGTAGTAAATGCATTAGCCAGTACCTGAGATCTCTACATGAAGTCCGGATGTTTGCTCAATCATGGTGGTGAAGAGACTCTTGGAGCGTCAATCTGAAAAGTACGCTCTCGGGCTGTAGGCTTGGGATAGGGGAATCATGTGTCTAGCCCATAATTGGTTCATTATGCCTTAGTAAGTACTTCAGGCCTGTTAGAGTGGGAGAATGGTTTCTCATGAGAAGTTAACCATGGGGCCAGCTGCATAGGCAAAGAATTAAGTTACATGGACTGAGTCTTGGGAAAGTTGCTCCAAATACTATAATGACTTAAAATTATACCCAAATATACCATGTTGTTGCGGTTTCGTGGGTCGTCCACCCACATCAGCTACCACAATGTTTTACTTTCAATCTCGCTCACTGAAATATAATGTGCATAGTTTAAACTCTTACCGCAAGTTCTTTCTAAAGATACAGATTCTCTTGACCGGCCGCCACTCAGTTTCCAACTGAGAACATTTAAATACTACTGAATGAATAAACAGTTATTTCACAAAACTAATTTTAATTCATTGCCTTCAATTTTTCCAACACCACCAATGTTATAAACTTACCGGACTTCTGTCAATCCAAAGTTGCAGATCCACCTTTTTCTCACATTCACACATTTACAACTTTCAACTTAACACCAACCACACTTCTCCACATCCTGCGACCAACTGTCCACCTTGTGCCTACCACAGCACCCACCATGCGGCCCCCGGGGCTCACCCTTCCGTGGCCACGGACATGGTGCCGATGACGTCACAAACCGGCGCTACTTTCAAACACAAAGTGGTACCGCTACAACCCCCCTTAGTTTATCCTTGTTATTGTGAATTTCCAATTAGCAATGGCAAGGGTAAATTCAAATTAAGTCCCCTTCCTCCTATTTTACAATTTCCACACCTCATTCACACAAAATACATACAAAACTCCACAAATTGATGTAGCAATACTTACAAATATCATATTAACCATAAACTGCTATATTTTTTTGAATTGGTTGGTGTTGGAGCAATATACAAACATATCAAAACAATAAGTGTCCAAATACACATTGGTTCCAAAATAGTTTTCTTTCTACTAAATTGTAATTAAAAGACAACCAATATAAAATGTCATGGACATTAAGATATAAATTAGTTGAAAATGAATATTTCCTTAATGCAAACATGAAATACAACATTAAAAGCAGCAAACAAATATAAAACATCATGAACATCAAAATACACCACAGTAACAAACAACTATAAATCATGAACATCCAAATACACTTTGGTTCCCAACGGATCATTCCTTACCACTAACATCAAATACACAAAAAGCCATTGAAGGATTACATTTTCCCCCCATAAAACCACCAAACTCTCTAGTCCTGCCACGGTAGACAGCATTATTGTAAACAACAACTCCAAAGTCTCAAGTTTTTCCATGTTAAATACAGTATTATTCCAAAACAATGGTTAATTCAGCATCCACTATCCACATGGCTGTCCCATAGATCAAAACACAAATATAAACAAATAGTTCTGTCATCAATAAATACATTTTCTATTTCACACTCCTTACCCTCCACTTAAATTTTAATTCACTCACACCATCTGTAAGAGATGCTTCCCAATGGCACCTTTTGGATAGCAAGTCCCATTCCAGACCTCACCACAGTTCTGACCATCAAACATCACCAAAATTCTGTAACACATTTCCCTTCTAGGTTATTCAACAATATTCACTAACATTAAAGTCATATATACATATACACTAAAAAAAAAAAAAAAAAACATTTTACGGATAAATCTAGTCAACTTTCAAACATCTATATGGTTTCAATATTCTTACATTGTAATTTCCCTTAAATCGGCCACTATCTGGATCAATTAAAGTGTACGAATTTTCATTTTATCTGCAAGAAATTTCTAATGGAAGTACTTTGAAATGGCAGCACCTCCCCTGGTATAAAAAAGCAGTGTACTTCCTCGATTCTTTGTCAATTCGCATCTGCCAATAGGATGAAGTGAGGTCCAAAGACGTTAAGAACTTTTGTCCTTGTAAACTTTGTAATATCACGTCGATTGATTGAGGGTGGTCCCTTTCCGTTCTTAGTACTTTGTTTAAATTCCGAGCATCTTGAACCAAACAAACAGATTGATCCGCTTTTGTGACAATTACAAGAGGGTTATTGTACGGACTATTCGATCTTTCGATCACACCCCATTGAATCATTCTATTAATTTCTTCATCTACTAACTTCCTTTTCACTATAGTACTGGGTATGGTTTAATGAAAAAGTGCTTGTCACTATTAACAGTGAAATGACATATATAGCCTTTTATCAAGCCTGGTCTATTTGAGAACACTTCATTAAATTCTTCAATAATATCCATTAATTTCCTTTTTTGTTCGTGGTCTATCCCCTTTAAGACTTTTATTTCTTCTCTTTCCGCTTTTCCGTACTGCATTGGTGACACACAAAATTCCATTAGTTTCTTTCGAAATGAAGACTCTTTAACATCACCTATGCCATTTGTAGCAAATGATGGTTTAATGGAACCTATACTTTTCTCCCTCCACAAATTTTTCAAAGGTACTATATCTCTTGAACCCTCTCCTTCAAAATCAATCAAACCTTTACCACAATAAAGCCCAGAAATTCGGTATGCTTCGAAACTTTCCAGAAAGCTCACCGGGCGTATGTTCCCATTGTCACTAAATTTAACAATTTCAAATTTTTCTAGAGTATTTACTGTAACCTTTGCCAAACCACCAAATGAATTTTTCTCTTGAGCATTTTTGATTTGGTCCTCTATTTGTACAAATTTATGGTCTTGGGACTGTATCTTGTGGTTAATGGAATGTACTTCAAACCCTATATCTTTGATCTTAATATCTAGTACTTCAACCTGTTGAGTTAACTGTTTTGTAAAGCTTTTGTTGTCTTCTGTATGATTGTGGAGTGTTGTATGCCTATTCTGTAAACCTGTTATCTCTTTTTCTAAAACTTCTACCTTTTCATCTAGTTCCTTATTGTTATTTTGTACTGCCTGTACCTTTTCCCCACAACTTATCAACCTCCCCTTTAAATCATCAATTGCCAGTTCAGTGTTTTGTGAAAGAGTCCCTATTGCTTCGATATCTGTAGTTAATGTTCGCCTACCTTCTTCACAGCTATGTTTACAATTGTCTAATTTATTAGAAACACTCTCCCATTTATCTAACATGTCTTGACTCTTCTCCTTCATCTTGAAATCCCATGAATCCTGTAAGGCTTCTAAATTACTAACCATTGTATATGAATCTTTTCCAAGTTTTAGTAGTCTTTGGCTGATAATAGCTGATTGATTATCCAATTTTTTGCTTATGGCATCATGTACATTTTGTGTATTTTGTTCACAATTTGCTTTATAGTTCTCAACTTTGTTGCTAAGACTAGACACCTGATCACTAAAATGCTCTTTCAAAGTGGAAATTTGTTTCTCTATTTTATTATCCGTAGCAGCTAACTGACAAGTGGTTCTGTTTGCAAGACGGTTAATACTATCAGATTGTTCTTTCATCATATTCATCAACTGCATCAACATGTCATTCTGAAAGTTCACTGGGTCTTGCCCACCATAACAGGGTTCCATGGAGAGATTAATTTCAGATGGTGAACCATTAGTGAAACCTCGAAAACTTTCACTTGGGGTAGAAGAAGCATTGGCAAGTTCTGAAGGATTCACTAGAAGTGGTAAGGTAACATCTGAGATGGGAGAAGTTGGGGTGGCCATTTCTGTATTTTGTACAAAAGTTTGACTGTCTTGTATCTGAATATCTAGTCTGGGAGATGTAACATTCAGAACTGGTGACCTGTTATCAGAATTTGATATCTCTACATTGACATGAGGGTCCCCACTTTCAAATAGTTCTTCCCCTTCCATTTTAAATAATTTCTCTTAAAACAATATACTAGCAAAGCCAAGAAACTTTATACAAAAAAATGCGTAAATCACACTATTCCTGAGAGGATGCACTTAACACATGGTTTAAATATTCAAAAGTATATATCACATATCAGTAAAAATATCACAAATTAAAACAATGTTGACCAAGAGAAAAAAATTTTGCCGTCACTAAGAAATGTTATGAAAATTATGTCGATATGAAAATTATGCTGAAAAAGTTAACTGAAGTATTATCATACTACTTCTTAATAAAAGAAATTGTAGGATATCCTTCTCAAATCAATACTCAATCTATGAATAACAAAAGCAAGACCGTGTAAAGTTTACTAAAAAAAATCATTCTCTTAAACAAAATTCTCTGTTGGTTTAAATCAGAAGCTTCAACCAAACTAAAGTTTCACTTGCACCAAACGAAATAGTTTATCTTTCACTTTGAGGTTAACAACAAAATTTTCCAATAAAATCGAAGTTTTCGTGTTGTTAATAAGTTAATAATTATTTGCCCTTATCTTTTAACTGTCGTTGTTGCTCGGAGACGTTCCAAATTTCCCACTCCACGTCGATCAGCCTCCCAGCTGATATCGCCAAAGTTGTTCAGCACGCAGGCAAGTTGTTGTCTTCTCGACCAGCTCCAAAGATGCCCCGCATGTTGCAAACGTCGGCGTCGTTCACCATCGCCAAAGTTGTACCGCCTGCCACCGAAATCGACTCTTCCACTCGAGTCAAAGATGCTCCGTCCGCTCAAAATCTGTTGTCTCGTGACGTCATTAAGTTCCCGCCTTTTAACACGAGTTTGTACAAAATAGCCAATTTCTACATTAACACGACCAATTTCCGGAATTTCTAAATAAAAACTCGCAGAAACTGTTCTGGTCACTAAACAAACGCCATGTTGCGGTTTCGTGGGTCGTCCACCCACATCAGCTACCACAATGTTTTACTTTCAATCTCGCTCACTGAAATATAATGTGCATAGTTTAAACTCTTACCGCAAGTTCCTTCTAAAGATACAGATTCTCTTGACCGGCTGCCACTCAGTTTCCAACTGAGAACATTTAAATACTACTGAATGAATAAACAGTTATTTCACAAAACTAATTTTAATTCATTGCCTTCAATTTTTCCAACACCACCAATGTTATAAACTTATCGGACTTCTATCACTCCAAAGTTGCAGATCCAATTAAAGTAGAACGGCTATTTGTACACCTTTTTCTCACATTCACACGTTTACAACTTTCAACTTAACACCAACCACACTTCTCCACGTCCTGCGACCAACTGCCCACCTTGTGCCTACCACAGCACCCACCATGCGGCCCCCGGGGCTCACCCTTCCGTGGCCACGGACATGGTGCCGATGACGTCACAAACCGGCGCTACTTTCAAACACAAAGTGGTACCGCTACAATGTCCAGCATCTTCCTTTGTATCTTCTCTCCTTACATGACCATACCACTGTAACCTTAATTTTTCTATTCTTTGTGTTGGTGGTCCCTCCTTGATCATCTCCCTGATTCTCTTATTTCTTATTCTGTCTCTTCTCATTACTCCTACTCTACTCCCTCATAAATTTAATTCCCATAGCTTGTACTCTCTGTTAATTATAGAATTCTGTTATCTTCAGATATAAAGCTAACAGACTGTTATAATTAAGTATGTCATTAAGGATCTGAATGTTTTAATTTTATTTACAGGGGTTGTATACTTGTGATAAAGTATATTAATATTGTCATGTAGTAAACCAAATTCAGAATCCTAGGGCGTAGCGGGGTCGTAGACGAAACACTCAGTTTAAGGCAACGAAGCTTTATTAACAGTTGGCACAGTACAGAAGCACGGAGCGAACTGACTCCGGCTAGAAAGGAGTATCGCTTATATAGTGATGAAGAACAGTCTAGAACATTAACACTAGTAACAACAAGAATATTCCAGAATAGTTTACACAAAGTTAAGAAATTAAAATTTTACAGCACTTAATGGATTCGAACCCACGACCTTTAGTCCCACAGTCTCTTAGCGTAACCACTACGCTACGACAGTCTTTCCTTCTTCGTCGCCTGATCCACTTGATGTGCGACATTGCTCCCTCCTTAAGGGAACAGCGTCCCGATGTTACGTTGCCCTGGTCATGGAGCGAGTCGTAGGTCCCGCGCGCCTTGCTTCCTGATGGGCGGTGATGTCCCTAGTCGTCGATGTCTTCGAGCCCGGATGAGACGTACAGCTCTTGGGGCCCTTTGGTTTACTGAAGAATGCTGGATCTTCTAGTCTACTCTGGTTCGAAGGGTCCATGTAAGGCTTCAGTCGCAGCACGTGAACTGTGTCTCTCACCTTTCGTCGTTTTGAGTGTGGATCGAAATCCTCGACTTCATAAGTGACATCAGACAACCTTCGTACAATCCTGTATGGTCCAAAGTAACGTCTGAGGAGCTTCTCAGACAGGCCAACCTTACGGATGGGAGTAAATATCCAGACGAGGTCGCCAGGTTGGTATGAAACAGAACGGTGACTTGCATCATACCTCCGGCGGTCATTCTCTTGAGCCTGCAGTGTGCGGAGCTGAGATAACTGCCGACACTCCTCAGCCCTTGTTACTAATTTGGCGATGTAATCGTCGCTTCACGTCGTCAGGATGGAACGGGAACACAGTGTCCATGGTCGTTGTTGCTTCACGTCCGTGTACCAGGAAGAATGGCGTAAATCCGGTTGTGTCTTGTTTGGCAGTATTGTAGGCGAACGTCACAAAAGGCAGCACCTCATCCCAGTTGGTTTGTTCGACACTCACGTACATGGAGAGCATGTCAGCAAGTGTTTTGTTGAAACGTTCTGTAAGGCCATTAGTTTGAGGGTGGTAAGCAGTCGTCATTTGATGTGTGATGTTACATCGACGGTTGATCTCGTTCACAAGTCTCGACTGGAAGACCTTTCCTCGATCCGTGATCACTGAGCTTGGGGCCCCATGTTTTAATAAAATGTCCTCCACAATGAATTTTGCAACCTCAGGGGCTTCAGCTGTTTTCAAAGGTTTTGTAATGGCGTACCGAGTCAGATAATCAGTACAAACGATAATCCACTTATTGCCACTGGTAGAAGTCGGGAATCGTCCGAGTAAGTCAATACCGACACGCTGGAAAGGCGTTTCTGCAGGCGGAATTGGTATAAGTCGTCCAGGTGGTTTCTGAGGAACTGTCTTCCTTCTCTGGCATTCTCGACAGTGCGAAACATAGTGACGAACACTTCTAAATAATCCTGGCCAGAAAAATCTCTTCCGGATTCTGTCATAAGTCTTAATAAACCCTAAATGGCCCGCTGTAGGCGCGTCGTGGAAATGTTGAAGAATTTCGATGCGCATGTGCTTGGGAATCACTGGAAGCCATCTCTTTCCAAAGGGGTCAAAGTTTTTCTTGTAAAGCACCTCATTTATCATCTTAAATTCTCCATTCACATCCTCTGAGCGATCTAAGGCAAGTTTAATTTGCAACAATTTGGCGTCCTTCTTTTGTTCCTCAGAGAGATCGCGAAGAGTAGCGAGACAGTCAGTACTCTCTTCATTCTCTTGCTGTTCCTCCACTGGATTCCTCGAGAGACAGTCGGCATCCCGGTGCTTCTTTCCACTTTTGTAGACTATACTAATGTCGTATTCTTGAAGACGTAATGCCCACCTGGCAAGTCGTCCTGATGGGTCCTTAAGGCCTGTTAACCAGCAAAGTGAATGGTGATCTGTTACAACTGTAAATGGTCGTCCAAAGAGATATGGTCGGAGTTTGCAGACAGCCCATATGACAGCAAGACACTCACGTTCCGTTGTTGAGTAGTTTCTTTCGGCTTTGTTGAGAGTCCTGGAGGCATAGGCTATTACCTTCTCTTTCCCATCCTGAATCTGTACTAATACAGCGCCAATTCCATAACCACTAGCGTCTGTATGCAGCTCAGTAGGCGCTTTCTCATCATACAGCCCAAGCACAGGGTCAGTCGTCAGAGCCTTTTGCAAAATGAGGAAAGAATCTTGTTGAGATCTACCCCAGAGGAATTTAGCACCACTTTTTAGCAATTCTTGGAGCGGCCTGGCTTTCATACAAAAGTCTTTTATAAAGCGTCGATAGTAAGAACATAGGCCAAGAAAGCTCCTGACGTCACTGGTATTCTTAGGAACAGGAAATTCCGTTATAGATCTCACCTTGTCGGGATCTGGCCGCACACCCTCACCTGACACAAGATGCCCAAGTATTTTTATTTCTTTAGCTCCGAAAAGACACTTTCTTGGGTTGAGCTGCAAGCCACTTTGTTTCAGGCACATAAAAACAGCTCTCAGTCTTTTCACGTGTTCATCGAAGGTTTCGGAGAACACTATAACATCGTCTAAATAACAGAGACACATCGTCCACTTCAGATGACGTAAAAGATTATCCATCATACGTTCGAATGTTGCTGGCGCATTACACAAACCAAATGGCATTACATTAAATTCATACAGGCCATCGGGGGTAATAAATGCAGTTTTCTCTCGATCGCTTTCGTCTACCTCTATCTGCCAGTATCCTGAGTGTAGGTCCATAGTCGAGAAAAACTTAGCTCCCTTCAGACAGTCCAACGTATCGTCAATTCGCGGAAGAGGGTAAACATCTTTTTTAGTCACCTTATTGAGCTGTCGGTAATCGACGCAGAACCGCCAGTGGCCGTCCTTCTTTCTCACGAGCACTACCGGCGATGACCATGGGCTCTGAGACGGCCGAATGATGTCGTCATTCAACATCTTTTCTACTTCTTGCTGAATTATTCGGCGCTCCGCTGCTGAAACTCGATACGGTCTTTGGCTGATAGGTCGATGGTCGCCAGTGTCAATTCGATGTTGTACCTTCAATGGGGTCGACTTGCTCTTCACCTGTGGACTGAAACATTCATAGAATTCCTGAAGAACCGCGAATAGCTTCTCCTGTTGTTCCTTAGTCAAATCCGGCGAGAGTCGGGACTGAATGTTTAGTCTCGTTGCTTCCGTTACATTCACACTTGTGGGTTCTTCGCAAAAGGTTTCCATGACACTCAGATGCCCTTCAATTAACGTCTCGGCGTATGCTATACACTGGCGCCTTGGGAGAATATGTGGCACCTTGCAGCAGTTGACTACCCACAATTCACCAATTCCGTTCTCAAATGAGACGGCGGAGGCAGGGATGAACAAATCTTTCTCCAGTGGTAAATTCCTATTGCATTCCACTAGGAGGTCCATACAAGTACGTGGCGTATGACACATGACAGTTACCTTCGAAGCACTGGTGGCAGGAATTATGACGTCATCCAGCACACAAACTTTCCAGGCACGGGAAGGACTGTTTTCCCCCTCCTCAACTCTCACATCGTCTAGCAAAATCTTCGAGCGACCACAGTCTATAATTGCTTGTGAGGCCTTCAGAAAGTCCCAACCAAGTATGACGTCATGACTGCATTCTTGTAGCACAACGAACTCAAAGGGCTGCTCGTGGCCATTTATAGAGACACGAATAGTGCACCTTCCTGTAGGTTGTACATGATTCCCATTAGCAACCCTGAGCAAAACATTTCTGTTGTCGACGAACATAGTCTTCCGCAACTGGCGCCGGCAATTCTCCGAAATAACCGAGAAAGATGCCCCAGAGTCCACAAGAGCATGAGCTGGTTGACCATCCATGAGGATTTCAACGTAATTTGCCAACATTTTCGTAATGATCGGCGGCGGAGGATTTTTCCCTAGAGCGGCCTCACCTCCAAGGAAGGTCGCACCTTTTAGTTTTCCAGGTTGCTGGCGGCTAGGAGACTGGCTGGAGCGTCGGAACGGTGACAGAGATCTTGATCGGCGTGTCGGCGACCGTCCTCTGAAGCGACCAGCCTGCGGCGACAGTGATCTACATCGTTCATAAGTTACGTCTTGATCTTCATTGTCGTCCTAGGGTCTTCGGACGCTGAAACGTGCTTCGAATCTCCTTTCACGGGCATCATTAAATATCTTCCGTCTCTCTCGGCAGTAGCGTACTACATGTCCCGGTCGCCCACAGTGAAAACATACCGGCTGGTTGTCCCGCGTTCTCCAGACGTCGGTTTTCCTGGGAAAGTTTGGAGGATCCTCGCGTTGCGTCGCAGTGGCAGAAATTCTCTTTGGTCTCGGCTGTCTAACAGTTTTTGTTGGGGCTGCACGATAAGAGATGGGCGCCAGCGTTTGTTCCACCTCCTCCCTTATTATTTCCTCCAGAGTCTCAGTTTTTGGCTCGACATACATTCCTATCGCCCTTTCCACTTCCTCTCTCACTACTTTTCTAATAATGTCTCTAATATCTGTGTCCTCTTCCACTGCGGCCATTGATACGACGTTTGGTAATCTCTCAAACTTCTTTCGTCCAATTCTTTTCTGGTGCATCGTCTCAATGTATTGGCAACACTTAATAAAGTCGTCTGTTGTGGAAATTTCCTTCAGCAACAACGCTTGGTACATGTCCTCGGCGACGCCTTTCATAAGGTGTGCTACTTTATCTTCTTCCTTCATTGTGGGGTCGACTATTTTACACAGCCCCAAAACACTTTGTATGTATGACTGTGTCGTTTCCCCTTGGCGCTGAGCTCTACACTTTAGTTTCTCTTCGGCATGGCGTGTCTGCCGTTGTGCGTCTCCAAAGAATGCCTGCAGTTCTTTCTGGAATGCTGCCCAGCTAGTAAGTTTCTCTTCGTTATTTTCGAACCATTGTTTGGCAGTTCCTTCGAGGTAGAAAAATACATTTGCCAGGCACACTGTATCATCCCAGTTGTTGAATTTATCGATACGTTTGTAGCCTTTCAGCCAGTTGCCTGGGTCTTGGCCGTCGTCGCCTGAAAATAATGCTGGATGACGAATGTGCCGGCAGGCGGTCGTCGTCATCGTCGTCCTTACTTCTTCTTCTCCTCCTGACGGCTTCCAATCAGTAGAATACGGCTCGTACTCTGGCTTCTCGCCTCGTAAGTGACAGCTCTCTCGTGGTCTGATTGGGGCCACGGTGTTGTTGTAGATTTTAGCGGTCACGAGGATCTACCCAGCGTCTCCACCAAAATAATGTCACGTAGTAAACCAAATTCAGAATCCTAGGGCATAGCGGGGTCGTAGACGAAACACTCAGTTTAAGGCAACGAAGCTTTATTAACAGTTGGCACAGTACAGAAGCACAGAGCGAACTGACTCTGGCTAGAAAGGAGTATCGCTTATATAGTGATGAAGAACAGTCTAGAACATTAACACTAGTAACAACAAGAATATTCCAGAATAGTTTACACAAAGTTAAGAAATTAAAATTTTACAGCACTTAATGGATTCGAACCCACGACCTTTAGTCCCACAGTCTCTTAGCGTAACCACTATGCTACGACAGTCTTTCCTTCTTCGTCGCCTGATCCACTTGATGTGCGACAATATTGTGAAACATACCTTCCTGGCATAATCTTATGTATGTCTGCTGCAAATACTGTGACTATATAAGGTCATTTATTTTCAGAAAGTCCATTCCTGGCAGCCAAGCACTTTTTAGCAGACATACTTTACATGTTGTTTTACATCTTCTTCCTCAGGAGACACTTAACTCATATTAGTTCACCTTGTTCTTAATGCTGAGACTCTCCCACACATTTATTGGATAGAGAATTTATAGTAATCAAGGGAATATTATTGTTCTTGCAATAGGGAACTTTGAACAGAGATGGACTAATCAATGACAATTAATGGCATGGGGATATAGAAAGCATTTCTATCTACTGAAATCAAATATAGCAATAGAATGGAAAGGAACCACCAGGAATAGAATCACTTAAAAGATTCTATGTTTTGGAATGTGTAATATTAGAATGTGGAATATGTCAGGCAGACAGGAGAATTTAAAGAGATTGACCAAGTATGCTTAGACTTTAAAGATTTCAGTGAAGTAGGATTAGGGGCCTAAAAGTAGTATAAGGCAGTATTGTGGTTGGGCGGAGTAACATGTAAGTTGCCTCAAAGACTACTATTAGGCCCCTAATCCTACTTCACCTATCTGATTACCATCCCTTGCCCCTCTACCAAAATTCTCACACCAGCCTTGTCTTGTGGTTCCTCCTCAAATCACAAACCTCACTCCAAATGATTGACTTACTATTAGGAACAGTTTTTACAATCCCCACATTATTATCTTTCCAGTTAACAGGGATTCCAATACAGTGGTCATGAATTCCAGTGGCATTAATTACAATTTCTACTGTTTTACATATTTGTTTTATAGGTTGAATCAGATTGTGGGAGTATCATCTAATCACCATAATTTACCTTAATTTGAATCTGTCCAATGTATTGTAAAAATAATAAGGAATGGATAATGACTGATTCAGCTATGCCAAAACTACCACTTAGTTCTCAAATCTGCAGCTTTCAAACATCTTCCTAGGAAAGCCAAAACATGGAGATGTTCCATCTCTATGTTAGAAGAGTTCCAGATTGACCATGTAGCCATTAGTAAAAGAAATAGTAAGGAAATACAAAACTTCAGGGTACTGAGAGGTGCAAACATCAACTCTGACCATTACCTTTCATTAATAAAAACGAATTTTATCCTACTCACAAAGAACAGAGATAAAACTTGCAACAATGCCAGCGGTCTGAGTTTCAACTTGACCAAGCTAAAAGATGACAAAATGTTCACCAAGACCCTAGCTATCAATAAGGACAAAAAGAGCCACACAAGGAAACTACAGAAGGCAATTATTGATGCAATGACAGAAACCATTCCTGCTACTAGGAGGAACAAACGTCAACAGCGGACAACAGCTTGTGACAAGGCTATTGAAGAGAGAAGACAAGCATGGCTCAAATAGAACTGTAACAAGAATACAGAAAACCTTGAGTTCTTCATAACAACAAAGAAAAATACTGTCAGAACTATTAGAAACACCCAAAGGCAATATGATAAGGGCATTATTGACCAAGCAGAGAAAGATTTCCACAAGAACAGTGCCAGAGACTTCCGGACTTTCAAATCCCAAATAACCCCCTACTCAGCCCTTACACTTCATCTACAGGGTCTGAACAGTGAGCTGAAACTAAACAACAAAGTCTGCACCACAGCTCTGGCAGAATGCTTCAAAAACCTCCTCAACACCGAGAAACCAAAGGGTGAACCAAAATTTGAACAAAAAATTGTCAATAAATCAAACTTCCTCCCACCAAACCAAGGAGGAGATCCAAAAGATCATTCTTGAACTCAAATCCAATATAGTAGTATGTGAAGATGGCATCTTTGCAGAATTCTGGAAAAATTCCAATGATTAGTCAGTCCAAAGAATACATAAGATCATGTCCAACATCTGGGTGACAGAAAAAACTACCTATTGATTGGACATATGCTATCATCCACCTGCTTCACAAGAAGGGAGATAGGTAAGACATAAACACTTTAGAAGAATCTCCCTTCTATCAGTGTCATACAAGAGCCTTTATTGTATAGGAGAATACCAAGCTGTGTTCTGGAAGATAAGGTCATGTGATTCTAAATCTGAAAACAATTCCACCTACAAGAGCTTCAGGGCCTCACTCTATGCAAAAACCTTCATTGACTTTCAGGAGGCCACTTCCAAACACTCTCTGAACTGGGACTTGAAAGCAGAACTTTGAAACTTGTGAAAGCAACCCTTACTAACACTACATCCAAAGTCAAATTCAGAGGCAAACTATCAGAGTCCTTCAAAATAAGAACAGATATTAGACGAGGATGGCTTGTCATCAATCCTCTTTAACTGTTTATTGGAAATAGTCATTTGTGAATGGACGAAAACACTAACAAATGGCTCTGGGTTGAGAATTGGTTACAGAAGGGCAAACTACTAATCAACTGCCTGGCCTTCACAGTTGACCTCACTCTCCTAGCTTCTAGTGTGGAGGAAGCTATTCACCAACTGTCCTCTCTCAACAACGTAGCAGCTAAAGTAGAGTTGAAGATTTCCATAAACAAAATTGAGTTAATCGCCAACATCAGAACGCACCCAACTTAATCCCACTGGGGAATCCAATGATATGAAGGACTAATACCTTCAAATATCTAGGAAAATTGTTAACTTCAAACATCAACATGAACAGCAGATGTGCCAGACTGGAGAGAGCATTCCACATTTGTAAGAACAGGTATGGATCTAAATCCCGCTCACTTAACCTCAAATTCAGGCACTACAATACTGTAGTTTGACCATCACTACCGCAAGCATCAGAGTGCTTGAAAATTATTAGAAGGGGACAACTCAGAAAACTGGGACTAAAGGAATGAAAGATCTTGAGAAAAATCATGGGTCCTCTCAAAGAAGAAGGAAAATACAGACTCAGGCATAACAAGGATGTATAACAACAACTGGAGAGCATTACAACAGCCATGAAAAAAAGGAGATTAATGTTCTATGGTCACATAGTTTGGATGAATAATCATTTATTCACCTCCAGAATCTTCAACGCTATCTCTAGAGGGAAAGTTTCCCCAAATCACTCCAGGTGAATGCTGGGATGCTTCCTTCAAAAGGCTGTGGCCTAATTTCTTCCCATTCCTTGTCTCCAGTTCTTTCCCACCTCTAATGACCTTTACAAGGTGTAAAGCCATAAGGAAAAAAACTAGAGGGAAAGTGACTAATGCAAAATGGACTAGGCTAGTCAGAAAAGATCTTGAACAGCTGGAAATTGATCCCAACGAAATTTACAACAGGGATAAGTACAGAATGTTGATTAAAGCATCTGATTCTCTCCAGACATTAACAACCAAAACACTGCACCCCATACCTATGGTGAAATGGATCCAAGAAAGAAAAGACAACCACAGTGCAAGGATGACGGAACACTGGGCTAAGAAGAAAGCTCGCTAGTGTGAAGAACCACATGGTTCCTTGAGACCAAAAAGGTAATAGGTTTGCTGGTAGGGTCTTACTGGAGGTTGAAGTGAGGAGGACACCAAGTAGGCTAATTCCCATCTACATAGTTTAGAAGGGTTAGTAGCTTCAGGAAAAATTCTGACAGCTCTCACTGAAATAATTGCTAAGGTTATATAGGTTATATAGGAATTGTTAAGGTTGTTAGAGTTGTGGGATTTCCATGAGTTTTAACTAGATTGTGTAGGTTGTATTTGTAAATGGTTTGTTTCTGGTTGTTCATCCTGATGAATATTTGGTTAGTGGTGGCATCTATATAAGAAGCTATACAGTGAAGGCAAGTAAGCTGGTAAAAGGTATGTAACGGGAAACAATTCTCCTATGGAGGGATTGGAATAGGTAATGAGGCTGGATTCTCTCTTTCTCTCTAGATGTTTCTCTTCTCTTTTTTTTTTTTTTTTAAAATCTGTATTAAAAATTTTCAGTTTTTTCCCTTGTGCCCCTGGTTTTGTGCTTGTGGATTTACCCATCGTTGATGTTGAGGTAATAAGAGGGGGGAAAGGACTGGTGAGAAGGAATGGGAAGGAATTTGTCCATGGCCTTTTGAAGAAATCATCCCCAAATTTGCCTGGAGTGATTTGGGGAAACCATGGTAAACCCAAATCTGTATTCCCAGGTAGTGATTTGAACCAGCGTCCTGCTCTTTCCTTGACACTCTTCCTATCATCTTTCACCCATCTGTCACTCGGTCTTCCTCTGGGCCTCTTTTCTTTGAGCTCAATGTCCAGCATCTTCCTTGGTATCTTCTCCTCTCCCATTCTCTTCACACGATTAAACCACTGTAACCTTGATTTTTCTGTTCTTTCTTGTAACTTTTCCTCCTTGATTATCTCCCCGAGTTTCTCATTCCGATTTTTCTCATATCTCCTACTCCTCTGAAATTTCATTCCATAGCTAGTACTCTCCTTTTGTCCCTTTCCTTCATCATCTAAATTTCCGATTGATAAGTGAAAATTGGCACAAATTTGGCTTTATAGATTGCTTCCTTACTCTTCTGCAGCACATCCCTATTCCATGCCAATCCTGTAATACTCTTTAAAAATCTATCTGTACATCTTCCTCTTTCATTTATCCCCATCTTGTTTCCTCCATTTTCTTCAATACAGCTTTCCAAATATTTGAAATATCCTACTTAATTCAAGTGATGTCCTCCGAGTAATAAGCCTGGGTCTGTCCTGCTCTTCTTTCTGGTTGTAATTACCACTTCACTCTTGCAGAGAACTTCATTCTAATATGATGCAACTACCCTCTCCCAGACATCCAGCTGATCCTGCACTGCTTTCATCTTCTCCATAACTAGTAGGTCATCAGCAAATACCATTGCTTTCATTCTTCTTTCCCCAGTGCCCCGCACCACCTTCTCAAATATTTAATCCATCATGATCATAAATAATAGGAATGAAAGGACGCTTCCTCATTTTACTCCATTTTTCAGCTAAAATCATCCAGTATTATCCAATCCCACTTGGACACAGCTTTTTCTTTCTCCTCCTTTGTTGTCTTTTTTCTCATTTTTTCCCACACTCTGTTTCAGCTGAGGCTGTTATACACCTTTTCAATGTTCAGAAAGGCTATCATCTGATTCTTGCCATATTCATTGAGGCACTCTTGTCTTACTGCAAATATGCAGTCAATGGTTGACCTTCCTCATCTAAATCCATATTGTTCTTCTCTTTCATGCATTTCTACTGCTCTCCAAAGCTTTCTCATAAATCCTCACACAGTGGCACATGAGGGTAATATGATGGTAGTTTAGAGAGTTAGTCATGTCCCATTTCTTGAATATTGGTATTTTAACCACTTTCTTCCAGTCATCTGGGATTCTTCCCTCATTCCACATAACCTACATCACTCTGTAGAGCCACTCCTCCTGCAGATCGTATCATCACCACACTCACTTCATCCACCTTGGGTGCTTTATCTTCTTTCATTCTTTTTACAGCATCCTCTAATTCCTTCCATATAATATCTTCATTTTTCTCTTGGCACTGGTCCTTTTCTTTCTCTCTACCTTCTTTTTCACCACTGGGCCATGTGGGATTCAATAGCTCCTCAAAATACTCCATCCATACTTCTTTTATCTCTTCCTTTCCGTCCACTAAGTTGTCACCCTTATCCTTTATACAATCTGCTTCAGTTATACTCTTCCTGGTTGAGAGGATAAAACGAAAATTTCTTGGCAAATCAATTTAAAGTTTTGCAACAGGTTGAGACATTAATAATGTGATGCATCGTGGAATAATGTGGAGCTTAGAATGCTGGCCTGCAATCTCTTGGTGGTCTTGACTCCCAGTCAAGTTTAGACACAGTAAGTTCAAACACAATGGCATCGCTTATTGATACTAAATCACATAAATATCTGAGAACAACCCTTTTTTTTCAAGATAGAGTTATCTGATCAAAATAAAATTTTTAGTCGCAAACCTATACTGAACATCTTTGGATCTTATTTTTAAAATTTTTACTTGCAGTAATGCTATGCAACCATATTCAGTGTTCACAGATTAAGGTTGGAGACAGAAACTATTGTACCAGTGCTAATGATGAGGCAGCATGAGACATTTGTGCGGTTGAGATTTTAAGACAAAATGAGTAACAGATAAACTACATTAGTTATGTGTTGGCAAAAGCTAATAAAGTTAGTATTTTCCCTAACTATTAACCTGGCATAATGTATTTCAAACTGTGTGTGAAACAGTAATTTTGAAAGTTACTAATAAATATAATTTGCTAATGTTGAGTGGATGAGCAATTTCATCTGCATTAGTGTGAAAGCTTTTATGACTGTAACTTGTGAATTTCAAATTTTATTAATATTTTTAACAGAATGAACCCACTCAAACCCCCTTCATCAGTTGAGGTTCTGGATATAAATAAAACTCCTCAAAAGCTACAGATTGAAGTTCTTGGAGTTGATGATACATGGCAGACTCCATCACTTGTGATGGCCACTGCTGTAAAAACTTCTGGAAGAGTTATTTTCTCTCAGGTAACTGATATTCATATCATCGGAAAATAAACTTTTACTGTATTAGCCTTATGTTAATAATATATATTACAAATTGGGACAGCGAAATTAACCACTACTTACCCAAGATGACGGCCGCATGACGTGAACACATAAAAAAGACATGAACACAAATGATATAGTAGTGGAAGGTTTAGACACAGTAAGTTCAAACACAATGGCATTGCTTATTAAGCTAAATCACATAAATGCCTGAGCACAACCCTTTTTTTCTAGATAGGTTAATCTGATAAAAATAAAATTTTAAGTCGCAAACTTATACCCAACACCTTCAGATCTTGTCAATAGGAAAACATTATGAATGGTGGGTGTTATGAGAGACTGTCTCACAGAATTAGTGAGGAATGTGGTGTGTGTAAATTCAAACAGAGGACAGGGAGAGGGGGATTGTGATTTAGAGCCAACACCCGAGCATCGTAAAATAATATAGTAAAATCTCAACAACATAAATCTGAGTAAGCAAAAACAAATAATTAAATAAAATAAAATTTTCAAAAAAAACAAAAACAAAAAAAAAACGAATTTAAACCAAAGAATCAATGCAGTCAAACATTACCTTTGGTTAGTGGTGGTTCAATTTAGATAGTGTGGATGGAGGCAAGGAGGGGATACAGGGAAGTAAAAGTAATAGCTGGGTATTATCTTAAACTGAGACCAGGAGGTTGTCTTGTGCCCAGATTGTATTGATAGGCAAGATCCCACCTTCATAGCACATATCATGAAACATGAATTAAAATTATTGATCTCATGGGAAATGGCATTGGCAGCTACTGGATGTTTTGGATTCTGGGAGTATACTGTCTGTCGTGGCCATTCATTCTTATGGCTAGTGGATTGATGGTCAAACTTATACAGGAAGCCAGGCAGTGTTTGTGGGTTAGCTGGTTTATTACATGGGAGGTTTCACAGATGGTGTATCCTGTGATGGGAAAGCTCTCCCCAATGACAGAGTTGGTGAAAGTGGTGGAGGTCTGGTATGTGTTGCACATCTTACAGCAAGGTCTGTTGAATGGGAAAAAGCCTTGGGGCTGTCTGATGGGAGAGAAGGACTGTTTGTGGACCAGAGTTGGCTAAGGTTGGGCCCGCTGAAACAAGTTCTGGGAGGGTCAGGGAGGATTTTGGGAAGAATGGATCTCATTTTGGGGCAGGGTACCAGG
Source organism: Vandiemenella viatica (assembly GCA_031002005.1). Lineage (NCBI taxonomy): Eukaryota > Metazoa > Arthropoda > Insecta > Orthoptera > Morabidae > Vandiemenella > Vandiemenella viatica. The sequence continues at coordinate 234,337,897 of CM061921.1, read as the reverse complement.
AAATAGTCAACAACTATTGAGGAATCTCCCTTCTTCAAGTTGTAAACTAAATTCTTTCAGCTTGTCTTCTCAAAAGAGTGCAGGAGAAACTTGACTGCAAAATTGATGAATACCAAGCTGGCTTCCACACCAGTCGGAGCTGCATAGAACAAATATTCAACTTAAAAACCACATCAAAATATAATGCACTCAGGAACAGCCCAGTCATTTGCTCCTTTGTTGATTTCAAAAAGGCACATGATTCAATCGACCTGCAATCCCTCTTCAATGTCCTTGAAAAGCAAGAGCTCGATCCAAAAACCCTAAACCTCACCAAACAATCACTCACTGACCCAACCTCTAAAGTGAAATTCATGGGTGACATATCCAAACCGTTTCAGATCAATACCGGCGTTCAACAGGGCGATGGTCTATCCTTTAACCTTGTTCTGGGTGAAAGAACTAAAATACCAGAACTATTGGAAACCCATACAACTCAGATGGTATTAAAATTTCCTACCTAGCCTTCGCAGATGATTTAGCCGTACTAGCAGACAATGAGACCACAGCAATTAAACAGATAGAAACTTCCAAGGAATGCACTGAAAGAGTAAACTTACAAATATCTTACTAAGAAGCCAAGTTCATCTGCTCAAAACTACTTACTCAAAATCTTATCACAAAATATGGGCAAATTGAGAAAGTCCCATACTTCAAGTATTTGGGAGAAATCCTCGAATCCACAGGAGGAGAGAAAATAGGACAGAAAATTTTGCATACAAAAACTTAGGAGAGCCTACAGTTGAAGCTACAACATCTACAGTATAAAATGTTTGTTCATATACATGAAAGTCAGACATTACAACACAGTTATCAAACCTAAAACCATGTATGCCAGCGAAACTTTAACACCACACAGGAAAGATAACCTAGAAATCATCCTGAAAGAAGAACGCAAAATTGTAATAAAGATTCTCAGTCCATAAAAAAACAGATGATGGATACAGAATTAAATCTTGAAAAGCAACAGCAATATTGCCAAACTTCGTGGCAGACGTCAGGAAAAGAAGATTAAGATTTTTATTAACATATTCACAGACTCCAAGCAACAAGACTCATTCAGAAAATTATGACATACATAGGACAGCTTAAAACCATGCCCTGGGTCCAGCAGATAAAAAAGACCAAGAGAAAGCCCACAGAAACTCATCAGAAATCATGGACAGACACACGTACAGACAAAAAATTAACCAGTGTGAAGTACTGCCGGAGACTGGGGTCACTAAGAGACTGGGGACAAAGTGGACTGAAGATAGAAAGAGAATCCACAGAGAAAAAAATAAGAGCTGTATGGAAACTTAGGAAATAGATTCATTAAGGCTATACATGATCTGACAGGGTCCAATAGCAGATAATAATAATAATAGCTAGGCGTATACACACACATTTGTGCACCAGCAATTCTGTTGTGATCCATATGGACAATAAAATGTGTGTGTTACTTGTCTAAACACGAGCTGCATCACAAGCCAATAACAATCGTTACAGATTTGAACATGACAAGTATGTGTGACAGTAACCATACACACAGATATCTTGCCTGACAATTTACTCGTAGCAGATAAGACTTGCTGAGTGTCTGACAAGTTAAGTAAGATGAGCAGAGAATTCCTGACATTGTGACATATCCGCAACATACTGCATTGTGGAAGGTGAAACAAAAGAGTACGCGAACAGAAAATTAAAAAAAAAAGGGTATAGTGCATTGATAGCGGTGTGTGGGAAATATAAAAGTTGATAGTGCATTAATAAAAAAGAAAATTCACTATTTGTTAAGTGCTTTTTGCAAGAAATATATAAAAAAAATTGAAAACTCAACAAGTGGAATAGGCAAAGATGAAATCTACAAAACTAACTTAAGGTATTACGACTTACTACTATTTACGAGAGATCAACGTGAACAAATGGACAGTATCAGCAATATAGGAAGTCCTAATTATGAAGGGAAGGTGAAAGATATGAAGGAAATGCATAGGAAGATGTATATGTGTATTTATGTAATACTGAAGAAATCGAAGAAAATGTTTCTCAAATAATACAAGTAGCAGTATATGATCATGTTTATAATATTCCTGCAACCACATTTTTTGTCATATTGTCCATTTCTTTTTTACGGTACTAATATAAGTTGCTAAACAAATAAATACATTTTTTTGTGTAGGGTTTAAAAACATGTTTCAGTTCAGTATTGTTACCTCGCGACTAACACTAACCGCACAACACTTGGCTCGCGATGTTTTGGAATTCCCAGTGAGCCGCGTGCCAGGAAATCATGATGGATAAATCTGTAGACCACTACCATAAACACAACAATTTGAGCGCGGTGAGCCAGCTGAACGACAAATGTGTAAAACTGTTTTTCCTGTGTATGGGCTTTGACAAGTACAGGTTTGTCGCAAGAATATCCGCACACAAATCTTCAGTGATCTTACTCATGCACAAACGAGTGTGTGTATGGGTGGCTAATAATAATAATTAACAGAGAAAATCAACTCATATCTATCATCTTAACACAGTCACTAAGGGATTGTCCACCAAGTGTGATCAGTGATCAAAATAAACATTCAGATAGTAATTACTGTATTAATATGCATAGTTGTTTGAACTATAATAATACATCTACTATCACTTAAATACAATCAGCATAACTGCAGTAAACTAAATAATGTAAGATTTAAGTACAATTTGTTTTAAACAAATTACACAAATTTGTTTGTGGAAATTACCAAATGACCAGGTCAGTAACTGGTATGATTGAGACTGGAAGTCAGAAGGAAGGTGAAAAGAGTGCTGGGTGTGTACAAGGCATATGTTGGTGAAGGGGCTTGGAGGGATATTGGCTGCAGAATTAGGAGTATTGCGTGGAAAGGAAAAGATGGCCATGGGCACAACCTGGCTCTTGATTTCATGCATAAGGGAGTGGGAAAATTTTCTTTTGTGTAGGTAAGGGTATTAGGGACTGGATTAAATTACCAAGGCGAATGATGAATAATTTAAAATTCACAAATGGCAAAAGTAGGTGGATGTTGGAATTTATCACTCAAAGTATATAAGGTAATAATAATAAAAGAAATAATAAGCTTTTTTGTGCTTATGGCTTTGCGCCTAATTGACATTGAGGTCATAAGAGATGGGAAAGGACTGGGAGCAAGGGAATTCGGCCATGGCCTTTTGAAGGAACCATCCTGACATCTGGCTGGTGTATATTGGGAAATCATGGAAAACTCAAATATGGATGATTGCCAGATGGGGATTAAAACAATTCCCCCGAATGCAAGACTTGAATGTTATTGCTTACACAGCATGCTTGGTAAAATAGTAAGTCATTAGATGACTAGGGAAATTGCCATTGAAGCATGCACTCCATCACAATTCAATGAATTTGTGAGGCAGCAAACCAGACACAGTTAGACAGTTCCAGCTATAGCAGCATGACCTGTGTGTGGCACAACCTGAAGGATCAGATGGAGATCACCACATATAAAGAGGATTCATTCACTGAAAAGTTTGTCTTTGATAAACTGGTGCAGTGTCCTTAAGAAGCCTTTCAACAACACACATGAAACATTACTGCAAGCTGCTTTTTCATATTGTGGCTGTGTTTACAGGAATTGATTATTTGGATGTCACTGTTAGTGGAATCAGTAGTTTGAAAACATTATGGATAGTCCTGACACATACAAGAAGATTTACTGAGATAGTACTGAAGGAACCAGACAAGCATCTCAGCCCAAGAGATTGCAGTTTGCTTATACGTAACTGCTTTCTGGGAAAATGTCTTACCGCAGCCTGCATGTACTGTCATACAGAAAACAATATTTTTCAGTTTGACAGACTTTACTGTGAACACATTTATGTCAATAATGTGCTTTTGTTTTGTCATCAGACATGCCATAAATTTCACTGAATGCTAAACACTGTTCTGTGGTGCCATACCAATATGCAGGAAAAGATGAGTGAGCTCCTTCAACTTGCAGAACACTGCTCTTAAATTCAAATCTTTCCATTGAAAGGGAAGTTTTTTATTATTATTATTTCAGGCCTATTTGATTCTAGGTTCTTTGTTATAAAGTGTTTTGGTTTTTCAAACTTCTGGACCAAAGCCGTTACATCCAAAAAGATTTGATACATGTTTTCTAGTTGAGCTAAATAAATTACAATGACAGGATTACTTTCTGCTAATACCTACTTCTTCTATACAAATGCTGTTTCTTTCACAGTCAGACTCATTCGAGGAAAGGTTGGCATATAGTTGGCTCTTGTTCATCTGGATAAAGTAAAATCTCTTGCTTTCTTTGTGAATGTAGATATCAACACCCTAATACAGTAAAAGTTTCTGCAAACTGTGTAGCTAGCTGAATCCATTATGAATTGTTATGCAGTTTGACATGTACTGCAAATTGTTCACTTTGTTTTGCAATGATGTTTTCATGTTTATGTGTATCATCTGTGAATGACACTCAAACTTACTGATGGGTTATGACAATGGATAAGCCATGGGGTCAAGAAATACACCAAAAGGCAAAGCCTGAGCATACCACATGATTTAGAGTATATGATTAGGTGGCATGAAGGCATTCCATCTTTGGTCCTAAATACAGTAGTTATATTAATTTCTGCACTGTGCCACACATTCTGTGGAATTTTTTATTTACATGTGCATACATCTCATTCCCCATGTTAATAAAAGGGAAAAAATGCCACTTTTACCACAGATATCATGAGTTCTAAAACAGTTATAGAAATTGTTAATTGGTTTTGTGTAAAAACACACAGTGCACTCAATAAATTGTCACTTCAAGTACCAAGTATTGTAACACTGTGGCCTCACATTCGGGTGGATTCAGGTTTAATTCTGGTCCATCCATCCAGATTTTGGTTTATACAGTTTCCCAAAATAATTCCAGGCAACTGTCAGGATGGTTTCTTCAAAAGGCCATGGATGAATTATTTTCTGTTCCGACCCAATCCTTTCCTGCCTCTAATAACCCTGACATCGACAAGGAATAAAGGCCCAAGGGAAAAAAAGACGTCTTGAACATGAATATTGGCCATACCATCTGTGAATGATTGAGGTCACAGCATTTAGCATAATGTACTAATTATATAGAATATAGGTATTTATTCACGATGTTGTATTGGGAAATCATCACAGGGCAAATAGAACATCAGATGGAGCATGAGTAGGAACAAAATAATTTTCATGGTGGAAATCCCTATTGTGTAAAATAACTTTTGGGAGAAAAGAATAGACAGTCAATTGGAAAGTCACATGATTTTCATGGATTTAGAGAAAGCCTGTCACAATGTCCCCTCTGCAAATTATGGCTTACAATTTTGGAAAATGTTATAATAAATACATCAAAGCTGTTAGAACTACATTTGACAACACCAGAAGTGTTATTAAAATGTGGGCAAAAGTATCTGAAAAGTTTGCAGCTATAAATGGTCTGAAGCAAGATTTAATTATAGCCCCAACATTATTCCAGGAATCAGAAGTTGAATTGGTAAGGAAAGTAATTAACAAGGTAGCTGAATAAGGTTCTGTGGAGTCCACAAATTAAAAAGTAATCTAAGAAAATGCTAGACTGGATACTAGTGAAAAGAAGAAGACAAGTATGACCAACAGAATTTCAGTCTATGACATAAGAAGTCAGGATGCTTTTGGCCAAGGCTATAGTGCGTGTCACAAATGAAGGCGGCCCAGTTTAGCAAGGCTCTGCGCAGGACGTCATCACTCTGCCAGTAACCAATCGAATTCAGTAACAATTCAGCGCTTGTTGCAGTTACACGAGTGTTGATTGTTTGCTGTGGCTGACATTCCTGTCTCTCTTAATAGTATTAGCACATAAAGCGCTGCTAAAATGCATATTATTATTTTTATTATCGTTACACAGCAGTAATATTAGTAGAAGTAGCGTAATTACTATACTTTCTTCCTCTCTCTATAACGCTCATCTCCTGCTGGAAAAGCGGCAACGTCGTATATTATGTGTCCCTATTTCTGTCTCTCTCTGCGCCACCCGCCTTCGTTCGTGACATGCACTATATTGGGCATGTGTGAGTGCATTCTGTGAGCTGATAACCTGACCTAATGGAATTCCAGTTCTTCTCAAAGCATCCTCTTCTGTTCTTCAGGTAACTCTGCTAGAGCCTTGCTGTTGTACTCTTTGGGGCAAAGTCCCGATACCATTTGTGGACTGTGGACACAGACCAAAGGTTAGAAATGGATTTAGGTCCTAACTACATGAAGGAAGGCAAGACTTGCAAGGAAACCAATTTATTGTCCTTGAAGATTGAGTAATACATGCCGCAAAGTGGATTCCAACTGTTGCCAAATTATCTAAGCCCCAATACAGTAGTTAGTGGTTCTGTGAGTGCAGACTGTTAGGAATATGGTTGCCCTGGCTGGGAGGGGAATAGGAAGGTGGCAGGCTACTAACAGGTGGTTATTGAAGTGTAGTCAAGTGCACTTGATGACTGCCCGACAGTAAAAGAACTACTTCAAAGCATGTACTTACCTAAGAGGACTGAACTGAAACAATAAGCTGCTGATTGCAAGATGAGAAAATGTGCTGCTCTCAGCAGGTCAGTGATTGGCAATTGCCAGTAGCTCAATGACAGAATTTCCTAAATAGTAATGGTCTTCAGATTGACCACTCACACTTGGTCTTCAGAGTGAGCACTCACAGTCTCCCCCATCTTAGGAAAGGCATTATTCATGATGCTGGAAAGTAAAAAATTCCCCTTTGCAGCTTACATGGGTATCATAGCATGGTTAAATATTTAATTCTCAATTCTTCTTGAGCAGGTCAGGCAAACCTGAAGATAAACAAAGCCAGTTAGAATCTTATAACATGGGAACAATAGATCAATTATACAAATGACATTAGGTAAACATCATTAAGTAAATGGGGTATAGTAATTCCCAACATGTGCCGTTTCACTTGAGTTTGGCGTGGTTAGAACTATTTGCATAGCATTTTGTATCATGGAATTAACTATATTTTATGTCATTTTGGCTGAATATTTCTGTTAAAAGCAGATTACAAACGATAAAATCACACTTAAACTTAGGATTGTCATTAAACTGTTTGTAGCTATAATGGTTTGATACCTTGTTTGAATATGGATTTTTGGGTCAATTTGTTCGATGACATATTTTGCGTGTTTCAAAATTTGGAAATATTTTGTTATTTCCTGCATGAACAGCTTAGAATCTGCTTTATTTAACTTTTTAGCTTAAGGCTGTGATATATTTCTGTCTTGCATAAAGGAATTGATAACTTTGATATGATAAAGTTGGTTAGGTATCTTGGGAATGATCAGTAAAGTCTTGGCTTACTATGTTACATCGAATCCTACTGAATCACTTGATTCTTCATAATATCCAATTGACATATTGCTCTAACATAGAGTTAGGTGATCCTATGATTAAGTTAACAACATTTTAAAAGTTTTAGTCTACCAGACAATCTCACTTCAGGAATTTGGTAGTACTTAGGTAAGTTTCATGTGAACATGGATGTAACATATGGTTCTCATCTAACTGTTTATGACTAGTTTTAGAACTGTAAGTAAAGTTTACTGTTCATTACTTGTACAAGCTCTACTCTCCAACTTCTTGTCAACTACTATGAAATGTGTACATTTGGTTCACAAATATTCCCCCGATTACAATCGCATTTGCATTCAGTATGCTTCAATCTCATTTGTTTTATTCATAAATGTGTTAGCTAATCATCGAGAAGTCAATTTAAATTGACATGTTTCAGTGCCAAAATTGTCTGCAATTGCCTAATTTTACTTTCTTTCTGTTTTTCTATTTCTGGAAATACGATGAGCAATCATCAAGAATCTACAATAATAGTGGTCACTCCTTAGAAAAGATAAATCCAGTCTTTGATTGCTTAATTTGAAGTGACTACTATATTACTTATAAGTACTATGAACACAAATATTTGTGCAAAAGAAACATACTGCATATAAATTACTATTTGTTACACCTCACTGATATATTTTAGTGATCAACAGATTAATTCCCATTCTTATAACTAAATTGGTTTCACATTAAGATTAACTGTTCTATTCTACAATACTTGTGTTACAAAGCATTTGTTCTGTAACTGCTTTGCTAGCCATCGCTATGTGAGTCCTCACGCAGCTGATCAAATTACACCATACGTTACTCACTGCCCGCTCGATCATTGTGGCTGCTGTCTGCAAAAAATACACTTCAAACTGTAACTTGCCTTAAAACTGAACTATACATAATGGTTAAATGTGGGAGAAGTAGATCTCAACATGGGTTCTATGACAGTGAGCTAGCCAGCCAAAATTGAATAATGGTTAACTTAATGTTCACTTGGTCTTCTGAATATGAAACCATAGTCTGTCACCGGCTGAGACAGCTTCTAAAATCCTCAAATTTTGTGATGGAATTAATAACCATGTGTTTGCATACAATTTATGAACACACGTGCTTTATAGCAAATGATGTGAATGTCCTGGGCCTCTTTATTAGCAGTTAAAGCTGCTGCATGACTGCGGGGATTATAATGTGAGTTATCTTTTTTTATATATATATATATATATTTGAATTCCTCTTAGTTTCTAATTTCAAAAGTTTACCTTCATCTCAGTTCTTGTGTACATTTATTTCCCTACCTGGAAACCAGAATTTTTAGGTTCACCATTGATGCTTGTAAAATATTAATTTTCACGAGTCGATCCATTACTAGTTTCATGCAACTGCTATTGGTAAAACAGAATCGGTGGTGAACTATCTGTTATTTCTGAACAAATGATGGTTATTATCTATTAATTGATGAGATTTACTTACTATATTAATGATGCTATGGTTAGTCTATGTGTGTCTTATCACATTGATTTATGCAAATTTGAAATTACTAGGAATAGTCACGTAAACCTCAATTTTTTCCCTCTAAATTTTATTCTGTTACAATTTGTGTGGAGTTCCATACTTCCTAACACTATCTCCTCTGTACAGACTTATTTTTTCTACTTAGTTCAGTTAGCAATGTTTCAGTTGTTTCTAATTGTCATTCATATGTACTCTCTCACTCCTAATAATACTCCTGTTACTCCTACTCGCTCTCATTATCTCTCACACATCATTTACAAACTATCAGTAAAACTTTATCCTGCAGCATTTACATTGAGGATAATAGCTTGAATAACTGATATAAAAACACAGAAGTTGGTATATTTTGCATATTTTTTTCTCCCTCCCCACTAATGGTATCTCATTCTGATGAAACTCTTCACAAGTACAGAAGGTATTTAAATCTGAAAAATGTTCTTTAAGAATTATTTGATGAGCAAACACATGTACATCATGCAGAAACCTGTTTAGAAACTGAAGTGTGCTTACACTGCCAGCATGAAACATAACTACCTTCTATCTCTTGTAATTGAAAATCCTGAACACTTCAATCCTATTGCTGACATACATAGGTATAATGATAGGAATAAATTTACATTCACAGAGATTACACGACATTGTCAATTACATTATCTTGAAATTGCAATCATATTTGGTAACTAACTTTGTATAAGATATATATTTACAGGTTATAATGGAATGAGTTTTCAAGTAACCAACTGGTTATATTGTTGGTGATATTATTGATTTGCTAATTATATGTATTATTTCGCATCCCCAAGAATATTCCCACAGTGAACACATCTAATCTAATAAGACAATGAATTGAAAAAATGACACATCTCATTCTACTGCTTACTATTACAAACTATGCTTCAAATAACTGTGTGCTACTGTTTACTTGGTACTGGCATTTTGGAAGTCTTTGCTTCCATATATATTCACTCCCTTCAAGATTCATTTACTGTGGACATAAACATTTTCCTTGTTATGACGCAATATAAGTACTGTTTGATTTACTGATATCCTTTTGTAGATTTGTTGATACGTTCCCCACTTCTGATGAATTGCTAATTTAAAATTGCACATCGTTTTGTTTGATTCTAACTCACCTGTTTCTCTCAGATTGAAATTTTATTCTCTTTCTGTTTCTTAGATGTAGTTCACAGTATTTATTACTTAACTAACATACATAACCCTTTTAGCGATAACTTCCTTACATTAATTTATCATTTTATCTATATGTACACACTGTTTACTATTTTGATATGGCAAATACTTCATTTTATATATAGTCTTCTGAGTCCAACCATTCTGTGTTTTAATATGTTCTACTCTGCTCCAAGCATCTGAATGTTTCTTAATATTAATTCTTGCCTTACAGACTTAATTTTAGTCTTATGGGGAGAAATTGCTTCAACCTGTTTGTAAACACCACCACTGCTATGACTTCTGAAAATGTTTTGTCCCACCGAAATATATATCTGGCAGAAACCTTGCATTTACTACCAATAAGCTCCCCCACTTAAATGACCATTACAACTTCAATTCTGGCCTCGCATTCGGGAGGACGCGGGTTCGAATCCCCGTCCGGGCATCCAGATTTGGGTTTTCCATGGTTTCCCCAAATAACTCCAGGCAAATGCCGGGATGCTTCATTAAAAGGCCATGGCTGAATTCCTTCCCTTTACTTGTCACCAGTCCCATCCCGCCTCTAATGACCTTAGTCGTTGACGAAGCAAAAAAAAAATACAACTTAAATTCAACCTCCTCTGCAAAACTGAGATCTTCATGTTCAATGCCCTATAACTGTTTGTAGCTTTACTCATAGTCATAGTTACGAGAGTAATTTGAGGTTCACTCACCACTAATGCCTTGTTCTTGTAGCCACCACCATCGTAGCTGTTAAGGTCTGAAGACTGCTTCATGGTGACTGTAGCAATGTCACCTCGCACCATGATCCTCTTCGCATGTTGTCTGTGCGCTGTCTGCTGCTGCCTCTGCCAATACTCATGTGCTGACCCCAGTGTACGATATCTCCAGCAGTGTGCTGATGTCACACCAGTATTACTGTCCATACACGTGTCCCGCCTACGTTGTTCCAGTCATGTGTTGATCTGGCCACCTGTTCTTTCTGCAACCCCCCCCCCCCCCCGGCCCCTCTCTCTGTCTTCCTCTTCTGATGGTGATCATTTACTTCTTGCTAATCAGACTCTATGCACACTGATGTTCCAAAACTTTGGTACTACACTAAACTCCCACAATGATGCCAACTTGTCAGGATGCTTTTGGCCAAGGCTAGGAGGTGTCTGTGAATTTGTTGTGTGAACTGATGAACTGACCTAATGGAATTCCAGCTCTGCTCAGAGTATCCTCTTCTGTAATTCAGGCAACTCTTCTAGAACCTTAACATTGTGCTCCTTAGGCCTATATCCTGACACCACTGTCGATTGTTGCCACAGACTGAAGGTTAGAATTGGACTGAAGTTTTAGCTACATGAAGGAAGTTAAGACTTGCAAGGGAACCAATTTATTGGTCTAGAAGGCTGAGCAGCACAGTTGATAACATGTCACAAAGTGGATTCCAGCTGTATACAAATTATCTAAGTCCCAATATGGTAGTTAGTGGTTCTATGAGAGCAGACTGGAACAGTTAACTGTGAGGCATATGGTCACCCTAGATGGGAGGTGGATGGGAGGGTGGCAGGCTCCTAACAGGCGGTGATCAAAGTGTAGTCAACTGCTCTTGTTCATTGTCCAGCAGTAATAGGCACTGCTTCATAGCATATACTTCCCAAGCAGTCCCAGTTTGCCTAAGGGGACTAAACTGAAAACAATAAACTGATGACTGCAAGATGAGCAAATTTCTTCACATGCCACGCTCAGTGGGTCAGCAGTTGGAGATTGCCAATAGCTCGGTGACAAAATATTTCCATAATTCCTCAGATTGTAATGGTCTTCAGAGTTACCACTCACAGAATATACAATCAACAGTTGAAGAAACAGAAACCATTGGAAAGTATCATAAATAAATATCAGTAATTACTATTTTAAATCTCAGGTAAATATACTCCAAGTAATAGTGGCCTTATGGGATGTTATTTAATTGGGGAAATGCTAGTTAATTGACTTCACTTTTACCTGAGTAAATTGTCCTAAAACTTAATGTTACTAGCCTCTTTTCATTGACAAAAAAGTTTTGAGAAGTCTAGGGATGAAAAACCATATATTTCAAGAGTTCCATAGTTCAATTACATTCAGATGGCCACTGAAATCTTACACATTTTCTCCTAACCTTCATTAAAGACTGAGCCTCATGTACACAACCCCAGTCAGTTTTTCCGTAGTAGTTAATGATATCATGAGAATATTGTAATAGCATTTGGAAATGTATTAGATGTGGATGAGACTTTACTCCAGGAAAGTAACAGTTTTGTTAATTGACAGTGTCACATTTTTCTTCTTCATTAATACATAATATCCCCTTAATATTTGAACAATTTCCATGGGGAAGAGGGGGAAATGCCCAAATGAACTAATCAATACTTTTAACCCTCTCAGAATACCAACTATAAGTCTCTAATATATTGTGGAATATTCGTTGGACGTTTAGGCACCTTAGAAACTTTACAGACTTGTGAGATGTGTATCACTATTATAACATTAACAGCCTACGAAGTCGGAGGCAATTGACAGACCAATGCTTTTTCTACAAAGTTGTCAGTGGTCTTATTGATTCACGAGAAATACACGAGCAATTCTGATTAGGCTGCTCTAGGGTTGATCTTCGAACAAGAAGACTGCTGGATGCTGTGAAACCCAACAAAAAACTATGTTGCTTTTGGACCATACCATAGAATAGTAAGTCTGGTTAACTTACATGCTACCAACATCAACTTCTTTGGAGGATCTCATGCTGGACTAATCTCCAACATTAAAAGACTTTTATGAATTATCTTATATGTTGATGTTAAGAATTATTTCTTTATGTACAAAGCCAATTGGCGTATAAATAAACAAATAAAAAATAATGATTGTTGACATTAAAATTCATCCTTGAAAGGTCTCATTCAGAAATTTTTATTTGTTTGTACCCACTGCATAGATTTGAATTAGGCAAGTGCATGCCATGAGATTAATATTCCACTGTTTCTAAAATAGATGGTGTCAACTACACATCTGAAACAGTTAGGTGCTTGATGTAATGTTAGTGGCTTACAGGATTCTTTTTTTGGTACAATAACATCAGGTGCTGCACACGGATAGTTGGAAATTTGAATTATATTTTAAATGTTGATCAGTGAACTCAACAGGCAGTTGAAACAGAACCTGCCAGGCATTTCTCATATTGAGTAATGTGACTTATTTAAGTATCTTTATTCGAATTGTACCTTCACTTATCAGTGTCCTGCCAAGGTCAACTCTGAATCTCACAATTTTCTCAAAATCGGTTAGTGGTAAATTCTTCAGTTTTTCTCTAACTTTATTTCGTGCCTCTAGTAAGGAACATGTCCAGTTTCTAATTCTACATTACTGTCAGCTTCATTATAATTAACTACAATATTTCTAGCTAGTAAAAATGGTAAATGTGCACTCCCCAAACACATGGTATCTCTAGAGCTTCTTGTACGGTCAATCTTCTTCAATGAAATTTTTCACTATCATGGATATTCATTTCGTCCAATTTTGTGCATTTTACATAAACAAGTTTTAACATAATATTGATTTCAATCCAGCCAAAAAGACTGATCTCATTGGTTAACCAAAACTAAAAAATTATCAGTACACCCAAAATATTCTCTGATTAGAATATTAATAATTTTGCTGATCCTTTGGCGATTTCTTTAGCACTTACTGAACTTATAGCAGACTTGTTGGCCTGGATTGCTGTTGAAGTTTGGTTCATGAGTGTCATCGGTGTTTGTTACCTGATAGTGCCAATTTCAGAATTTGTCCTTGGTTGTTTGCTCAGATCAATTTATCATTTTTACAACATTAATAATCACATATTATCTAGTTAGTTAATCAATCTGACAACTCTGTGCCACTTGATTTAGCTTGTGCCACTGTTCTGCTGCTGCCACCTCACAACACACTGATATCATTGCTGCCTTGTACACCTGGCATTATTCATTTCTTGATGTGTCTGAAGGACTGTCCTGGAATAATACCACAGAAGTGGGAATTCCTTACTGAAATATATATATATTTGCACCTATACACTTGGCAGCTACTATAAAATGGACAACTAGCTCAGCTTAATATTGTTAGTTGTTCCCATCATTGATACAAATAAATCTAGATATTCTAGACAAAAATGTAGACTGGAAGCAACATTGGTGGTGGTCTATAAACTGCCACCTATAGGCCACCAGTTCACCGCTTGGCTTCTGACCATGCTTTGTGTGGAAGGCAAGTGTTATCATGAATAGAATGTTGGTCTGCACCGGGTGACCTGTAAGTTATCACATTTTTCGTGTATGGTTAGTAGTGAATAACATGTGAAAAATACTTCAGCACAATCACTTTCATGTCTCCCACATGAATATAATTGCAACAGTGGTTACTAGTACATATATTTATTTTCTTTCTGTTTGTATTCTTCATTTTAATCCTCATGTTATTTACATTCCAAACTTATCACTTTAATATGATCTAACTTTAAACTGGTTCATACACAACCATATTTAATCCCTGCACTAGCATCACTAACTTCCATTGTATCTGAAACAACAATGGTAAAAGTTGATACTGGTGAATGAAAGAAAAGACTAATTCTTTTTGTTTTGAGAGTAATTGAGATATGGTACATTTTTTTATTAATATCTTGTGCTTGTGATTCTTTTGCTACTGAAGATTGCTGCATGTTGACAGTATACTCTCAAGTACAATCTGGGTTTAGAATGTGTGTATACTGGAAAATTTTAGAATAAAGCCTTATCAGGATGACAGAGAATAATTTTTACATATTGTATCAAACTGGGAAGAGAGAATTGAAATAGAACCCTACAAGGTTCTTTACTTTTGTCTTCGAAATTCATGTTTTTTTTAATAACATAAAAATATGATGTTTTATTCTTATGTTAAAAAATCTCATTAATAACAGCAGAACTGAAAAAATGTGTAACACTTGCTTTTGAAAGGATGAAGGAAGTGGCTAAATTCAAACAGTTTGTGATGAGACAGTAATTTGGTACTAAAAGAGTAGAGTGGAAAGGCTAATGCATAATAATTAATTGGTCATCAAACTGCCAGAGCGTAATTGTAACAATAAGACTTAGTCTAGCGACAATGAGAGTGTTCCGTAGAAGGAGGTCCGGCAGTGAGCATAGGGAGTCAGTGGAGACCGATCGGCATGATGGAGCAAGCATGCGAGTTGTGTATGTAGCGTAATGCACGTGGGACGGCCATTTAAGCTCATAGTTGATGAGTATTGATGGTTTTAAGCAGTTTGGAGAACTATATATGAAGGAGAACTGTTTAAGTGAAGTGCTGACTTAGATCGGGAAAACATATTGCTCAAGCCTGGGTCTACGTTACCGTAGTCGGATCTGTATCTTTGGCGACCAGTCTGTATTAGCCTTATCCACGGTCAAATTGAGTGATATGTGTACTTTAGTAAGCGGTCATATCAGTTGGTTGGTTGGTTATGTACAATCAGCAGAAATAAACTTATGCATTCCAGTTTAACAAGAAACTACATCTTTCATTAAACTCAAATCACAGCTCGCTTTTCCCGACAAGTTTAAATATGAACACTGAAAAATGGAACCTATACCTTCTAAAGTAACGAAGAAATTTATTTTATAAACATTGAAACTGATTATTGAAAATTAGAACCATTGATGATGTAAAATTTTTGAAGCTTGTAATAGACAGTAAGTTAATGTATAATGCTTATGTAGATCTGTGCTGAGTAAGTAAATATATAAATCATATATATCTGTGCTGAAAAAGATTTCTAATCATGTGTGTTTGTGGAGTGAAGATGAGCTTGAATGTTTGTTTAGGCCATTTCAGATCATTTTGCTTTACTGTCAATAATACTGAGAGATTACCAAATCTTGTTTAGAAGGTGTTTAGGATAACAGAAACACTAATTGGAACAATATTGTGTTTGAGGTAACTTTGATGTATCAACATTTTGATATTTACAATTTTGTTAATCTACAAAACAATGTTTTAACAGATGACAAAATATTTTTGCATCACAATCTGCATTCAACAACAGGCTGCCACTGCAAATTAGTCAGTTCAGGAAAAAATGTTGGAAAGTGTTAAAATGGACTGGGATAATTTCTTTGCTAATGCCATTTGTTTATTAACTGATTTTCTTGCAAACTAAAACATTACCTAGAAGTGATGGAGATGCTACTAAATTTCTTGTTCAAAAATAAGCTGTTAGTAAAACTGTAGTTTTTAAAGAAAATACCTCTTTGCATAGGACTATAACAGTATTTATCTACAGTTTACTTGTATGATCGACACTCACTGTTGTAATTACTTTTAATTCAGTATAATTTGATAAAATGTCTTTTACTTTTTAAATTACCTCAAGATTGAAGTACACTGGTGCAAATTACATTCCCAACACCCAGACAGGAATTGTGGAATTTTAGGTAACTTTGTAGATATATCCAGAGTCTTACCCAGAAGAAAAGATAGCAAATTTAAATGGATCAGGCTAAGTTTTGTTACACAGCAAGAAGTGCGCCCACCTTGAACACTAATACATTCATCGATCCTTGCCAGCATTAAATCAGTAAGTGTTCAGATGTCTTCTTGGGGTATGTCTCTTTACGCCTGCTTGTCTTGTGCTGCACAGATTGTGCTGGGTGACCATGTGATCTAATGTGTCTTACTCCTGGCATCCAAGTTATCGTAAACCCTTGCAAGGCCTGTGTTGTGATGGCTACAGTATGAGGACGGGCATAATCTTGTTGGAAGATGTGATTTGGATGGTGGACATGAAGGTATCCCAATAGGGTGCAGCACCCCATCCACATAGTGGTGGGCTGTCATTGTGCTTTCAACGACAACCAACTCAGTCCTGCTGTCGAAACTGATGGGTGCCAGACCATGATCCAACTGCTGCACCTGTGTGATGTTCTGAAATCACAGCAGGCTTAGCTGTTTCCCCAATACACCTGTGAACATGTTCCCAATTATCACTTTGCCAAAGACATAATCGAGACTCGTCTCTAAACAAAAATTAATGCCATTAACATGTCCATTTACGTTTTGCATTACACCAAGTTAGACGATGCTGGCAATGTAATCAGGTTAATAGAACACATTACATAGGAGTTAGTGTAAACAAGCTTCAAGCAATCGGTTTACATTCGTCCGGGGGATGACTCTCTATAACCACTGCTTGGATCTGACCTGCAGTCACTCGTTTGCCAGCAACAGCTGGTCTTCACATGCTGTTGTCTTTCTGTATGGACCTGTGCCTGCTCTAGGAGTATTAGAGCCTTCTTTCATCCACTGTGTAACACGTCTGTATACTAACATTGCACTACAGCCAATCCTTTGGGAGATTTCACGATATGATGCACCCATTTCAAACACACCAATTCTCCAATCTCTCTCACTGTTAGACATATGCATGTAGAGGGTCATATGCCTTGGCATCCTTGGTCAACAAGAATTTGTGAACAGTAAAGTGTCATGTTACGCTACACTGTTCACCACTTATGCGCTAAAAAACATAGAAATTTTACGTTATAAATTACCCTGTAATTCTCATACTATGAAATGTAAAGCTTTCAATTTTTTAATCATTTGTGGAGATACATGGGGCCAAATTTCATTCATTTATCATTACTCCATCTGGGTGTTGGGATTTTAATTTCTGCCAGTGTAGATATTGATTTGCAGAAAGTTATGTGGTCAATTTTATCCCTAGATATATTCACTAGCACTAATATTATTGCAACTTTTGTATAGTTACTCTGTATTGCTTTGAATATGCAATAAACTGTAATTGTGCTTTAATTTGAATCAGGTTCACTTGGAAATAAATCCTCAACAATATGAAACAGATGATAGCATGTTCGCAGCACTAAAAGAAAGTGACACTGCAAGGCTAGATATTCTGAGAGATTTGTTGATTACTCATCTAAATCTGCAGTGTGATTCTCCAGAACCTATTCCTGATTATACACCAGGGTATCTGCTTGGAAACAAAGAGGTTATATACAACTATTTCTGTTTCTTCTTCATAATTTAACCATAGTTATTAATAAAATTGACTGGATAATATCATCTTGTATAGCGCTTTTAATCTCTTTAAAATTAGCATCCTTAGTTTTTATAGTTCCTTTATTCCTTCTTGTTAGTGCAAGCACTGGAGGCATCTTTTAGGAAATTTAGGTTCAATGTTGTGAAAGCATTTTGAGCAATGTAATGTGAAAAACACTTTACAGATTGATAATGGTGATCACTACTTGTTTTAACACTTCAGGCTCCTAAAAAATAAATTATTCAGCTGTCTGATTTTTTCCAGTTTGAACTTCTTTAACTTTTAGCTTACCTTTTTGCTTATATTCTTACATAAAACATTATCAAATAGATAAAACCACTTTTTGAAATAGTGATAATGAGTCTTCATTATATGCAGTCCTCCCCCCCCCCCTATTTTCTCTCAGAATAAAAATAAATGCTTTTTGCTTATGAAATATTTTATTTCTGATAGCTCAGAATTATCATTACAGGTGAAAGAAAAATTCTTACAAGAATTTTTACAACAAGCACAATCAGAGAATCTGTTGAAATTGCCTGAATATACAATAACATTTATTGGGAAGAATTGTGACATCCCAAAAGCAACCGAAGTCAACATGCCTGTGTTTACAGATATTACTCCAGCAAGTTTTGCTGCAACAGAATACTTCAAGGTATGAAAAACAATGTGTTACTATTGAAGAAAAGTTTTGATCAAGCTGGTATGAGGAATTATGATATTTCTTTTAGTGAACAAAAAATCAAATCCCCATTCAGATTTCAGTTTCCCTAAATCACTCATGCAAATACCTGGATGGTTCCTTCAAACGGCCAGACCCATATTCCTCCCCATTCCTTGCCCTTATTCCTTTCCTGCATCTAATGAACTTGCCGCCAATGAGAAAAAGAGACTTTCAGATATAACAACGACACTGAAATAATTTCTGTGTTGAGGCTTCTATCATGTTCATGTCTAGCCAGATGAACAGCAGAAGATTTGGTTCAGGTAATACCAAATGCTGTTGCTATCCAAATTTTGTTTTACATCAGTTTCAGTTGTGACCTGTTTTTTTGCCTTTATTACAATTTTGTGTTTATTGTATTGTTCTGTTTTGTTGAATAAACACATAGGAAGGTTAAGTTTAAAGAAATAAGCGATTATATATAATATAAGATGGTGAATAGCACCAAAGAAAAATGTTCAAAAATAAATAATGGTGATAGTAAGAATGCTTTGAATTATGTGTTCTTTCTGTTGTTGTGTGAGATAAGGCAAAGAAAAGTGAGATAATGTGGGTTGGAGAGGGAAATATTGTAATAGTGGGAAGATGAAGGGATCAGTAGCTGTCACCTACACAGTTATTGGTGTGCAGGATATGTTAATACTGCGAGTCCCATTGAGCTCTTTAAGGGAGCATGCATAAACCACGTAGCTCCATTTTGGCCTCCTGTGAACCCCACTCCCCCCCCCCCCCCCCCCCCCCCCCCCCCCCCCCCCCCACGTAGCCGTACGTGGCTTTTGCCTCTATCCCCGCCTCCCCTCACGTAGCACGTAGCTTTTTTCCCTTTTGATTCCAGAAGATATTTTGTACTGTTTTCTCTTGTCAGACAATTGTAAATTACATACGGAGACAATTAATATTAATAATTAATATTCACATGCTGTTGTGAGTTCTGTTCCTCATTTTAACTGTGAAAAATGTTATCAAAGGAAAGCTATGTGGCCTGGCTCGGAACCCCCCCTCCCCCCACGTAGCCCAGCGTAGCCCAGCGTAGCCCAGCGTAGCCCAGCGTAGCCTTCCAGCCAACCCCTCCCCCCCCCCCCCCCTCGACCGAGCCACGTAGTTTGTGCACGCTCCCTAAGTGGCAGTTTCAGCAAGAGCTCTGGTATTTTGCACCATACAGTGAGAACCAGGGTTATTATGTATTGTTGCATGAGCTGCTTCAGGGTGATCTGGAATCTAGGCATCCTTTGTATCTTGTAATGAGAAAATGTCTCTTGGGCTATAAATTTAAAAGTAATGCAGAAGAGATACGCAAAACTATTGTAGATTTGACAAATGGAGTTAGAGTTGAGCTAGGGAATAAGACAAACAAACTTAATACAAAGGTTGTGGAATATATGGAAAACTGGTAAAGGTTTGGGTAAAATGTTAATAAAAGTTTCAGTTGTGGTTTAGAAGATCTAAAATTAAAATCAGAAGACTGTATGGTAAGGGAAAATCTGGAAGGTTGTTTGAAAGAAAGTGAACCAATTTTTGGATGGTGAAGTGAAGGTAGAAGACACACAAATAGTAAATGATGGGCTAGATAACAACCCTATTACTAGTAGAATTCAACTAAATGTGAATCTAAGTAATGACAAACCTTTGTGGAAAATAATAGCTTTACTGTAACTAGTAGTGAATGTTTCAAAAGTGGTACTACATTCATAAACAAAAAAAAACAAAAACAAAAAAAAATTGAGTTGGCAAAATATGATCTGAGTATTAAAGAAGTTGAACCTGAAAGTGACAGTGGACATCTTGTCGATGCTTATGACTTAAGAAAGAATTTTGTTAACAGTGGTTTAAATTCACGCGAATCACAGTGTATTGTGAAATTAAGTTTGTATGATGATTACCAATTAGAGAAATCATTCCTTTCTATTAAAGAGTGTGTTTTTAATAAGGACAGTTGTCTGGAAATGGAGGAAGAAACCAATTTGTTTTGTAGAGGGACAAAGCTGTGCTTGCTACCTCGAGGTGATGAATTGTCACAGTAAGTTAAATTATAATGTGGTGATACTAAAGACTTTCAGACAGTTGACGTAACATAGAGTGATGTTCCAATATGAAGTTTCCTTGCAATTGAGTTAGTAAAAGTGGAGTAATAACCGGTATATGTGACTGTGTTACCGACCTTAAGCAGTGTTTAACGAGTAAGTGTACATTATTCACGATACTCAATGATTCACAGAGTATTTCTGGAGTATCATCCAAGACTTCAAGAAGATATCAATCGTGAGTCATAAGTGTTCTGGATGTGCCTCAGGTTTTTTTTTTTATTGTTATCATTATCTGCTAGGTTGATAGTTGTGAAGGAATTTATAAATATGGGTTGTAAAATGACTTTGCATGATGATACATTCATTCCTCTTATATATGTAAAGACTGCAGTACAATTTGTGTTACGTTTATTTGGATTAAGAGGAGACTGATGAATCTTAGTGATTTTGTATTGTGTATTTTGTGAATTAGGAGTAGTACCCTACTGTTGTATCTGTTTTTTTGTTTGGTTTTTCTCTCTCTAAATATGGTGTAATATTTGGTTTAGGGAATTTTCACAGAGAGGAAGTGATTGTGATAGGTGAAAATAGACATTTTGACATGGACATTTAAAACTATTGTCTTGAAGGATCATTGCACTCCAAAGAACGCGATTCAATTTTCATAATATATTGTGTGTATGTGTTTTTTTTATGATATCATTTTGGTGTGTTTCCCCTTTTGCTTGTGAATCTATTTTGATGTGTTTCTTGACTTACAAATTATTTTCTATGTGCATTTTCCTAAGGATGTTTTTGGAAATATTTATTGAACACCCCCCCCCCCCCCCCACACCCTCCTGTACCAGTTAAGCGATATTGAGTACGGTATTCGAGATAGGAAACCAAGGTCACAATTTATTTGTGAGTGAATGTGGAGTGAAGTTTGTAAGTAATTTTTTGAAGCAATAGTCCTTTGAAGAAGTTTATCTTTACCATTTTGTCTATACTATACAAAATCTTGTGTTAAACTTGAGGGGGCTGTAGCATAGCCATATATTATGAACTACTTCCAAAACCAGTCGACTGGGAGATTTAGAACTGGGTATGCTATTTGAAATACCCAGCCGCGCAGGTCTTTATAGTTAAATTTCCTAGGGGGCCATGTGAGTACCGAGAAAACCCCGAATGCATGACCAGATGCTACAC
Organism: Vandiemenella viatica; assembly: GCA_031002005.1. Lineage (NCBI taxonomy): Eukaryota > Metazoa > Arthropoda > Insecta > Orthoptera > Morabidae > Vandiemenella > Vandiemenella viatica. The sequence goes on along the minus strand of CM061921.1, from coordinate 234,315,773 downwards.
CTCAAACAACTCCACTACATGGTTTCCCTGTAAGGATTGCCTACAAGGATCCTCTCCCAAAGTTTTTGTACTTTGTTTGCAAGCTTTCCTTTGCTGCATTAAATGAGTCAATGCTGGGGTCACTCGAGTTATATTGGGCAGTCCGCCTGTAGCTTTAAGAGTAGGCGTCATGTGGTCTGTCGGGGGTTAGTTTCAGTTACTATTGTGGAAAGGAGGTTTTATTCTGCTAGATACTGTGCCATGTGAGAATCAGGGGAAATGAGGAAGCCGACGAAGCTTCCAAGTTAGCCTGCAACAAGGTCGTAATCGACTCTGCTCTGGTCTCAAAGTCTGATCTTGCCTCAGCGTGAAAAAGAAGTGTTTTTGATGTGTGGCAGACGAGACGGTGGCTGGAAGTTGAGGATAATAAGTTCCAGCTGGTCAAACCAATCATTCAGCCATGGAGCAGCTCCTTCCAGTGGACGAGGAGAGATGAGGTTCTCCTTACTCGCCTCCATATAGGGCACTGTCCTCTGACACATAGTTTTCTTCTCCACTGGGAGGACCCACCAGAATGAGAAGCTTGTGGTGTACCTTTGATGACGTGCCACATTTTAACAGACTGTGTACTATTTCTACAATTAAGGGCAGACGCTGGCCTGGTCAATGATCTGTCCCTTATTAGATGGCGCTGAGCGGCAAGGATGCGTCTAGACCAGTCCATAATAAATATAAAGTTTTGAAGAATCTGAACTGTGGTAAATGTGAAAAAGTAGTCCGGAATGGTATTATTTGCGATGTTTGTGACATGTGGTATCATTTTGAAAAATGCTGTGAAGTGAAACCGAGAAATATTCCAGCTAAAGACTGGACGTGTGTGATGTGCGCGAACAGTACGAGTATTGAGGTTAAGAAGAAGGATGTACAGAGTAAGGACTCGGTGTCAAATGCGCTGTTAGAAGAAATAGAAGCCCAGAAGATGATAATCGAAAATCTTAAGGAAGAAATCGGCCATTTGAAGACGATGATGGAGACAGCACATGTGGCGTCCAGTACGCAGAAATCATGAATGGCAGCAAATGAAGGCAGACGGCGTGAGGTGAGAAATCGTGTGCACAGTGTAAACAACCTACCAACTGAAAATCGCTTCTCAGTGCTTGGTGAAGAAACCTGTGCCAAGAATAATTGCAGTTATGATGACAATATTCCTGGTGACAGAAAATGAAGATCGCTCCAAGAAGGGTGAAGAAGAAAACGTGAAATTCTTCTCCTAGCGGATAATCATGGTCGTGGACTAGCTCAAAGGATGAACACAGAAATGTTATCCCTTCAAACCAGTGCTATTATAAAGCCGGGTGCGAATTTGAGTGAAGTAATCAAGTGTATAAATGGAAAGTGCTCCTCATTTAAAGAGAATGATTATGTTGTCATCATGGGTGGAAGCAATGATGTAGAGAATGGTGAACCGCAGAATGTAGTTTCTGAAATTAAAGCAAGCCTTAAAAAACTCACTCACACCAATGTATTACTCATCACTCTACCAATAAGGTATGACCAGAATCTAACTTCTTGGTGTAACAGACAAATCAGTGACATAAACAGTAACATAAACTTACTTGGCAGTAGCTTTGATAATGTGAAAATTATTAATGCCCACTCTGCCGATAGACGGAATGTATACAAGGCAATGGCCAACATTTCAATGCTTGGGGCAAAAATAAGCTATGTAATCTCATAAGTAGAGCTTGTGAAGAGACTCAAGACTAATAATAAATCTGCTTATAGGTGCAGTACAAGCTTGCAGAACTACAATCAAAAAAACTGTTAAGTGAACCAAACCTATTGAGGTTTGGTCAGATCAACAGCTGAATAAGCAAACAAGTACTGAGGTGTGTAGATCAACAACATCAAAGATCTGGTGATTTGGAATCGAACTCAAATAACCCTACATAGTCCAGTGCAAAAACAACAGAGTATGTCCTGTAAATCAGATCAATTATCCACATTATTTTGGAATGTTCAGGGATTAGCTAATAAAATCGATGTTATTGAAGGATATCTTGCTGACATCAATGCTGATGTATTCTGTGTGGTTGAGCATTGGTTTGAACCTAATGAAATTAGTCTTTATAGAATCAGGGGGTATGTACTAAGTAATCACTTTTGTAGGTCTGCTCGAAAACATGGGGGCTGTGCAATTTACTTGAAAAATTCTATTGTCAGTAAACCACTAGAAAGAGTTAATCAGATGTCAATTGAAATGAGTTATGAGGTAACAGCTTGTTGGTTGACTGAATTTAATTCTAACGCTGTATAGGCCCAATTGTGAGACCAAGGACTTTAAGGATTTCATCTATTGGCTAAATAATGTGTTAGAATTTGTAGCTAAATATAATTCAAATATTATATTATGTGCAGATTTCAATGTGGATTTTAGAGTAGAAAATAATTGGCAGAGCCTGGAGCTAGTTAATCTTTTTGAAACCTTTAATATGTCTTTATCAACAACTGAAATAACTAGGCCTAAGCCAGGAGGTGGCAGTTGTATTGATAATATTGTAACTGTTAAGAGATCACTATTAGACTGCCAAGTAATGGAATTAGTGGGATCGGATCACTGGGCTGTTATAACATGGTCTGTAGTAAGTAAATGTATATATCATTTGGACAGGGATGAAAACCTACCTAAAGTAAGAATAATTAACAATTTCAACATATCGAAGTTTATTCAAGGCCTCTCTTACACTGATTGGAACCACATGTATGTCAGTAATACTGTTGCTGAAAAATCTCAGATCTTACTATCTAGAATTACCAGTTTAGTTAACTCTGCATTCCCATTTAGAAGCTCACCAAAGAAATCAACAATGCTTAAGCCAGTGAAGGTTAAAAGTGAGGAAATTGACATTTTGAAAGGAAGGTTGTAAGTTTATTATGATAACTATTTAATGACAGGATCTGTTGAAATCAAGGATTGTATAGAAAATGTAAGAAATCCATGATTAGATTAGTTAAGGAAATGAGAAAGAAAATGAATGATGAGTTCATAAACAATGCCCCTTATAAGTGCAAGGCCATATGGGATGTTATAAGAAAAGAGACTCAAGGGAGTGGGAAAAAAGACGGGTATTGATAGTAACTTGTCAGTATTTGATTTAATTCATTCTTTATTGATAAAGTTCAGGAAATAATAGATCAGGTGGCATCACAACCACATCTAGTGAGTTCTGAAATTATTTAAGAAAGTTACCAAAACCTCAAAGTCAATTTAGTTTTAATTTGGTCAGAACTGAAGATGTGGGAGAAGTAATGACTAGTATAAAAACAGTAAGGCACAGATGTATATGGACTAAGTCCATATTTCTTAAAGATGGGGTCCACATTAGTCCAAGACGCCTTAACTAATCTTATTAACACCTGCATTCTGAATAATGAATTTCCAGCTAATCTCAAGATGGTAAAAGTAATTCCGGTATACAAGAAAGGTGACAAATTGGAACTAAATAGCTATAGACCAATTAGTATTGTCCCAGTGATCTCTAAGGTCTTAGAAGCTATTATCTATAGGCAAATTATTAATTACTTTGAACAAATAATCTTTTTAGTGAATCCCAATTTGGCTTTCGTTCTGGATTAGGAACTGTTAGAGCTGTCATTTCATTTATAAGCAACTGCCTGAACAATGTTGATAAAAAGACTCCTTATGGCTGCCAGACTGTATGACTTGTCAAAAGCTTTTGATACTGTATCTCATAGTGTACTGCTGGATAAGCTGAGGTATTACGGTTTTCAAGAAAATGCCTTACTGTTGATACAATATTACTTGAGTGGCAGATATCAGAAGTGGTGTTGAATAATTGTGAATCAGATTTCTTACCAGTGAATCATGGGGTCCCTCAGGGTTCAATTCTAGGCCCTTTACTTTTTATCATATATGTGAATGATCTACCTAAAAATATCTTGGATCCATGTTGCGGATAGCTATCTCTTTGATGATGATCTGAATGTAAGTTTTAGTGCCAATACATCTGAAAATATGAAGTCAGCAATAAAAGATGTTTCTGGGATGGTTGAGGACTGGTTGCACTGCCAATCTTCTGTGTCTGAATAGAGATAAAATACAGAATATAGAAATAAGTTATTTCAAAGATGATATCAACCATATGAATTGTGTTAATTATGTTAAGTTTCTTGGTTTCTCTATAGATTCCTGTTTAAGTTGGAAAAGCATATACAAGCAACAGCTTCTAAATTGTGCCAAGGGATCTATATGCTAAGAAGACTGAGGTCTAGGGTGAGCAAAAATGTATTGAGAATGGTCTATTATGCTCAAATTCATAGTCATTTATCATATGTGGCAATACTGTGGGCACATCAGTCCTCTGCTCTAAGGTTATTCAGACTTCAGAAAAAAGCAGTAAGAATTGTAGGTAACCTTCCTTCCCACAGTCACTGTAAAAATATTTTTCTAATTTTGGTATAATGACTCTACCAGCTATATTTACCTTTCAGTGCTTAATGTGGAGAACTATAGACAAATATGAACTGTTAGGTGTGAGTCATACTTACAGTACTAGAATAGAGATAACATAGGTTTCTTCAGGTGTGGGTATAGCTGCACTCAAAAAACTTTCTACTATGTATCCATCAACTGTTTAATGCCCATACCAATTAAAATAAGATTACTTCCAAATAAATGTTCAGGAATGTAATAAAAAATTACTTGTTACTAACTGTTTATATAAAATTGAAGATTTTTATGAGGTAGCAGCTAACATGATATAATTTGGAATATTTATAATGCATTGATTGTATTAATTTTTACTGTCTTTGTAATGCTACAGATGTTCTCTGTAGTTTATACAATAAATATACAATATACAATATACAGTGATCAGGGGCGTAGCTACTATGGGGCTAGCGGTGCAGTGCACCGGGGCCCCTACACTCTGGGGGCCCCCAAGCATTCCTCTGGGGACCCCCAAGAGTGCAGTTCAGAGGCCCATGAGCCTTCAAGGCAAACTGGCGACCTTTTTTTTTTAGCTCTACAGTCGTCTAAGGGGGCCCCAGAGACACAGGGAGCCCCTCACTAAGAGTCCTCTCACTGCTAGGGGGCCCCCAACCACTGTTCAGGGGGCCAACTCAAGGGCCCCAACCTCAGCTCAGGGTGCCTTTACCAGCAACACCAAGCAAAATAAAAAGGTCGCCCATCTGGCCTGAGGCCCAAAATAATTTTTTTGCACCGGGGCCCTTGTTGACCTAGCTACGCCACTGACAGTGATAGTAATAATATGGCAAATGTTTTAAAATTTTGTGTATTAGCAGGTCTTGTCCCAAAAAGTTTTGGCAGACTGGCTTAAGTTTTAAGATGAATGAGTGGCCACTTTACAGCCATTCATCCATGTACTTAGTTACTGTTTAAAATTATTAATCTTACACTTTTAAATCTGGTTGGCTTCTCTACAGCTAATCAGAAATGGTTTGTAATATTTGTGTCTTTAATGGCTCCTTTACAGCCAACATTTTAGTATTTTATTTTATTTTGCTGTCTGTATGGCTGATCTCTTTGCAGTCGGCCATGCAGACAGTAACATTGTAAATTTTAAGCCACATTGCTAAGTCGGTTGTTGTTAGGGTGCTAATGACCCTGCCGTCAATGTGCCCTTAAACCTCAATAACAACAACAAACATTGTGTTGGCAAAGTTTTAATATTTATAAAGTATCTCTTTAGCTCGCACTAAAGATTTGTTTATTTTTATTAATTGTTTTATTAAGGAACTAGGCAACTTCTGTAAGAAAGACACAATAGGAAAGTGAAGCAATGTTCAGTAAGTGTCAGACAAAGAAATGACAATGTGTAAGATTGAAGAATGATTAGGGTCGATATTGAGTGATATTGGTAGCAAATTAAGAGATTAGTGGGCCAAACAGAGAAAATTTTCTTCCAAAGTGACAGGAAATATTGTTCAAAAGATATTTCAAAATTCTCTTACTGAGTTTGTCACAATCTTTAAAATATGTTATGGAAACGAGCGGTTGGTAATAAATGGTAATTAATAAAAAGTAAATGAATGTTATTATTCAAAATGTTAGTCCCTGGGCATTATTTCAGGTGGAAAAAGTAAACTGTATTGTTGCACAACAGATGGTAAGAGGAACATGAGGCTATTGCTGCCTGTTTGGAAGAAAATGTTTTCTTTTAGCAAAGTAATTATCAAAAACCTACCAATTTAAAAAAATAGTGACATTTCTTTTTCCTCACACCAAATAAACAATTGTGTTTTGATGATTCCTTATCGGACTATCCTAGAAGATGTGTTGCTCACGTATTGATCGTTTTATATGCCTATTAACTTCCAAAGAAACTTGAAGAACTGTGGTATCTAGAATTAGTTCGCAGCTTCAATAAACACATGTAGGAACATTTCTACTACATGTTTCATATTCTTAGAGCATGTGTTACATACCTGGAATTTTTTTAAAATTTTTTTTTCTAGTTTGATATTCAGTTCAGGAACTAATATTTTACTTTATTGCAGAATCTTAATCCAAGACACTTGGCCAAATTATACTGTATTCAGAAGTAGTGACAAGTTCCATGAAACCTGTGAGTGGTGCTATTCTTTCACATGGTTTGGCAGTGGTTGTTCGACAACAAACGCAAGGCATAGGTGCGTGCTTTAAATTTATTTCTTGGTGGAGAGATAATTTTAGAAATCTTAAAAAATGTTAAATTATTTTGTTTTTAATCTAATTATGATTTTTCCATTACATGTTCTTATTCAATAGGTACACATTTTATGATTCTGAAAACATGTTTATACAGTTAAGGATTTAAGTGTTACTTTCCCACATTGAGAGCTTATTTATAAAATGTTGAGCAACACTGAAAATAATTTTATAAACATGAGAGGGATTGTTCATTTGAGGTTTCTAAAACACAAATAACTTTTTTTTAGAATTTTTATCTGTTATTGTATTTTTCTGTTTCTTTCGGCTTCATGCAAAAACTACTAAACAATGGAGGTTTTGCAGTTTGAAAATTTAAAGCCTGTCTTAAAAACTTAACATATGTTCACCCCAAATGAAACACAGAGAAACATTTTGTTGATGTGATTTGTTCCTGCTACTGTTTCCATCATAGTGCTCAATTTTTCTCACCAGGCATGGTGGGTGAATGGTTAATATTCTGGCCTCGCATTCAGGAGGACACCGATTTGAAACCCCATCCGGGCATCCAGATTTGTGTTTTCCATGGTTTACCCAGAATGCTTTCTTCAAAAAGGCCATGGCTGAATTCCTTCCCATTCCTTGTCCCCAATCCCATCCCACCTCTAATGACCTCGACATTGATGAGGCGTAAAGCCATAAGTAAGGAAAAAAGAATTAATTTTTCTCATTGTTTATGCCAAAAGAAACAAACGTGCCTTGGAATTGTTTCCAATAGAAGCAGTAAATATGAAAGTAAATATAGGAAAATAAGTTAACATTTTTTTTATTTGTAAACTGTTGTTAATTCGGTGTAGACAGGTTGTTCCTTGTTGCTGTTATTTCGTTTGTTTATGTATTGCTACAAAAAACTTTGAGTGGATGAATGAAATTTTAATTGAATTGTATCGAAAGGCAGTCTTTGTGGAATCCTCGTGATTCCAAATGCTTGGATGATGTTGAGTAATGTGATTGGTGTAGGAGTTAATGAAATAAAATGAACAGTAAAAAAATTCATGGCACAGCTTTTCATAGAAAAGAAAATTACTGGTAACAAGTATTTGGAATTTCTTATAAACAAATATACAGTGCCCTCATTATTCAGTAAAAGGGATTGGATGATGTGCAAGTAAACTTAAACATAGTTTTATCATTTCTATAACAGTAGGTGTAGCTTAATGTAGTTTTTACCATAGCTTCACCACCATTTGGTATAGAACCATACCTTCTGATGACACAAAATAATTAGCAATTTTTTTCAAACAATTTTTGCTTCAGAAGATGAATTATGATATCATTTCTGTAATAGCAACTGTACTGTTCATTCATTTACTTTGTTTCTTCAAGTACCATTAATTGTAGCAAAATTTGTTTTGCACAGTAAAATAAAGATATTTGTTCTTAGTGTAGAAACATCACAACTTGTAACAGTAACACAAGTGAACTGTTCCTAAATTAGGTTTTCTGGTGTAGATGAATTGTTTTTGAAAATAGTGATCTGTTTCTAGCAACAGACTGCAACAGTTAGCAACAAGAAGTTCCTATGTGTAGCTCTTGATGTAAATGTACCTAAAGTTCCATCTCATCTTGATATGATACATCTACATCTACATAAATACTCTGCAATTCACGAAATTGTGGGTGGCAGAGGGTGCTCAGCACCAAAGCTAATCTCTTTGTTGTGCATTCTAATCCCGAATGGTACGAGACAAAAAAGAATTCATATAAGAATCAGTGTGGCACCTTATTTCTCTAATTTATCGTTCCTGTCATTCTGACTCTAAGAGGTTGGTGGACGTAGTATTTCACCACACTTGTAAGTTGTAAGGCACCCTTTAGTTCGCCAAAAGCACTCCCACTAGCTATCCCCAGCAGTAAAATATTCTATAGATCAATTTTTTAAGTCGTGGGCATATCCCCCCCCCCCCCCCTAGAAAAAAAAATCAAGTTACCTTCAGTACACTTTGGCGAGTGAAGAACTGGCTCAGGAGCACTTTGTGAGATGAAAGATTATGCCTGATGAGTGTGCATCGAAATTCCGTGAAAGAACACTGTGAGATATTGACAAAGTTATTTAAAAATGTTCTGAGAATCTGAGACGATTAATGTTTACATAAAAAACTATAACTGAGTTATGATCTTAATTATCTACATAGTAGGTCCTTAGATTAATCGGTTGGATTACTATATTAATCAATAATAAAAATAGTATCCTCAATGGGTTTGAGTTTTATTCTGTAAGAAATCATCATTTTTCAGTCCCCCACCCTACTTCCTCGAAACCAGTATGAGTTTCCCCCCCCCTTCCCCCCTAGTTCAAATCTTGCCCCCCTCTAGTTCTGATCCTGGATACGCCCTTGTTTGAAGTCACTTATGTTGGACTTAGATATTTCGTGTAAGGTAATTGTCAACTTGAATGGATTTTCCTACATTCATTTCCACAGTGAAATCTCATCATAAGAATCATGTTAAAGTGAATGAATTATATCTGGAAAAATTTATTTTAAGAGATAATTCAGTTTGTTCATGTTTTTAAATATGTGATTAGGAAAGCTAATATTTAAGAGTTGAAATATCTTTGGATTGAGCAAAGTTACAGCTGAACTTTTATCACCAGCTATAGTCAGCACTGTTCTGAATATTTTGATAGTAAAATTAACCAATTTGGCAGAGTTTAGTTAGTGGTTTTAATTAAGAGATAAAAATTAACTTTTTAACTAAAAGGAATACAGTTGAGAAATTTATATCAGCAGATAGCCTAAATTGAGACGATTACAAATATATAATGGTTTTTGTAAAAAGGTTTAAGCATTTGTCAGATAAATAGGATTTGGATGATAGATTGTCGCTAATTGTTGTTGGAGTGTGCGAAAGTCTGCCAAGTGGGTGGCATAATAGACTTCAACGTTGATCTTATAGAAATCCTTTTGAATGCAAAATTAAATTAAAACAAATAGAATGTGATCATAGGAAGCCCTTGTTTAAATTTCAAGTTAAACTATTTCATACTTTAGGAGATATTAATTAATGAAGAAAGTTGCTGACGTCATGGGCCTTGGCAAGATTATAAAAGGCCAGGCAGCCACCATGAATTGCCTCTTTCTTTCGCTGGAAATCAAACATGTAATTTCGTGCTAGTTAGTGGAGCAAACCGTTCCACGCGGTAGTGCGGCTAGTTCCAACATGCCGTTACAGTCGTGTTCTCACTAAAGTTGGGGGACTTAGTGACTTTGTCTTCTCGTATGAATGTGCTTAAGCTGTAAATCTTTAATGGAACTGTTGTTTGATGTCTTATCCATAATACTGGTACTGAGAATGTACGAGTGAACTTTTTGCAAGATTATAAGTATTGTGTTATTCTCAAACTGTGTCAAGTGAACTTATTTCATTATGCCCTTCGTTTTTGGGGTTCGTAATACAACTATGTGGCAGCCGATTTCTTAAATATTGGAGGTACCAGAAGGCTACACCGGTCAAGAACTTAATTGTTCACAATTTAGGCAAAACTGTTGTAACTTCCCGTGCAACCTTTTGGGCTTTCTTTATACTGTCAATCAACCCCTTATGAAACGGATCCCAAATGGCACAACAGTAGTCCAAATGTGGACACACAAGAGATTTATACACTATCTCCTTTGTTTGTTCATTACAATTTTTCAAGACTCGACCTAGGAATCACAGCCTAGAATTAGCTCTACCTACTAAAGAATTAATGTCCCATTTCATGTTCCTTTGTACTGTTACTCCCAAATATTTACAGAATTAACCATATCAATAACTGAACTGTTTACCTTATATTTCTGACAAATCGGATTCTTTTGGTTAGTTATGCTCATTGGCCTGGTGGTGGAGCAGCAAACTAAAATTCTCTTGATCATAATTTTTTTTAACTGTAACCTGGCATTACTTAAAGACTACTGAGTTGATTTTAATGAACTTTTCACATCATAAATTTTCATGCCTGTCACTCGGGAAGAAACACTTTCAAATCCCCATCCCGCCATCCAGATTTCTGTTTCCAGAATCAGTCCAGGAAAATACTGGGATAGTTCCTGCACAAGGCCACTGCCAAATTCCTTCTCACTTGTCCTCCCATCCTCTCCTGCCTTTAATGACCTCAACAATGACAATGCATAAAATCAAAGAAAACAACAGCACAATTTGAAAGCATTGGTTCCTACTTAAACTCTGAGTTATACAGGGTGTACTTAAATGCATACCGGGGTTTTAACCCTTTGTAGTATTTATTACATACAACATAAAATTATAATTAATGCATGAAATGAAAGAGCAACTCAAACGGTTATACCTATGTACCTTATATGGCACAAAAAACATTCAGTTTAGGAGAGTCTCGGTACAATTGCACCATCTTGTGAGGATTTTCTGAGCCCCAGATGCACACATTATGAGTGTTCACATGTCCACTAAGGTGAAATGTTGATTCCTCACTGAAAACAACATGATCCAGAAAAATCTTCATCGTCACGCAACAACATTTCATGTGCAAATTTGGCATTTAAACCATGGTTTGTAGGCTTTAGAGCCTGTAACAACTGCAAACAATAAGGACGTAGTTGTAAGCGTTTCTGTCAAACTTTCCAAACAGTCATCACCAGAATTGCTAATTCATGTCTGGCATCCCGAACGGATTTCTTCAGGCTACGCCTGAAAGATTTTCTCTCTCGCTCAACACATTTTTCACTAACCCATGGTCATTTCGTACTCTTTCCTTTGCAAAGGCAGCTGGTATTTCCAAACTGATGATGCCATCTACAGATGATATTATTGCTTGGAGGATCACATCTTAACTTAATTCAGAACGCACAATGTACAGTAACTACAGATTCCATCTTTGCAAACTGCAGAACACAAAAAGCTTTCTGTTCACTAGTCACCATTTTTGCTACTAGCACTTTCTAATGGATAACAGAGGAAACATTGCACACACACATGCGCACAGGTACCAACAAACAGAATTGTTTGAGTTGCTCTTTCATTTCATGCATTAATTATAATTTTACGTTTTATGTAATAAATACTACAAAGCGTTAAAACTCCGATATTCATTTAGGTACACCATGTATATCATCAAGCTACCTCTCTAAGCGATGGAGAAGAAAATTTAAACCTGATTGAAACCTTAAAAAATAATTTTTTCTCATCACACACATTTGTGGGAACCTCCAGTGGAATGTGTACTAACCTATGATCTCTGAGTTAGGACAAGAAGTTTCAATCCTACTAAATCGGCAGTCAAACACTGTCCATAAATCACAGAGCTTTCATTTTGTACTTAGCACACTCATTGGGAGCTATGCCAGATCAGAATAAGAGATTATAAAAATTACCTGTGATGATTAGAATTCACAGCTGAGCCACCAAACTACTAAACTGCTCAGACAGAACCTGCCTGCAATATTTTTTTTATTATTTTCAAGCTGTCATTTAGAGATCCCTCATAAATAATAGTAAAAGGTCATAGAATTATTTTTTGTTTTATGTTTGTGAAGTACATACGAATCATAAGACTTTTTCCTCTTTTATAGTACTATCATTCCTTCTTCAGTAACTTTCAAACATTATATTTCAGGACAAGTTGGCTGTGATACCTCATTCATTCACTAGCAAGCATGATACACTTGAAGCCCAAAATGGAATTTTTGCCACATTAATGTTTCAGTATTATTGGTTACATGTGGAGGGTGTAACATGGACAGTGGTGGGACAAGTACTTAGAACTAGAAAAAAGTGTCTGTCACAGGAACCTTTAGGTTGTATTATAAGGATATCTATGGGTGACGGAAATAGTAAATAATAAAATAATTTTTTAAAGAAATTTGAATTTGTATTACTGCTTTTTCTTTTTTCCCGCTGAATTGAAAATAGCATAAGGAATATTAATTTTCAATGCATGCTTTTAAAAAAGAAATGAACCATACATACATATTGTTTTTATAAAAAATGGGTCTAGAAAAACCAAGGGAATTATCAGTGAATTTCGCTGGAGGGATGCCTAGAATATGATGATAAGTCGCAGAATATAGATGGGTTGGTGGTATCAAAGAAGATCCCTTAAAGATACCAAGAAGTACACTGCATTACAGAAAAGATGAAGCATTCAGAAGGGAAGGAGGAAATGCAGTGAGACTTTACAGGTTGAGAGGGTATTTTATATTGAGAATTGAGTCTTTCCCGGTGTACAGATGACAAAAATTCTTCTCAGATGTTCTCCCAGATCAGTTTTTCCATGTGCGATGTTTCAACAACAGCCTCTGTTGTCTTCATCAGACAAAAAGGTTGAAGTTGACACTGCAACAGCAAGTCACCAACTGTGCATACCTCATGATTTCGGCTCATATAAATATCCTATAGCTGGCAAACGCATGTGAAGCTACTGCTGGAGAGCCAAGATGCAGCTGTCTGTTATTGGCCTCATATTAAGCCAAGAGTGGCTTCTTCACTGGCTAATGGGAGAGCAGTTTCAGCAGCAGCTTCGAATGTGTCTGCCAGCTGTGGGGTATTTATATGAGCGGAAATCGCAAGACATGCAAAGTTGGTGACTTGCTGTAGCAGTATCAACTTCGACCTTTTCACCTAATGAAGACAACAGAGGCTGTTGTCGAAATGCCGCACATGGAAAAATTGATCCAGTACAACACCCGAGAAGAATTTTTGGTAGTTGATATTATTTCAGTGATTACAAAATTGAGTCAGAGTTATAAAGAACTTGGCACTATGAGTATATGTGGCAGTTCCATGGGTAGTCCACTCTCACCCACAACTACACTTATTTACCTTCCCACTCTTTCACTTGGAAATAAGGTTTACTGTATAAATCCATACTGGAAGTTCCATTTAAAGATTGAGAATCACCTCATTTGGCCGCCACCCAGTTTCCAACTGAGAATATTCAGTAATACTAAGTATAACTATGGAATAAATCATTTCACAAAAACTATTTTAATTTGCCTTCTTTAAGCATTCACCCAACACCGCCAACGTTACAAATACATTCATTGGACTTCAATACTCCCAAAGTTACTGATTCTAGTTGAAGTAGATCAGCTATTTGTACAATTTTATGCTGCATTTACATGTATAAACCTTTTTCACTCAGATTAGGCTTCACAGCTAACTACACTACTCCACGTTCAGCAATCAACTGACTGTTTTGTGCCTACTGTTGAATACACCATGCTCCCTCTGGGGTTCACATTTCCATGGACATGGACATGGTGCCACTATTTTCAAATCTCCCAAGCTTGCTTACTACAAAGGAACACAAAGTGGTTCCACCTCACACACTTATCGGTATGAGATTGCATCCCCTCTGGCCTGGCTGCATGTACTGATTTGGTAGGGAAGGGTGTCATAAAGCTGTTGTATCATCTCTTGAGGCAAGCTGGTCTGCAACTAATGTATCTGGTCCTTGATATCCTTGATACTGCACCAGGATGGATTTGATGTCTGAGCTGATCCAACACTTGTTCTATTGGGGACAGATCTGGAGATCTTACTGGCTATAGGAGTACCTCAACATCAAGCAGCCAGTGCATAGAGGCATGTGCTATGTGTGGATGATCAATGTCCTGTTGAAAAATAGCACCTGATACTGTTGCATGAGAGGTAACATATGAGGATGCAGGAAGTCCATAATAGATTGTTGTTCCATAAGAATTCCTTCAATCACTACCAGCCATGACTTGAAGTCATACCTAATGGCTCCTCACATCTTGATGCCAGGGGTAATACTACTTTGATTCTTCAAATGTGATGCTGCTCATCAGCAGTCCTTGTTTCCCGGTCATGGCACCACTCCAAATGCAGCAGTTTGTGTTGTTGTGTTGATGACAGCCCAATGGGACAGTAATTCCCTAGTCCACATGCTGCTGGTCTCCTACCAGTGGTTCAGGATGATACAGAATGTTGCAGGGAGTCCATTACTTGTTCTCGGATGGCTTGCACAGATGTGAAGGGGTGATCCTCCCTTGTGGTGGTCAGATGTGATCGGCAAGAAGCTTGGCGATGAGTGTGCCTGGCCTTTGAGACCATGCATTCTAACGATTGGCCACAGTCACACTGAATGCCCCACAAATCTGGATATTGTATGAGACAACCAGTTGATCTAATGGAGACCCACAATGCGGCCCCTCTCAAACTGTTGTCAGGTGCTGATAATGCTGTCTTATATGAGTAGACAATATCTGTGTGTCATTTGCAGTGATCATTCAACATCTAATCCCGCTCATGTCCCTTATATACCCTCCCAGGCCTGGCAAAAACAATAAACATAAACAACACTAATGCACTTTGGTGGCCATTCTACCTGTCAGAGAGAATTGCAACACTATTCATTTACATGCCCGCTGGTGGTGTGTATGTGTACAAAGTTACATTGATATCTGACCATTACTTCTGGGTGCATCAACATTTTGTTGGCAAGTGTAGTCATTGATGTTAGAACTATGTGAATTTGCACAGGCATCAAACATAGTCTGGGTGAAAACATTGCACTTACTTTTCTTTTCAAGTTTTGCACTGCATATTTACACTCCTGGAAATTGAAATAAGAACACCGTGAATTCATTGTCCCAGGAATGGGAAACTTTATATACACATTCCTGGGGTCAGATACAACACATGATCACACAGACAGAACCATAGGCACATAGACACAGGCAACAGAGCATGCACAATGTCGGCACTATCCTCCTCTCGCAGCAATGCAGGCTGCAATTCTCCCATTTAGACGATCGTAGAGGTGCTGGATGTAGTCCTGTGGAACGGCATGCCAAGCCATTTCCACCTGGCGCCTCAGCTGGACCAGCGTTCGTGCTGGACGTGCAGACCGCGTGAGACGACATTTCAACCAGTCCCAAACATGCTCAATGGGGGACAGATCCGGAGATCTCGCTGGCCAGGGTAGTTGACTTACACCTTCTAGAGCACGTTGGGTGGCACGGGATACATGTGGACGTGCATTGTCCTGTTGGAACAGCATGTTCCCTTGCCGGTCTAGGAATGGTAGAACGATGGGTTAGATGACGGTTTGAATGTACCGTGCACTGTTCAGTGTCCCCTCGACGATCACCAGAGGTGTATGGCCAGTGTAGGAGATCGCTCCCCACACCATGATGCGCTAACGGTGCGCAGGACCGTAGCCCAGCTTCATGGAGATGGTTGCAAATGGTCCTCTCTGATACCCCAGGAGCAACAGTGTCCCTAATTTGCCGGGAAGTGGCGGTGCGGTCCCCTACAGCACTGCGTAGGATGCGACGGTCTCAGCGTGCGTCCATGCGTCCTTGCTGTCCGGACCCAGGTCGACGGGCACGTGCACCTTCCGCCGACCACTGGTGACAACATCGATGTACTGTGGAGACCTCGCGCCCCACATGTTGAGCAATTCGGCAGTACTTCCACCCGGCCTCCCGCATGCCCACTATACGCCCTCGCTCAAAGTCCGTCAACTGCACATATGGTTCACGTACACGCTGTCGCGGCATGCTACCAGTGTTAAAGACTGAGATGGAGCTCCGTATGCCACGGCAAACTGGCTGACACTGACTGCGGCGGTGCCCAACCGCTGCGCAGCTAGCGCCCTTCGACGGCCAACACTGCTGTTCCTGGTGTGTCCGCTGTGCCGTGCGTTTGATCATTGCTTGTACAGCCCTCTCGTAGTGTCCGGAGCAAGTATGGTGGGTCTTACACATTGGCGTCAATGTGTTCTTATTTCAATTTTCAGGAGTGTATTTATTTATTGCTGGTGATGCCAACATTTCAGTCCCCACTTGGGACCTTCATCAGGGCTGCTTCAGGGTAATGTATCCACTTTGTTTTTGTGTACACTAGGTTGGGACCAAAACATTGGCATCACCAGTAAGAAAAATGCAGAGCAAAACATGGAAAGAAGAGTAAGTGCAATTTTTTCAAACTGACGCTTGCGTGAAGTGTCTAGGTCCTCGGTGTTTTCTGCCTGAGACCACTCATCTTGATGCTCTACTGCCTATAGCTGTGTAAAGTTACTGTTTTGGTCTTATCTCTTAGTCTCTCACAAGATTAAGTAGACACCAAAAAGATTGTGTATTTGAATTCAACTTATTTTATGTAGTTTTAGTCATCCTGCTGTTACCTATGGTAAGTGATATTTGTTAATATTATTAATAAACTCATTAATGTTGCCTCTTTATAAATAATTTCTGTTCTATAAGTACTGTGAAATGTTATGTTTTATGTGATTTTTTCTTTCTGGGGTATTTAAACAAGACAGTTCTATTTTGCCTTAGAATTTAGTTATATTTTAGAAAATAATGGACAATTGGATAAAATGAATTGCTAAAGGACTGAGATTTGGTAAGAAAGAAATGAAACCAAAGCTGATGGCAGATCCTATAAAAGGTGGACAAGAAATAACTCAAATTTCTGGGTTGAAGACTTCATCAAGTATGAAAACCTGCACATTCAAATTGACATTGATTTAACAAATACCTGTCAGCTGTTATTTTTAAAATATACTTTGAAAATTAATGTTTCTTGTGCTATTTTTGTCTGAGGAGATAACCTCTTTTCTTTTAATGATCTACACTAAATGTTAGGAATTATTGCATGAATAATGATTGAAATGGAATGTCATGTATAGTTGAAAGCTACTGATTAAGAATTTCACCTCTATCTCAACTTTCCTCATCCTCATGCAGAAATATTCACACTGTTGCTCACAATTATAACATGTAATTGGAGGTTATTAATGTTTCTGCAAGATTTTTATTAAGTGTATTGAAATTGAGTTATTCAATAATATCCCATACATTACTGGTTTTATTGTAATAAGTATGACTTGTAATTTTTGTTAATTGTGTATTTGTAGTAATAATTCTAGAATTTGCTGTTTTATTTGTGTCAAAGTGTGCCTTAAATCACTAATTAAACATTTTTGTGAATTTATTAGAGTAATGAATCTGCCTGTATCAAGGCATTGAAGTAGGTGCTCAGAAAGACAAGCTGGGCGCTACTCAGCTTTCTAGCTGTATTTTAAACGTGCAGTATCTAGGAAAAGATGGAATATTTTAAAAAGACAATTCATTAGGTCAATAAGTTATCTGTCCTATGATGCAGTAAAGCCTGTCATTGTGGAAGGAAGACACAATTTTTGGTAGTTTATGAGGGCCCCTTACCTCCAGAAAACCAGATTATGGCTGAGATCACTAAAGCATAGTAAAATTATTTGACATTTGATCTAGACTGATTCAAATCATGGTCACTAAAGAAATTTACATCATTCAGTTCCTGGCTTCCATGGTAAAAGTGGTGGTTCACAGTTCAATATCACCACATTAAGTATGAAAGTCTTGGATTAAATCCCAAACTCTTTTTGTGGCATGTGTTGAGCACGAACATATTGTAATCTTAATAGTTATTTTCTTTGAGATGAGTTTTTTATCTCCATTATCCATAATCACACTCAGCATGAACACCACTCTACACAGGAAGTACATCACACACTTTTAGGAACATGCACTAGAAATTAAGTGAAAGAAACTGGCATTTCCCAAATCACTCCAGGCGAATGCTGGGATGTTTCCTTCAAAAAGACTGTGGCTGAATTCCTTCCAGTTCCTTGTCCCCAGTCCCATCCCGCCTCTAATGACCTTAGCCGACGATGAGACATAAACCGTAATTAAAAAAAAAAAAAAAAAAAAAAAAAATACAAAGAAAATTGGCCAACCTACTACTATGACAAGTGTTAACAGGATTTTTTGATGTGTCTTAGGGCAGAAGTTTCCCTTGCCTTTATATCATCACATCTTGCAGTTTTCCAACTTATGAGAGCAGAATCTCACAGAGTGATTAAGGAGGGCAAGAAGAACTGTTAACTATTCCACCCCTGTTAAAAAAGAAAATCTCTCCTTCTGACTTGTGATTGTACATTTATAGATAATCACACCTGCATGCTAGTAATTGGCAGAACATTTTGATGGATTCTGGGGGAATAGAACCATATATGAGACAACTGGTTTGTGCTTCTCATCTGAAAGCCAGGAGGTATGTATATGTCTTTATGCTGTAAGGGACCAGCGCTATACAGGGGTTTACGATAAGCACAATCACCTTAACTCTGTAAGTGTCTCGTAGATAATAAAAACTGCTGTACCGTGAAAAATACTTGCCATTGGATAATCAACTGTAA
Organism: Vandiemenella viatica; assembly: GCA_031002005.1. Taxonomy (NCBI): domain Eukaryota; kingdom Metazoa; phylum Arthropoda; class Insecta; order Orthoptera; family Morabidae; genus Vandiemenella; species Vandiemenella viatica. The sequence continues at coordinate 234,296,898 of CM061921.1, read as the reverse complement.
ATAACTTAAAACAGCCACCACATGCCTTGATGTAAACCTCAAGCAAGGAAAGGTTAGGTAAAAGTCATGAATTAAAATCACTGCTATTGTTTCAAAGTCAAAAACTCAATATATTCATTTCAATAGTTTACATTTATTACAGTTGAAAGCAATCGGACATATCTTTACCAAAATGATTGCAGATTATGAAGTGCCAACAGACAGACCAAAACCCCTTGACAAAATTTCAGTCACATATTAAATAACAAAACCAAAAATCCAATACGGCCACTACTAAGCATGGCTGACCAATGGTCAGCTTCTGCCTATCCTGCCCAAGCGCCTTTAGTGTTGCACAGAGTGCCACAACCTTACGCTCCATGAAATCACCAGTGACTGCCTGACAAACCTACGCCAATCATATATATATATGTTCAGCATACCTCCACTAGGGTAACCTTCCGCTATGTAACATAGTTCTCCAATTGTGGGAAATAAGTTCTGAAAGTCAGTCAGTAGCTAGAAATCAGTGCAACTAGCAATTTAAGTCCTTATGAAATTTTCTTTAAAGTTAGCAGATTCGCTGTAAAAAGTAACTTTGGGTTCACATCCCCATTACAACACAGAAGCTAATAACTGTGTTTATTTATGTGGTAGAAGCTTCAACTAAATTTTTTAGAGCTTCTATTTAAATTATCTTCCATTTAACACCCAATATGGCTTGTTTATTTATTCGAATAAAAAGCTCTTAAAACCTATGCTTTGATGACATCACACTGCTACATCCAGTACAGAAATATTATACTTTGAGCTTTAAAATTTATTTCACTAAATTCTATGGCATCTCAACTGCCTGTAGAGTCTTCAATCTTGTCTCTAGCTGCCGTAGTTGCTTTATAATTGAATTTCTAAAAAAATAATATTTCTGGGTTGTCGCCGCCATTTGTAAAAAAAAACTATTTTACCTGGTTATTATTAAGGTATTACATATTGTTCAAAAATACTTATAGTATTAACTTCAGAGGTACTTATTACGTATCCTGAAAGTATTTTCTTTTATTGACTGTACTTTTCGGGTTCGTAATCTTTAAAAGCGTGGAGACTTTAATGCATTTCATTTGAAAACACACTATAACTCGTCTGACTGTATAAAACGATCTAAAATTTGGTATGTTGTACCGGAAGAACTTATGTTTATATCACGCTATCAGCTGATTTCAAATATTGCTTTAAACATATGGTTTCATGAAGTTTAAAGTGTGGATTGACGTGACGAATTATAATACCAGCTTTTTATGTGTTAAATGGCTGTAAAGTCTTTGTTACTCTTTCTTTATGACAAAATTTATTTACTAATGGTTGATTACTATTATGAAGAGCTTTTAAAGTGTTATGTTATAGTGATATTACCTCGTAGCAAAGTGTTGTGTTCACCGTGATCGATTATACACTATTACGGCTGTTTGAGTAAGTTTAAAGCTTGATTTTCATTATTTAAGGATGGTTTACGGTCTGTATTAACTGTTTAGTTAACTCTGAGACTTTAATTTACTTCTTATATGGCTCTAGGCTGCGGTATCGGGTCCTCCACTATGCCCGTTCTTCTATAACCAAAGTGTCTAATTAGAATTTGAAAAATTCTAAGGTAGCTTACAATGGATATGGTAAATTGAGTCAGCCATATCTACTGCTAACCATATATCACCAAGACAGGATCTTATCCAACATGAGATACTTTGACAACTAGATACCAAATATGTTTCGATAAGTTTGTGTGTGAACTAGAAAAAAAGCCTAGTTTGCAGAAAGAAGCAATGCTAATTTCTTTTTTAAATCTCAGCAAAGACAGGATATTAGCCTTCTAAGCTGCATATGAAATATCAAAGGGAATGGTTATCCACCAACTTGTCTGATATCACAAATCCCTTAATCTGCACATCGTTTCAATATGTTCTTTTTCTACAGTAACTCACAGTTTCTGAAGGTGATGATACAGGTTGTGTTAGTGTTTTTTTTTATATATAATTTGGAAAGGTAGGTATTACATGGTGTCATGGAATTTTGTAGAATTTACACTGTTGTTGCTTCAGAGTTTGATTTCTTGAGTTCTTAAAGTCACTATTGCCTGGCAGACACTAGCATCCATCGTGAACTAGTGATAAATTTTTGTAGCCTTTTGTTAAGGAAATGGTGTTCCTCAGATTTCAATTTTAAGTGTAAATTTGTTTTTAACAAGCAAGGGCTTCGGATTCCCCAATACAATAATTATTATTATCATCATTGAATGTTTCCACATGTTTGTGGGTTGCCCAATAAATTGTCTTTCTGAGGCTGTGCTTATCTGAAAGCAGGGCTCCATCTTGCTAGGCCTATTGTAGTTTTGATGGGCATGTGCCCATCTTTTCATGAAATGTGTAACTAGTGTTCTGTGTAATAAGTTTATTTCTTTTGTTAACTATGTAGCTCATGAGACAGAGATTGTGGAATATCCCAGAATTCACATAGGTGATAGCAGAAAACCATCTAATAATGGCAATCAGGATGGCTAGTACACCAGACTTGGGATTTGAACCTAGAGCCGATGTACCATCTCGATCCAGTGTATTGGCACCTTAATAAGTGCAGCGACATTAACAGGTTTTCCTATATGATACTAAATAACACATTCAGAAGCTTCCTACTTGGGCAAGGTTGAACACAAATAATGTTTTTTTTCCACTTTCTAGATCTCACTTTTCACCAGAGACATTTTAGATATCTCTTGGCAACAGTGCTAAATTCTCTCAATACTTTACCAAGCCTGGCAGCTGAGTAGCAATGTACAGTCTCAGCAATTAGGAAGATGTGTGGTATGATGTCTGGTACAGTGATCCAGATTTCAGTTTTCCATTCTTTCTTATTTTGCTTATGGCTATGTGCCTCATCATCATCAAAGTATTGGGAACCATGAAGGGAACGGAATCTTTTGAAGGAATCACTCCAGCTTTAACCTGGAGTGATTTTGGGAAACAAGGGAATTCCAAAATTTGGATGGCTGGACAGGGATTTGAACCCACATCCTCGTGAAAGCCAGACCTCAGCATTAATGCTCACCTACTGAGCTTGGTATGGTTTCCAAAAAATCACTTCAAACAAATACCAGGATGGATACTCATACTCCAATTTTTTAAAATTGTTTTTATTGTCTTAGTTGTGTTGCTTATGGTTGTCTTGTGTTTAGCTCATCTTGGGAATGCTGTATCAGAATAGTAAACACTGTCCATCCTGCATCAGGTTGACTGTAGGATCATATTGTACCAGCCTGTGCTGTAACTGGTGAATCACCATTTCCCATCTAACAAAATATCCCCATCTGAGATGTCCATGTGTCTTCCATTACTAATAGTTCAGCCTCAGACACATTGAAAAGCCTTCATCTTGAACTTTCTGCTGGGCAACTAAGTGTTTACCATCTGTATGAGGATTCACATAGAAGAATACATTTATTGCCAGCTACTGTTGATATTGGCTTTCATATAGGCCCAGTAGGATTTGGGAATTGTCGGACAGTAAGCCCAGTACATCAGACATAATTTTTAGGTCACTTTACACCAACCCGCTACATGAATAAGTGGTGGGTCGGGTTGTGATCACATCTTTCCCCCTGCCATGTGTCTCGCCTCTCACATGAATAAGGTTTCTCATCAAAATATTGTGCTATTTGTTTGTTTTTGTGTTTTTTATGTGCTCATCTTGCCCTCCTGCCTTCATCTGTGGTAAGGGACGTGTCATCTTTCCCTTTTCTATCTTATTTTTAAATCTTGTAAATGATGATATTTCAGGCACTGCCAATGTCTGGTGCACAAACCTTTCAGCTGTAAACCACACATGAGATAACTTTTTGTTGTCTTGTATTCTAATTAGACTGTGTTCACCAGACCAGAAATCCTGCATACCTTTCAAATTAACCTGACCAATCCCAACAGCATCTAACTGAAGTTGTTCCAGGTGCTTTCTTTAGTCCACCAATTCCACTAGTTCTTCTCTGTTCCAAGGTTTTTACCAACTGTTTTCCTAATGATGAATGTTTCGTTTTGTGTTTGATTATCTCTCTCTTCAGTGCATTCCATTCTTCTTTAGTTGAATTTCTTTCAGAGTTATTTCTTATACTTACAATACAGTTTTTGTATTATGTGGCATTCATTCATTTTGCTAATTTCGAATTTGTGTTGCTTTATGAATATTGTGAATTTCTTTCTGTATTGCTGCCTATATATTTTATAATTATCAGATTGTGGTCAAAGCTTGTAGCAGCCTACAAAGCCTACATACTATAGAACTTGGTATTTCAGTCTGTGAGTAACCAGTAATCAATAGTATCTCTGATCATAACTAAGGATTGCAATCGCGCAGTGTTTTCAATCCCGCGGGATTGGTACAAACAGTTTTTAACGCATATATTTAAAACATAGTTACTTAAAACGTTAATAAATTAAATAATAATTAAATTAATAAATAATTTTTAATGTTAGATTATAAAAATTAACAGTTAACAATATTTTCATTGGCAAAATGGCATTAAAACTTTTTAGCGTGTCTTAAGTGTATTTCGAGGTTTTACATTTTTGTTTTTTAATCTAAACCAATTTTTAAATAAATAATAAAAATGGAAAATATTGAGTCTTAGGTCATATTATGTGCCTTAGAATACATCACATCGGTTTAAAAATATGGTTTGCTTAATGGGCAAGTTAATAGCATTTTATTTTTTTAATTCCAAATAAACGTCCCATAACATCAAGAAAAGCATTTCATTTCACAAAGTGAAGTGAATATACTCTGTAAAGTGTAGACTTTGCTCAGAACAAGATCTCATAACTTTTTGTAACTGCACAACCACGAGACTTGGCCTTTTTTTGCGTGGTTCATTATTATATCTCCTGATTCCGTGTTTGATATTACAGTTGATTCAATGTTATTAAAAGAAACTACTCACCAACACGTAGGTAAACTGTCAAGTATTTCAGATTTACTTATGTGGCCCAACGACGTTTTTAGAGTGGAAATTATTATTTTTTAGTAAGAAATCAGACTTTCTCGGCGAATGTTTGCAGTGAAGTCCTCATAGGTTGTATCTCCTGATTTTATTACAAACACATGAAATTACACACGTGAGGAAGACGGCGGAGGCAGCCATCGAAGTATGGTGTTCCTACAACACAATTCGTCGATACACCCGTGAAAATTTCATTATAACGTTTTTTACCTTAAGTCGAAATAATAACAAGGAGAAGAGGGATTAACCGAAAGCCTGAGCAGCACATCTAAGCAGGTGGCTTTCGTCAAAGAAACGCATTGAGGCAGCGGCTAAAACAATAAGTCAAAGGATATACAATTTCCTTTTGATAGCTGTTAAAAAATAGGTACGCGATCGTTAAAATTACGATAACATTAGTTTCATATCAACAAATAAACAAATTTTCAGCCGCAAATTAGGAAATTGCCACAGTTACTTTATCTGCAAACACAGAAAATGGGAATAATGAAACCGTGAATAAAAAGCTGTAACCGTGTAGTTCAGATAACGTGTGCGGCGGCACTTAATAAATAATTATATAGTTAGAAAATCGTACTAAATACGCACCATAACTCAAATTAGAGAAATGTGTACTATGTGTACTCAAAACCAACGTAAGTTTTGATGAATACGTAAAAGTGTTTTTATTTACTTACGAATGACGAAGGTTGACAAAAACAAACGCTTGTTCACATGAGTCAAATGCCAACTGGAAGGGTACAGGTAAACACTGAAAAATATCCGACAGAGACCGAGTGGGGCAGCGAGTCACGCAGACTGACACGCGTTTCCGCCGGATTTTGCGGATTGCGGATCCGCTCAATGTTGTGCGGGATCCACCAGACTGTCTAATTATGCGGAATCCCGCGGGATTGTGGGATCCCGCTTTGCTGGATTGCAATCCCTAATCATAACACCAAGCTTTTTTGTACCATGTCCAGAAGCAGTCTAATCATGATAGAAAAGAAATCTGAAATATTAATGAAAACAATATAAAACATGCCATAGATTGTTTAAGTAGTAAAAACTAGTCAGAAGTGTACACTCTGTAGGGCATTATTTCAAAATTTGATTGCTTTCCAAATATTTTTGAAACTTTTTGAAGGATATTTGCTTAAAAAAGAATGTTGTCAAAGTACCAAATAATGAACTAGTTAAGGGATGTATTACAAAGACAATGCAAAAATAGAGTTTTACCTAAAAGAAAGAGGATCTGATGCTTGTACATTGAAAGTTCTCTATAAACTTTATTTTATATATAATCAGGAAAGAAAAGGACATGAATTTATCAGATAAAATAAGGAATTACAGTAATAAAATAAAATAAAATATTTAGAATATAATAATATACGAAACAGGAATATCTTTAAATCAATTAAACAAATATTGATATAGGAAAGCTTCATAAAATATTTAACAAAAATTTTACTTCTGTTCTATAGAAATTAAGAATCAAAAACCATCCCAATCTGACTGCTTTTCCAAATAGTTTTGTGATGATACAGTTGACAGTATTAACAGTCTCAGAAATAAATAATTTGTGAAACGGTAAAACACAAAATTCTTATACATCATTTCAAGCAAATTACTGTAAAGGTGTCCTGATAGTGTAAGTCACACACTTACACACATTTGTTTTGAATTCTTAGTGCAAGGATATTCTTTTTTTTACATAACACATGTGAGGAATTGAATAATAAAATGTGTCCTGTAGGAATTTTTAATGACCATTTAAAAGCTTTAGACTCTGTTAATCATGAATTATTTCTGACAAAATTATAATACTACAGGATACATGAAACTACAGGTTTAATTTATACATGGAAAAACAAGTGCAAAAAATTTTCTTATTGAATGTACTCTAAGTAAAATTCTTCACTAGACTGGGAGAATATACAACATGGCATACCACAAGGCTGTGTCCTAGGAACCTTCCTCTTTTCATTATACATCAATGATTTTCCTGGAAACTTATTTACCAAGGCTAAGAATGTGTTATTTGCACATGACACTAAAAATAAAAGAGAGCAAACAATAATCTTGAAAGTACTTAGTGAAGTAGCAAACTGGTTTGTTGCTTTGGTTTGAAGAAAGAGCACTGTATGTATATATATACATCATAAAATTCCTTGATATTCAGTTAGAAAGAAAAACTGAAAGATTATCTGACTAGTAATTCCTTCTACTCTATCCAAGAATTTGTATAAAAAAAAATTAACTGTGCTTGAAATAACATTAATGAAATTCAATTATAAATTACTTTATTTTGTTTTTGCTGTGATTATTATTCATGTGTTTATGTTAAACATGACATGTTCCACATCCCATAGGGCTTTCCTCAGCAGGGATATATGGAAGAACAACAATAACTGTAATAAAAATGTAACTGACATTTACCGTTATCCCTAGATGTTTCCAGGTGTATTTTCTTCAGTATGGTTGTTAAATAATGTTCTTCCTATGATTCATTTATATCTTTCTTATAATTCTTGCAACCTGCTTTGTTACTAATTTCTTTCTCCCACTCTAAAATTTTCTGATACATTCACTTAATTTCTTTCTGCTGCATTCCTATTGTGCATGATTATCAGATTTTCCTTCCCTTCCATGTATGAGATCAGTTTTTTGGTTCCAGACTATATTTTCTGTATTTCAGCATTGTATTTTGTGATGTTAGTATATACACTTGCACTAATGTTATCGGTAGCAGTTTTAGTTTTTATCCTAATCAAAATAATGTTGTAGCTGAACTATTTATAAAAAATCATTCATCTCCCTACTCTTGTGAATAACAAATTCACACCACTGAGATCTTATGTGCTAATTAATATATATTTTACCATAAAAAATCCTGTATGTCATTCCACTTAATCTGACTAGTCCCCACAAAATGTAACTTGTGTTGCTCCAACTTCCTTTTTAAGTTCTCTAATCTATCTGCCCTATTCAAACTTCTTTGCCTTCTAGAATCTTTCTATCAGTTCTGCCCAATCCTGCTCAAACAGTCCAAATCCATATATCTGATTTGGATACTATTTTACTCAGGAAGAAACCATTATTCCTTATGTAATTTATTAGAGTTACCTGGCCTCAGGATACCCATTGTGTGTTTATTGTAATGGCTGCCCATTACCTTCTTCATCCCAGTCCCATTTTTCATCCACCTTTTTTACAACCACAAGGATAAGAGACTTCCCTGGACCACTCTCCTTTTTCATGGGGCTATTAGCAAGCAGTGGGTGATCCCTCAAACCAAGAATAGTTCAGTGATCAGTGCCTCATTTATACAAATAGGTTATACTTTATCATTTGTTGGAAAAGTCGAATATATCTCTAAAATCTGTATTAATTAGATTAGGGAATAGTGTATAATAACAAAATCAGAAAATATTCTGTCAGCCAATCATCTGAAATAAATAAATAAATTTAGGTAGCATATTTTCTATTGTAATTCACTGAGATGACATGCTGCACAAATAATGGAGATAAATGCTGTAACCTTATTGATATTTTAACATCTGTTGTATAGATTTCGTTTTTTTTTTTTTTTTTTTTTTTTTTTTTGTGGTTTCTGAAGGTTGCATTTTTTATAGGCCGCAGTGGAAACACTTGGATTAGTCCTGAGGGTTGTGCCATGTTTACGCTACATCTGCATATTCCCTCAACTTCATACCTCGGACAACATTTACTGCTTTTACAACATCTTTCTGGTCTGGCCATAGTCCTAGCTGTCTCTTCTATGTGTGGATATGAGGTAAGAAATTCTTTTTGCTGTTTGAAATTTATTATTCTCATTCCCATTGCAAAGTCATTATTTGCATACCTATTTTGAAAAAATAACCATCTTCATTTTTACTACTTAATAGTTTATTAGCTGCTAAAAATTTGGCTAAAACAATTTTGGATCGTATTGACTAGCTGATACCAAATACTTGAAATCTAAGCAATGGATTTTCACTGTTTTTAATTACTGTTATTGTTGTACTGTTATCTGCACCCACAGGGATAATTAAACATGGTGATGTGACAGTACTTCAGAATTAAGTTCTGAACAAATACTGATGTAGAAAAATGCTTAATCGTCTCTACCTGAGACAGACTGACAGTAACAGTGAATTATTTCTTCTTTTTTTTTATTCTTTTTTTTTATTGAGGCTAGATACACTACAACAGCAGACAAGCAGATATCTCAGTGATATGATCTCCATGTTTATTATTGCTAATATGAAATCAATATTTGTCCTTTTATTTATCAATGTAATCTCTTGAAACCAAAGAAGTATGAGGCATGTTTCAAAAGTAAGGGCCCGATTGGTTATAAAAGGAGATCGGAGTAGACTTTTAAAAAAAATGTTAGTGGTTCAAAATAAATACACATCTACTTTAATTTTTCTACATAGTCACCAGTTTGTCCCAAATACTTTTTATATATAAAAAAAGCTCTTTTAGGCTCAATAAAAAATTCTGATACCTGTTTAGCAGAAGTCTGCAGTTCTTCACTTTTTCAAATTTTTGATATATAAATCATTTCCTCAGATAGAGGAAGAGATAATAGTCTATGGGTCACAGCTGGAAGGTGGGTGATTTAAAACCTACAACCAGAGTTTTTGAAATGTTTCCAATGAGTAAACAGTCATGTGGGGACATGCATTATCATGAAGGAGAATTATTCGTAAGCTCCACATTCCCTGTCATCAGTTTTGAATGTCATGGCACAATTTGTAAAGTATTTCATGGTATTGTATGGAAAGTTTCTTAATCATAATGTGGTGTTTTTCTCTCACTTTAGCATTCACGTGCCTAATGAACTTGTCAATCTGGACACAACTCACTTCATTGTGAACATTTGAATGGAACCCTCTGAACTTAACTCATTGTGGTAGGCTGTTATGTTTCATACAATAGACAGTAGATTCTAGCAGCATTATGTCCTCTTCCATCAAAAAATCCATCATTGATTGGAGATCACAACTGGAGGGGTTGTTTACTGTCACACTCATCATAACTTGGTCACACAGAGACAAATAACATAAGGTTGGTGAAAATATGGTGCTTACATGGGCAGTGGACAGCTGGAAATTACTGTGCATGTGTAAGCTAATTGGTGATGCCAAATCACTTTTCATAATTGATCATCCCTTCTTATTTAAATGCATCTCATATCAGGTATTGTGTGATGTCTATATAGAAGTGTGAGTAATGTAGTTTTATTTGCAGTAATTATGTTACTGGTTGCTTACGTGAATTTTATTTTATTTTTTTCTTATTTACATTTTAAGCAATAGAGAAAGAATGTATTATCTACTGTATATGATCATAAGATATTGAAAATCAGGGTGCATGTTAAAGAAAGCGGAATGAGGCATAAGAATTATTTTATGTTAAACTTTTATGAGTAGACTATTAAAGGTATAGTAATGATAATTATTTCAATTCTGTGGTTTTGCAATTGCTGGAAGGATATGATTAGTTAGGTTACTTGTATACTACATCCTTAAAAACATTATAATGTAAACTGTGTTGTAACAGCTGCCATTTGAAAAAAAAGTAGCAGCAACAATGTTCATACTATACTATCTGAAAAAGAACAGTTAATTGCAGGACACAGGAAGTTGGGAATTTTCTGAGTATTGATAGTTCACCATGCATATGAAATGGGTGGCAAAGAAGTTATCTGATTACTTCTGTACTTACCATAAAATGAAGTAATTATTTAATTATTTTACTTTGTGTGGCATCATCTAAAACTGCCTCATCTTCATTTGATACACTGTAAGAATTAGTGAAAGACAGGATATCACATTCCAGTTGCACATTTAGCTTCTTTTTTTCCCCATATTGGCCCAGGTGGACCATAAGATACCAACAGGCACCTGTGCACAGGGGTTCGGTGTGTATTTATGAGAGTGGGAAGACCCTACCCATGATAAATCTAGATCTGTCAAATCCAGAGCATTTACACTATTAGAGGAATGTTGTGTTGCCATCTGTCTGCAAAACATGTAACTGTCCTGTGTGTGATAAGTGTACTTTTACTTGTGAAATATGTAGTTTATTAGGTGGAGATTGGGGACCATCACAGCATTCACCTTGATGATTGTGGGAAACTGCCTAAATTTCGCAACCATGATAGCCTATACCCTGGGATCAGAGCAGGATCCTGGTCTCATTGTATCTCCCTGTTCCAGGTAGTGGAGTCTTAACACGTGCAGCCACATTTAAGGGTTAGGTTCAAGTTTTATAATTTTTTTATTTTTTTTATTTTTTATTTTTTTTACTATTCAAAGCAACCTAAAAATGTGGTAAGTTGACCCATGTTATCATCATATTCACATTTACTGACTATTGTTTTAGTTTTCTCAGAGTGTAAGGAACAAAGCTGCTATACCGGGCCTAGTATAGAGCTTAGATACCTTGGCTGAATGTTACTTTGTAGAAAATTCTGTTGAATTTGACTAAATAATTTTAAATGACCATGTAGCCTGCCTGGAATAACTGAAATGCTTAACCATCGCCACAAAGCTTTTTTTAACCCAAAGATGAGCAAAGGTTTCAGTCTATTACGAAATCACAAACATTCACTTGAATCAAAATGTGAAGTTTATTTTCAAAGTTACATTTTCAAAATTTGCATTCTACAGTTGAGTAGGCGATCGAACAAACGTTTCCAAAAGATTTCAGATTATGAAGAGGAAGGAAATATCACCGACCGAGCCACATTGAAAGTTTTACAAGTTCATAGTCACTACTCCTTTCTGTTACTGACGATGAAAACCCAATATGGCCGAGACACATCCATGATGCAAGTCGGCTACTTCCTAGTTTTACCCGACACACGCACCATACCGAGCACAGGTCAATTTCGCACAACATTTCCAGGATACAGACAACCCTCTCTCCTGAGCAACTACCTATATACCCTCATCTGCATGACATAGGTATTCTACTGCTCACCAAAAATAGTATGAAAAAATGTAATTATAGAATGTGTTTTAAAATTAACTGTGGATAGCTTGGTCTTCAAGGTTTGTAAAAAGTGTTTAGCAAAAATTCTCAAATGACTAGCTTTCTTGTAATTAAATTTTGTTTTCAGGCATATTGGTAAAAAGTTTCTGAAAGTTAATTAGTGATTCCCCGAGATGTGTGTTAATTCTGAAAATTTTTAGGTGACCCTGCTGAATTTCAAATTATCGTGATAAAATTAGTGTCATTGTGTTCTATAAAAATTCCTGATTCCAGTGGTGTAAATTTTATTATTATCGGTGGTATAATAGCAAAGTTATTAGCTTGTCAAAAATCGTGTTTGAAATCTGTTTAGCAGATACTTGGTTTTTAGTTATAATTATTCAAGTATAGCTTATATCGAAAAAGTGAAGTTATCGGAATTTTCTTTGAATTTAATTAAGTGTTTTAGAAGTTGTTTTATTTACAGAAGTGGCTTGGTTTATTCGCAAATAGTTCTCGAATGAAACCACGTAGTGATTGATGACGAAATAACTTAAAAATGTATATAAAATCTGTTCTACTGCATGGAATGTTCTGAAATTTAAATATGTTATACTAGATTTTTAGTTCTTTTAGGGAATCTACTTTTTAATTCGAGAAATTATTGAAAACGTGTTTAAAAATGTTAGAAGTGAAAGTGTTCTCCACGAGGTGTTTAAAATTTTATTTAAGCTGTATACACGGCCCGAAAATATGGAATTTTAATGAATTTAACTTTCTTTTGAATTATTATTATTTTGAAATTGCTTTACTGCATCGAAAAGTGCTAAGAATTAGTGAAATTATCACTTAACAAAGTCTATTGTTTACAAGTTGGATAATAATGAATTAACCTATTCCAGGTTAGTTTAAAGGTTCTTTACTATTAAAAAAATGTTTATTTAGCACTTGTATTATATGTTGAGTGACTTTACTGTTTTTAAATCAGTCTATTTACTGAGTTAGCTGGCTGTATCGGCTTCTGCATGAATGATTTCTCACTTCCTATACTTGCAATGAAAATTATATGTTTACTGGGAAGATTACTCTCTCCCTTATGCTCTGTAGCAATGAAAACTAGAATTTACCCAAATTCTAAGGTGCTTACAAGAGCTGTTTTAGATTAACTGGATATTTTTCCCTTTTTTTATTTTGGAGGGGTGGTGTTTAAATTGTAAAATTTTTCAATTGTCTGTGAGATTATAGTACGATGAAACAATATGCACAGATTTCTTCATACCCAATTCTTTTTGACTCATAGTAGAAGTAATGTTTTAAAATGTATTTCTATAAAATTGTAAGAAGAGTATCTATTAAACAGATTTTAAGGGGAAATATACTACTGTACTGATATAATTTAAAATACAGGTAGTATATAGCAAAATGAAAACGTAGGGAATATATCACAGTAATTGTTTGTTTACAAAACATATAAAAACAATAAATTCTACAAATATAATATTTCTGCTTCTATATTATTGTGTGGTAGAAGAACATGTCAAAATTCTTTCCTGAAATTCTCTCTTGAGATTTTATAGAAGATAGTAAACATCATTTCCCACATTATTTTGGCACTGATAATACTGTAGGATTAAATAAGTCAAATTGCAGAATGTCGTGTTTGTTTCAACCTTATTACATTTGTTATCCAATCTCTCTATTTTATTACATGTATTTTCTGTCAAAATTACATATTTTGAACAAACAAAAATTGTATCAGTTTCAATTTACATCTGTATTCCGCACTTCATTAAAATGTTAGCCAGAGTGAGTATCCCACCATGTCCATTCCTTTCTCTTATGGTTCAAAACTATGGTGCATGACTGGTATGCAACAGATTTCTGGTTCCAGTCCCATTCTTGACAGAGAGTTTGAAATGCACTTTTTTTTAAATTATGGCTTTATGCCTTGTCAACATCAAGGTCATTAAAGGTGGGATGGGACTGGGGAAATGAACAGGAAGGAATTCGACCATGGCGTTTCAAAGGAAGCATCCTGGTATTTGCCTGGTGTGATTTGTGGAAACCATGGAAAACCCAAATCTGGATGCCTGGTTGGGGATTTGAACCAGCGTCTCCCGAATACGAGGCCGGAGCATTAACACTCACCCACCACACTTGGTGAAATACACTTAACCCATCCTTTATTGAGTGCTTTGAGTATGTTGAGTACACGAGAAGGCTTTTTGATTCAGATTCCACATTAAAATGTTATCCTGAATGATCACCAGGTTAAGTTAATCAAATATCATGACAGAGACATATTTTGCAGCAACTTGAAAGCTGTGTCAGCCAAGTGGCCAAACTACCCTTGATGGTCTTCTAATAAAGCCATTTTCATTATTATTACTGTATATGGGAAGAAGTGCATATATGTGTACATTGAACACCATATGTTGGGCACATCAATAAACTATCTTGCCATCCCAGTGGCAAATATCAGTTGTCTCAAGTTGCACATGCACTCTGGCAGTTTCACATATTTGGAAGGATAGGGGTTAGCTTTTGACGTAGCAGTTTGTGACAACCTTGTTCTTTCACAGGGAGCTTGAAAAAGTTAGTAACATCATCGGTAGAGTGCAGCAGCAGCAATGATTTTTATATGCCTTAGGTGGAATGCAGGAAATCGTGGGCTGAAAACTGGCCATGTCTTGTTATTATTGAAGATGCGTATGGTGTCGTTGCGAGATGATTCATATTAATGAGTTATTAAAGAATGCATTCTCGTTACTATCCTACAACAAATAAATTAATGTGAAAAATTTGGGAAGACTTACACCACATTTAAACATTTTGTAGTGACAAGAAAGTACTTAAGCATCTCGACTGAAGAAATTTAACCGTGATGTGTATATAGAAAAAATAAGTGGCTATGTGGCTGCAATGTGGAAAATGCATTTTACTGTTTTCCATGTGTTCTGTTCAGTGGTGAATTTAATTGTAAGAATGGAGACTTTCCCGGCGTATGCTTGAATTGAAGTCTTCACGGATGTACCGCCAGATAGTGTTTTGAATTTAATTGGTCACGCGATAGAGTTTCTGATTTGGTACATCTGACAGGAAAAATTTAGACGCACGAAAAATCAACAGATAATACTAACACTGAGCTTAGTATAGCAATGTCTGGTAAAACAAGCATTCAGAATCAACTTAATTCCCAGCACCATCTCGCTATTGTTAAACTAGTACCTACTGGGTAATCTAGCACTGCCTGTAGTTCAACTCATCAGTTTTTAGCTAATCAG
Organism: Vandiemenella viatica; assembly: GCA_031002005.1. Classification (NCBI taxonomy): domain Eukaryota; kingdom Metazoa; phylum Arthropoda; class Insecta; order Orthoptera; family Morabidae; genus Vandiemenella; species Vandiemenella viatica. The sequence goes on along the minus strand of CM061921.1, from coordinate 234,281,634 downwards.
TCATTGTTTACCTTTTGTTCAATTTCAAAGTATTTATCAGGATTGCTTCAATTTCAAAATCATTTCTTTAATCCGGCAGCACACGCAGGTAATGAGACATTCAAACTCTGTGAATTTTTAAGTTGCGAGATTCTTAGTCAACACTGAGCTGTTCTTCCAGGCATCTTTCACTTCAACAATGAAGATCAGTAATCTGTCACTACCTGAGTGAATCACTTTGGCTGCCACTGGTGTCATGAACATTCATATTCATTTTTATATTAATTTCCTGATACCATCAGTTACTTCAACTTTTCGAAATAAACTAAGTGAAAATAATTTTTTGGTGAAAAATTTATTTAATAATAGACTATTTGCTCACTATTGCTCCTTATAGTTAAAACCAACTAGTAGAAGAATTTTAATGAAGCTGGCAACTATATTGAGCCAAGAACTTTGCAACTATAATTTATTAGCACCAGAAGTATCAGGGAAAGAAATACAACAGCACAGTTATAGTTAATGACAGTATCTATTATTCTACCCCAATAAAGAGAAAATCATTATTTGATGAGCTCTTACTAAATGAACAGTCCCTCTTTATACTTTTTATATTATTAGTCAGATATGGAATGACTCATACATTGATTAGTGGTATAGGTGAAGCCATGTGAGAGTTGTATATCTTGGCTGAATTATTTTAGTTCTTACTATATTTGTATACTGCAATTAATTTTCTACATTATGGAGATTAAATTATGGTTCTTCTTATTGGACCTGTGTTCTAATACCTGCAAGCACTTCCCCACAGTTATTGTTTCAAGGTTTGGGCAGCACACTTGATACTTAAAAATGACTATTTTCTGTTCACCATAGCCATTACCATGCACTTCGTAAGTTTGTATTTCTTGAACTCCTTCAAAATAACATTGATTTCATATTTTATATTTAAATTATGGTAACAATATCTTAGTTCACTATTGATAACAGCAGCTTCAACAATGTCAAGAAACTGCATATAAAGGATATAAAGGATTACTTGAGGTCCTGCACAATTTAGTTCCCACACCTTTAGATTGACTGCACAATTTAAGCATAAACTTTCAGTTTCAGACTTACATACTGTGTTTTCCTTGATTATTTATGCAGTTTCTTCTAGGTGTTGTCATATATCTGTAATCCCACTTAAACCGTATAGAAGGGGGCCTATCACATACTATTTATACAGTAAAGGAATTTTACAAATATTTTCTTAATATTAAAGAACTTTTCTACTCAGAATATAACCAGTTTCATGAGGAAAAATCAGTTTTGGAAAGTTGAAATTCTAATGGATTTTGCAACATTCATTTCCTTAAATAAAGCATAAAATTGTGATTAGTTTGAAGCACAGTTTATATAGGGTAAGAATTTTTTAAAGGGAGATATTTCAAATTTAAAGTTTGGTTGTATGAGACAAACAAAGGAAAAGACACAAAATCGAAAATTATCAATTAATGGCAAGGCCTATTCCAAATTTTAATACCACAGGTTGTAGCCAGCATAGGTACATGCATTCTGAACAAAAATTGGAAGAAATAGGTATAGAAAACTGAGAAAATTCCAAGGATTAAGAATATGATAACAGTTTCATGAAAAGTTTAAAATTTAGGGGAGAAAAGTAGGATTTTCAAATTCTAAGTGTAAAGCATTGTTTCAATTTCCTTCACTTAGATGCTGACATCAAGGATAGAAACTAAAATTTAATAGAAGCATTGTTGAGTAGTAAATGAGGTCGCAAAAATTAGAACAAATTTCCCTTAGCTCTATATGTAACTTGTAACTTAAAGTAAAAAGGGGCGAGTAAGATATTAATTTTATAAACTTTAGTTTAAAATCACATAGGTATAAGTTTTGTGGCACTATTTCTGTTAACTCTTACTTAGAATAAGATTGATATAGTAATGTAACATACACCAAAAAAGAGGAAACATTTCAACAAATAATATGATCAAAAAAATCTCAGTGGAATAATAAGTATCTTAAAAGTTATTAGTTAAAATCCGAAATAGAAATTCTCACTGGAATAGCAGAAAAACTATGCAGTTTTAGCTAAAAGTTGTCATTGGTAAAAACAGGCAGAAAAATCTGGACTTTATCATATCAAAATTTCAGACAGATAATAGCAACTTGGTAGGCTGGAAAAATTTTCCCACGTGATTTTTCTTATAAAAAGTTCAGCAGTCTTGAGGCCTCCAGCCAGTTTTCATCAGTATTTTGAAGCAATTGGATGTATGTGTCATCTTCTTCTTCTTCTTGTGTCAATGACAGCATCAGATATGTGGTAGATTTTCCGCCGATGCGATGGCTTTGTCAGTAGCTGATTGGAGGTCAAATTGATATATATTCATTCCAATTTGTGGACAAGACAGCAGATGTACGATGGTTTCTCTCTCCCCGCGTGAACATGTGGTATCTGGCTATTCTTCCATGTGGCAAGATTATATTTGCAATGGCCAACTCCAACTCGAAGCCTGTTTAATGACTTCCATAAGGGCCATGGTTGTTCAGAACCAGGTGGTAGACCCTCTTTTGGCTTGATCCACTCAAAATCATGTTGCGATCTCTTCTCCAAAGCCAATATTCTTTCATTGCTTGGTGCTCCATTTAGTGGCTTAGAAGTCCGCATGAAGCTTGATCGGGACTTAAGTCTCGATGGTGCTGGTGTATAGTGATGTGAAGGGTGTCAGGTGTCTTCGTTCACTCTAAGCCTTGCTACGCTAGTGGCAACTTCCCGGCAAATGTCTCCAGGGGCGATGCCAGCTAATATCTCCACTTTCCCCACAGGCAATGGTCTGAGACAACCTGTGATAAGCTGGCATGTTCTGTGGAGCACAATATCTACTGTCTTAGCATGACTTGGTTTTTGTCACACAGGACATGCATACTCTGCTGCGGAATAGCATAATGCTAAGGCAGAGGTGCGGATGACGCTTGGGTTAGCTCCCCAGCTAGATCCGGTCAACTTGCTTAAGATATTGTTGCATAATGATACTTTCATTTTCACATTGCGACAGTGGCTTTTAAAAGTGAGACCTCTATCAAGAGTTGTGCCGAGGTATTTTGTCATGTCTCCATAAGAACTTAGAAATTACCACCATTAGGGTAATAGAATTTGGCAGGAGGTTTTGGTACTTATAAACTTTTCATAAAATGCAACTTCACCATCAAACATTTATCTGTCAGTAGTGAGCTTCGTCAAATGAACCATGAGCTGAAAAACTTTTCTAATAGTTTCACTAACTTGTGTGGGGAAGTTGTGAAAGAGCCCCTCAGAAGCGTGTTTTGGAGTAAGTTATCTTCTTCAGCGGATGTGTGTGTCTGATGTCTTCCTTAGGTTTACTACTGATACCAGTTCATCTCCAGGAAACATTTCATAATATACTGTTTTGATGTAAAGTGACCTTTATTCAGTGCAACCAACTACCTGTTAGTTATTACAGGTTAATTTAATAGCTTGGCAGCCGATTTTTAAGAAATGATTCATCTTGAGTGCCCGATTTCAGTAATATGAACTTTATCAGTAATAGTCAGAGCTAATGAGTAATCTGCATTCACCCCCAATGTATGTTTTGTCATTACAGTGTCTCCATTTTTTAAATAATCTATGTAAGCCCCTGGGTGGTTCAGATACATAGATGATATATTTGTGATCTGGACCACAGTGAAAACCAACTCTTCAATCTCCTAACAATAGCCATTCCATTGATTTAACCCAGACCTACTCCCATGCACACATCACTTTCCTCAATATGGACATCACACTCAGGCAGCGTGCCATTCACACCTCTGTCCACATCAAACCCATTAATCTGCAGCAATATCTACATTTTGACAGTTGCCACTCATTCCATATGATACATTCCCTCCCTTATAGTCTTGCTATCCATGGCAGACGTATCTGTTCTGATGCTGAATCCCTCTCTCAGTACTCCCAGAACCTATCCCAAACTCTTATTTCCCACCGTTACCCAGCAGATCTTTTACGTACACAAATCTCCCGTGCAATCACCTACCCTCCACGTAACAACTCCTGCCTGGCACCTCTAAAATCTGACCATAGCTCTGCCTTTGTCACCCAGTTCTCTCCTCTCCTCGAGTCCGTCAATCGAATCTTACAACAGGGGCATGAATTCCTTCGCTTCTTTCCAAAAATGCACATTCTTCTACCAAAAATTCTACCAACTCTCTTCCGTACATATTTCAGCAGACCACCCAATCCCAAAAACATCTTGGTGCACAAATACACTCCGTCAGACTCTCCAAAAACACCATATGAATCTTTTCCAAGCAATAGAGATTGCTGCAAAACCTGCAACATGTATCCGCTCTCTACATCATATTCCAACCCTACTACAGGGGAAACCTTTCCCATCATTGGGCATGCCACATGCTCCACAACACATATCATATACCAGCTAATCTGCCACCACTGCATTTGCCCCTATATAGGCCTCGCTACACAGCAACTCTCAGTCAGAATGAATGGCCACACACACAACTTATACCTTCCAATACCAGTACATGCCAATTACCACAATTCTAACAACCTCACTGTGAGAACAATCATAGTTTTCCCCGGAACCACAGCTTCTTCAGAACTTCGGAGATGGGAACTTTCATACCAAAATATTCTGGGTACTGGACACCCACCAGGCCTCAACCACCAATAAAATTCCTCCTTTTGACCCATCACTCATTATTATTAGTATTATCATGTAGCGGGCCAGGGTTGGCCCTTGTGGGGTTAAGTAATATTGAAGGTGTAGTTGGTGGACATATTGTGGAATGGCTCCAATGTAGTAGAGAAAGCCAGTGATTGGTGGAGCCAAGTCATGTGATTCAGAGGAGAGAGCAGATAGGCAGACTCAGTAGGTAGAACTAGTCAGTCTGGTGTGAGTTGTGGAAATGTCCAGTTTGGTGGTTGTACTGGCTGCGACAAAGTCATCCTAAATAGTGAAATGATGAAATCATAAACGCATATTGCCTCCAGGAACATGAAAAGGGAGTTGTGAACATCAAATAGTAAGAAATGTGTAATAATATGTCAATAATAGTGGTGAATTACACCAAGACCATGTGCATAAGTTGTTATGAGTGTGAGTAAACAATGCTAGTGTTTTCAATTAGAGCCTTGAAGTGTCCCCTATGTTGACTCCATATGGCCTGCTTGACTGCCCAGCTGGCTCCATTCCCCTCCAGGTAGCAAACACCAAGTGATCCTTCTGGTCTGTGGCACCAAGCAGACTCGTGTTCCACCCCATTTTGAGGCAGTTCTCCAATCTCCATATTAGGAGGAAAGTTCTTGCCACTGGTTGGCTCTGGACATGCAACATACTGCCCTTAGTTAATAACAATATTAAAAATTGCCCCAATTGGCTGTACTCTTTAGCTCCACTTCAAACTTTCTTCTTGTGTACAAATTTCCTTTTATACTATTTTTACTGAAGATGTATCCAGAGAACTTTTGTCAACTTTCTCCAGTTTGAAATGAGCTAGCAGTTAATTTATTTTAAACCAGGAAAATCTTTTATTGGCATGCATCAGATGACACAGCTCCAGCAAACTTCTTTTTTCTCTACAAAATCCATTCTGAAAGGCATGGTGGGGAATCACGCACTGAAGGGGAAGGTCAGCTGCTGGTCCCTCCACTGCATTTCCCTATTATGCCTCATTCCACATTACCCAACTTACCCCAACATCCTTCCGGTGCAACAACCTCTGTATGGAGGGGGGCTTGTTTCATGCAACTTTGATGTCACTGACAAATGTTGACCAGTATTGGTAATATAAGGACAACCACTTCAGGAACCCAACATTCTGGTGGAAGATGAAGTCAGAGAGCATCTTTGAAATGTTGCATCAGATTGACATGCTACTCTGGTGGGTGGCACAATTACATTTTATACTTACGTGTTTGAATACTGTTCAGGAGAATTTTGAAATATTGCTTAGCAACAGCAAGAAACGCTTGGTTACTACTTTAGATTGGACCTTTAACTGTTGGTATAAATATGTGTAATAAAGCATTTTAGTTGTATTTTTACTGCAAGTTGTTGAAGTTTCAGAAATATTCTCTCCAACTCTTCTAATATTCAAAATATCATTTAAGTTATACACAATACTTCTATATTGCCATTATAGGAGATTAATGTATGATATTGGACAAAACATTTCAAAATATTATAGTTTTGTTGGGAAATTCCTGAAACAAAGTATTCTCAAAGCATATAAGACTATTTTGTGTCATGTATCTTGTTTCTCTAAATCCTTAGTGTTGTATGAAATATTTGTTGGAACTGGAATATAAAATATGGTATAACACGGAAAATGTGTTTAGTCCTCTGAATCACTGAGCATTTTTATTATTATTATTTAATTTTCTCAAAACAACTGGCATAATGTGTGCACTATCATTACTATGTTTGTGATTCTTTTAAATTTAGTGTATTAAAGTTGGTATTGTATATGTTTCCATGAAAGTTATTTTATGTTTAGAAATTGAAGCTGAAGTTAAAGTGGCCAAATGACATATATATTGGAAGAACTACTAAGATTGGTGGTATAGTAATAAACAGTTTTGCTGGAAAATCATCTACAATATGCAATATTGGTAAGTACTGACAATTTATGATTTTACTGCTCTAGAATCATTACTTGTATTAGCACTTTTAGTAAGTACCTGCATCAAGTAAGGTATTGAAGACTGGAAGTTAATAATGTACATTTTTATAACATTTGTTCTATTGACCTGTTGAAATTAATTTTTGATATATGTGCTGTAGAAGGGTGGTCAGAAAACTTTTTGCCTTGACAGTAGAGTAGTATATATTATTCTATGTTGTAGTGATGAATAAATTTTCTGGATGAAATAAGGAACGTTCTTGAGAGTGACTGTCACCTTTTTTGTAAAAAAAAAAAAAAAAAAAAAAAAAAAAAAAAAAAAAAAATGAGTTAACAGTTTTTTTAGTATTACTACAGAGTCTGAGAAATTTCTAGATAACTCCTGCTTGTGTGTAGCCATGCATTTAAAATAAGTGTTAATTATATGTTACAACTGAACAGTGAAAAAAAAGTTCATTTTTTACCTGTCACTTACAGGATATGTGATTATCTTACAAATGTTTTTCATTAAATAAAATTTAGTTTTATGATTTATAATATTTTCAGTTTTTTTGGGAAATTCTTGAAACAAAGTATTCTCAAACCATATAAGACTATTTTGTATCATGTATCATATTTTTCTAAATCCTTAGTATTGTACAAAATATTTGTGGGAGCTGGAATATAAAATATGGTATAATACTGAAACTGTGTTTAGTCCTCTGAATCACTGGGCATTTTTATTATTATTATTTAAATTTCTAAAAACAGCTGGCATAATGGTGTGCACCATCATTACTATGTTTGTGATTTTTTTAAATTACGTACAAAATTTAGTGTATTAACATTGATATTGTGTATGTTTCCATGAAAGTTATAAGATAAATGAAGTACCGGTAATGACAATAATAAATAGCAGGAAACTGCTTCGAAGCAACGAAATTCAGAAAGGATAGGCAAATTCAGGCCAACACTTTCCAAAGATAATGGAAACTGGAAACAACAAACACAAAAAAGATGCACATATGTAACACATGTAAGAATATTGAAATACTGTGACAAACTTAAAGAAGGTGAACACATGTAAGAATACCAAAACATTGTGTTACATGTGTTCACCTTTTTTGTGTTTGTCGTTCTCAGCTGCCATTGTGTTTGCTAAGTTCTTGCTTGAATTTCCTTGTCCTTCCTAAACGAAGTAATTAACACTACTTATTTTGATTTCTCTAATTATTTACTAATTTCATGTTTGCTTGCTTGTGCTACATAAGACTAATTTTTAATTAGTTATGGTGGATGTTATTAGTTCCAATAATATAATCATGTGTTATTTCATCTCCCTTAATCTTCCCCCATGTGGGATTAAAATGAACATATCTGACCTAATTTAATCATTAAAGCAGAAAATAACACGAACTTTTAGCAAAGATACCCATGTAACAATGACAAGAATAAAAAATCATTGTGAGTGTTTGTTTTTATTGAGACAAAAAAATGGTGTGGTTTTTCTAGTATACTGTCATATTGTGTTGTTCTCATCATAAGGATAAGTCAAAGGCAGGCATAAAAAATAAGTAAGCTTGTCTTAGTTTTATATCACCGAACTTAGTGGGTGACCAATAACTTATGGGACAGCAATTTGGGATGATGTGGGCTCAAATCTCTCCAACTATCCAAATTTTGGTTTTATGTAGTTTCTTGTAATCACTCTAGGCAAATGCCTGGATGGTTACTTCTAAAAGCAAAAGCTGAATTCATTTCAGTTTCTTGCCCCAGTCCTTTCCCACCTCTAATGACCTCGACATCAGTGAGGTGTAAAACCTAACAAAAAGTATAATGTTCCACCATTCTGACCAAAATTTTTCACCATCCTTGTCATAACATAGATAGATATGTTCACTTTGATCCCATGTGAGAACAGTCTCGGGGATGTGGAACAGTACATACACTTATTACTAATATCAATAATATTAGCAGCAACTGATAACTGGTTAGTTACTTAAAGACCCATTAGAATAATAATCCACTGTAATCTGCAAATACATATTATCTCATGTTAGTTACTATATATGCGGAACTGTACATACACGTATTAACAATATCGATAATATTGCCACAACTGATGACTGGTTAAATAATAGTTTAATAAATTTCCACTGTAATTTGCAGATATATATTACCCCATGTTAGTTACTATATATGAGTGAAATTTCCAGATAATGTAACTGCTGCATTTGTAAACAGTTTCAATAGAAAGAAAAACCATAATCATTTTAGTAATTGTGGGCAACTTTGTCACCTTTTCCTTCCATACACCAAAAATATATATTTTCTCAATTATTCTCAGTTAGCAAATTCCAAGAAGAAAATTCTTTCACAGAATAAAATCTGTTCTGAAGCAAAAACTCTTTCAGCTTGGATTTAAAGTAGTTAGGTTTTCGTAGATAACATTTTATTTCTTGTGATAGGACATTGCATAAGTAAGCTCCAGTAAATTTGAGCCCTTTCTGTACAATGACTTGTAATTTTTGAGAATGTTATATTTATTCATTGGATTATAGCTATGTATGTCAACATTAAGATTGAAGTGTTCAGGATTTTCCACTACAAATGATTGTAGGGAGTGTACATATTGTGCTGGCATTGCAAGTACTCCTAGATTTCTAAATAGATTTCTGCACAATGTCCATGGGCTTGCTCCATTAATATTTCTTAAAGCACATTTTTTAGATTGAAACACCCTTTTTGCTTATTAAGAGTTTTTCCAGAATGAGATATCCTCAATGTTGCAGATTCAGTTTTTTAAGAAGTTGTTAAATATGTTGTTTCAACTTCAATTTGTTTTCTATACATACACATCCAGGATTTTTTTGAAACTGCTTTCATTGATTGCTTTTCTTTTGGATGTTGCATTATAACTGTCCTTTGTTTTATTTTTTGTAACAATTTAAGTAACTGTGTCTTTTCAGTATTAAGTATTAATTTGTTAGCAATGAACCGTCTGTTAATTTTCTTTAGAGCTTCATTTACTGTGTGTTCAAGGTTTTCTATTGATGGCCATTTCTTAGATATGCTAGTATCATCTGCAAAAAGCACACCATGTGTCCACTATCACCTAATATATGTGGGAGATCATTTATGTAAATTAAGAATAGCAGATGGCCAAGAACTGTACCCTTAGGTATATCACATTTAACTATTCCCCATTCTGAGTTTATAACCTCTCTTGCATTGACATCCTTCAATGATACATATTGCTTTTTATTTTCCAGATACAGTTAAAACCAAAGTCCTGGCTTACCACTCACTCCATAGTGTTTAGCTAGGAGAATGCCTTGATCAACACAATCAAAGGCCTTAGTAAGATCACAGAATATTCCTAAGGAATTTGATTTTTTATGCATTGCTTCCAATATGTTGTCATTGAAAGCAAAGTTGTTAACTCTGTCAAACATCTTGCATGAAAGCAAACTGTGCTGTACTGAGTAGGTCATTATTATGTAGATGTGAAAACATCCTTCTGTACATTGCTTTTTCAAAGATTTTTGAAAATGCTGATAGAAGTGATATGTGTCTATAGTTCTCAGCCTTTGAGGTCTCATCCTTTTTATAAGGCGGTTTGATTATTGACTTGAGTTAGTCGGGATAGATACCTTCTTCAAAAGAACTATTACAAACATTACTGATTACTCTGCTAATGCTCATGCTACATAGTTTCAGTATATTGGTGGAAACCTCATTAAACCAAATGACTTTTTATTTTTGAGGAATTTAATAATATTTTCTATTTCATTTTGATTGGTTGGAAATAGAGACATAGGAGCTGTTTTTGTGGAAAAGGATCTAAGTATTGTCGTAGCATCCATATTACCAATAAATTTTCCTTTTATTTTTTCAGCAACTGTTAAGAAGTATTTACTGAAAGCATGTCCTATGGAAGAGGGGTCATTTACAAGTTTATCATTAATCCTTAAATTATAGGTTTGCATTCAGGATATGATACAGTGGTTTCTCTTTTAATAATGTCCCTTTTTATCTTATTATATGAACTGCTGATCTCACTGTTTATAGCCAAATGTTTAGCTTTTCTAATTACTTTGGTTAAAATTCTAAAGTGAGTTTTGTAATGCAGTTTGAGAATCACATTATCAGTACTCCTAGCTTCTGCATTTCTGCCTCTTTTTTTGGGGTGGGGCTTTACACCTCATCGACAACAAGGTCATTAGAGGTGGCTCTTTTATGCCTACAAGATGTTTTAATACCTACTGTTATCCTATTGTTGTTTACTCATTTTTGTCTAATTGGAACTAGTCTTGTAAGAAATTTATGCACCTCTCATAAATTTTCAAAATGTCTGGTGAAAATAATTGAATTTATTGTGTACCCCTGTTATTTTAAACACATTGCTCCAGTCCTCATTCAGAAGTTCATTGTTTAATGTTTTTATTGAATTGCTCTTTAATGGCCTAACTTTGATAAATATTTTTTTTTATATTTTCATTTCCCAGTGCATCCAGAGTAATTTGAGCATTATGGTCTAACAAACCATTTTCCATTGGAACTGCTACATATTTTTCTAATTTATTTTCCTTTACAAAAATGTTATCAATAATGGTGTGTAATTGATAAATATGCTTTCCAGAACCAATAAGGGGGTAATTTAAAGCCTTTAACATGGTAAATAAAGGATAAAAGCATAAACCTGATAATGAATAATGTTTAAAGTCAAAGTAGAATCAATATCGTGTAGGCACATAAAAACTAAATTTGATATACTAGATCATATAGAAAACATTGCAAACATTTTCACTGGTATACAAGCAGAAATAAGCATTTTAAGGTAGTATTTGTAGGGTCTAAAAATTTTATTAAAGGTGGTAGAGCAATTTGAAAGTCTACATGTCATGTGGTTGGGATGATGCAATCTGCAATGAGGCCTCCCACAAAAGCAATAGATTTCAGGGGTGTAACAATAAAAAGACATCTATTTATTTGAATAGATGTCTAGATATCTATTTAGATAAACTAAATTTAACTATGGCAATATGTTGTCAGCACAAAGGGACACTTCCTGACAAAAAAATAGAGTCTGTAAATAAACCCTAGGTATAAAAGATTTTGTTGTTTTCGCACCCGCCTTATTAATGTAAATTTCTTATGGGGTTAACGCTGCTTTGAAATACTCCTCTTTCTTCTTCTTCCCGACGTTTCGACCAAGGCTTAGGTCTTCTTCGGGGGCTGTAGCCCAAATCTGCTACAGACTGGGATCTGCTAGAGACTGGCATGGCTGGTTGTTTACGTATTTGTACTGTCGATTGTCCTACACTATCGATTGTCCAGAGATATGCTTCCTATTAGAGATGGGTCACAAATAACTAAGCGGCTACAAATAACCATTATTTTAAAAACGCCGTTTAGAAAGTAGCGGCCAAAACGATAACTGGAGTTATTCAAATAACGGTCAGCACTTCCCTCTCTGACAGCGCTGTAAATGTTCGTCAACCGCCCGCTACGAGTGCATCAGTCACCGCTTATTGCCGCTCTCACCGTTATTAATTGCAATAAATACCACTAGATGACACTACCATCGCAAAATAATAGTTATTAATTACGATAGCGATCACTAGAGGACACCACCTATGTAAACCGCTTTTTCCAACTTCTAACCGTTATTAACTGCGATAGCGCCCAACAGATGTCACTACTGCTGACGACGTTAAATACTACTTTGCAGGTGTTATTTGCAATAGGGTCCAAAATTTATCATCTCTCTACGACTTAGTGACCATTAAACTAGTTTTCAGCATCCATCCTTCCATCAAAAACCACTTGATTATGCTTTTTGTTACAGCTGTGTACATGTGTTATATCGTCTTTGCCAGTTGAAGGCGTTATTAACTTCGATAGCGATCACTAGAGGACACCACCTATCCAAACAGCTTTTTAATACCTTTACCCGTTATTAACTGCGATAGCTACCAACAGATGGAGAAACCATCGAAAAGCGCTAGTATTTCCACAAGTCAATTAGTTTAAAACAGCAAATCATATTTACATTTCAAATTACTTTTATGTACGTCTGAACAACATATTTAAATTGCAGCTGGTCTGTTATTGGGACACATTTACAACATATGTAAAGTATGCTATACATATAACTATAGCCACACAAAACTTAATGCGAATTAATAGCCAGACTGAAAAATTGTTTACTTTCAGCAAAGTTAATCTTCTGTATTTGTTGCATATATTCATAAAAACTCATACTACAAATTCATTAGATTCAAACAGAAAAATATATTAAAACGTAATCAAAACTGCCCACTTCGCATTTTTTTTTTTTTTTTTTTTTTTTATCGTACGTCCGTAAATTACGTTATACACAAACCGCTAAAGCTGGTCATGTTAAAATTCTATATTAATTTATCAAGGCATCACTGCGACTTATTAAACAAATACATAAACACAAGTCGAAGGCGTATATAAAGTCTCTGACAGTTACTATGGAAGCCGCTTATTAGGAAGCCGCTTATTTGAAAGCCGCTATTCGTGACGTATCGTTAAACGCTAAATAACGCTAATAAGCGGCTTTTCGTGACGTCAGTGCCGCTATATTCGTCACATCCGGTTATTTGACATTTCCGGCTTTTTTCAACAAGAGAAGAGCGTTTCTGAGCAGAGATTTTAGTAGCGTCACCACAGATATTACTTCAGAACAAAATAACTATACGTTATTTCTAACGGTTAAAAAAAGCGGTTAGATAAAAGAAGCAATAACTGAATAACGTATTACTGGAAAAAAAGCTGTTTTGCCCATTTCTACTTCCTATGATTTAATATCTGTGAGTCCAGAGTTAATTATTTATCTAACACACATTTCCAAGCCTGGCTAAGACCGTAACCACCATCCTTGTTGAGGTTGTTTGGCTGTTTGAATATTTCAATAGCTTCTCTAACTTTTCTTTGTAGAAAACCTTTGTACTCTTGTATTTTCCCACATTATTTCATGCTCTTCTTCCATCTGGTGTTTGGCAATTGCTGATTTCGTGGGATGCCTCAGACGGGTGTGACTCTTATGTTCATGTATCTTCATGGCTACAGTTCATTCAGTTTCACCTTTCCACAATTAAAGGGTACTTCATAAATTCCACTTCTTTGTAAGGGAGACCTTCGATCTTTGACTGTTCACAGTCTTTCTATCACTTTGTTTCCACTTCTAAATATGGGTAGGATATTAGATTTCGTTAAAATTCTCCCAATTTTTTCAGAGACACCTTTCATGTATGACAGCATGGCTTTTTTTTCTGGTCTTCATCAATACAGTTTTTCTTCTGCTTAGTGGACTTGTTTATGGAAAAACTTGAAAAGAAAGCCATTGAGACTACAACCAAGAAACCATCCCTTTGGCTAAGATATGTAGACAATACTTTTGTGATATGGTCTCATGGGGAAGAAGATTTAAAACTGTTCTTCGATCACATCAATAGTATCCATCCAAAAATCAAGTTTACAATGGAGCGCAAAGAGAACGTTCAGTTGGCTTTCCTAGATGTTTTAGTGAAAAAACACTCAGGAGGCAGGCTTGGACACACGGTATTCAGAAAACCAACCCATACAGAAAGATACCTCCATGCTTTATCACATCATCACCCGTCACAAAAACGAACCTGCTGTTCTGCAGGGCACAAATAATTGTGGACGATGAACTTCTAATGAACGAAAAAGAACATCTTAAATGAGCACTCAGAGATAATGGCTATGGGTTTAATATGATAATAAAGGCAATGACAACTAAGCAGAAGAAAAACTGCCTTGATGAAGACCAGAAACAAAAAGCTGTGCTGCTATACGTGAAAGATGTCTCTGAAAAAAATTGGGAGAATTTTAACAAAATCTAATATTCTACCCATATTTAGAAGTGGAAACAAAGTGAAAGAAAAACTGTGAATGGTCAAACATCGAAGGTCTGCCTTACAAAGAAGTGGAATTTATGAAGTACCCTGTAATTGCGGAAAGGTATATATAGGCGAAACTGAACGAGCCGTAGCCATGAGGATACATGAACATAAGAGTCAAACCCATCGGAGGCATCCCACGAAATCAGCTATTGCCAAACACCAGTTGGAAGAATAACATGAAATATTGTGGGAAAATACAAGAGTACAAAGGTTTTCTACAAAGAAAAGTTAGAGAAGCTATTGAAATATTCAAACAGCCAAACAACCTCAACAAGGATGGTGGTTACGGTCTTAGCCAGGCTTGGAAATGTGTGTTAGATAAATAATTAACTCTGGACTCACAGATATTAAATCATATGAAGTATGTCTCTGGATAATCAATAGTGTGGAACAATGGAAAGTACAAATACGTAAACAGCCAGCAATACCAGTCTCCAGCAGATCCCAATCTGTAGCATATTCGGTAGATGGCCCCTGAAGAAGACATAAGCCTTAGTCGAAATGTCGGGAAGAAGAAGAAGGAGGAGTATTTCAATGCACCGTTAATCCCGTAAGAAATTTATATTAAACCCTAAGTATGTTTTTTAGAGGGAAAAGAAAGTCAACTCATGAAATAAAATAAATAGAAAGCTGGGAATGTGATTGTATGACAGCCAAAATCAACTGGTAACAGTTTGAAGTTAAAATTCTGATAAATGGGTGAAAAATGGGATATTGGTGTCTGGGCTCGTAAGTGACATCATTGACAGTGAGCAACATCATTGAGATGTGCCAAAATGTGATTAAGAAAGATAAATTTTCTAAAAGCAAAATAAACATCAGAAAATAGAGATTTAAATTTAAAGAGGAATGTTATAAATTTTATTTAAAACTATAATTATATAAGTGAGTAATACCTAATCGAAATAATTTAGTAAAACAGTTTTGACATGCCATAAATTTAATTTATTATCACAGCTAAATAAAAATAGCCCAAGAACAAATGTTTAAACCAAATTAAATAGGGAAGAAAATTGACAGTGCTCAGACAGATAACTCTATGGGGAAATAAAAAGATTAAAATTACATACAAATAAATAAAACGAGCATTCATCACAATTCAGGAATGAATAATGGCCAAATAAAACAATTTAGGAATAAAGTTGTTACAACATAAAGTTCTCAGAATAACCTATTCTTCAAAATGGGAGAGTTTTAAGATTTTAAACATTGTTTCATTCCCTCAGGAGGAAAGCATAAATAGACGATCATCTTGGCTTCTTTACTGCATTTTCTTCGGAGGCACCCTCCATGCTAGTTGATTTCTTGGTTGGGCTGTAGTTGGACTTATAAATTTTCAAACTTGTAACCCTGGAGCAGTAGCGGCTTGTCGTTTAAGCCTCTGAGGCAGAACCGCCCCAAAAGCTATATTAAAATATGTTAGAACTAAGTTTTTCCCGGCGTATGGATGAAGTGAATACTTCACAGGTTTTCTGCCAGATAATTTCCTTATTTAACTCTTTATTTAACAATGTTTTGGCAAGTACCTCTGCTGCCTTCATCAGGGGAGCTGACATATCGAAGCTACAATGACAAATGCCTCGCGTGCGTGTCCTGGCTCCTATAAGTAACCCGCTGTCGGAGAAGCTTTCTGCTGCTCTGTCATTGGTCGGCGCTTCAATCAGCCTCAGACGGGGTTTACTCAATCCTGTGCGAATGTGGCAAAATATACATCGGCCAAACATTTAGAATTATTGAGGGATGCCGCGCCGAGCACCAACAATATCTGCAGTTGCTATAGTTGGACAATTCCGTGTTAGCTGAACATGCTGTGGAAAATTTCTCCAACATAAACTTTGACAAGACCGAAGTATTGGCTCAGACATCGTATTTCTGGGATTCTGTAATAAGACAATCACTGGAGATTTAACTAAGTACCAACAACATCAGTAGAGATGGCAGTCTCTTCTAGAGCAAAGCTTGGGAGCCAATTGTCCATGATTTGAAATTGCAGCATGTTAAACACAGCCATCTGGGGGGACCCTGTCTGAGCCTGATTGACGCGTCAACCAAGGGGAGAGCAACGGAAGCCTCTCTGGCAGCAGGCTAACTTCGTTCCAGAAGAGCCAGCACACAGTTGTCTGGGCAGCCCCGTCTGAGCCTGATTGAAGCGCCAACCAATGGGAGAGCAGCAGGAAGCTTCTTGAGCAGCGAGCTACTTATAGGAGCCAGGACTCACTCGCGAGGCATTCGTCATTGTAGCTTCAATATGCCAGCTCACCTGAAGAAGGCAGTGGAGGTAGCTCCCATAACGTTGTTAACTAAAGAGTTAAATAAAGAAATTTTCCAGCAGAAAACCCATGAAGTATTCATTTCATATTAATATATGTTTTTAAATAGAGTAATACAGAATTTAAATTAACAGGAAGCATTTAAAGAATTTTCAACTCACATTTAATCACTGTCAGTCAATATTTTTAGAACTGTTGATATAAAATAATGTTTCTCAAATGAGTGCTATTTTTAAGGCTGCGTCTTTCGAATGCGATTACATTGCATATAGCAGAGGATTGGGGGCATGGGTTTTACGGACTATAGCTCTTATGGGCTTGTAGTAGGCGCAGCTTGTAGAGCCTATGGCAGTTAGATCAACCCCATCATGATTTTCTTGTAACGCTAGTTACAACATAGGGAAATCAGCAGAGTGGTTGAACTTCCACTATTGAATCCCTGTCTCTGTATCTCCAGTTTATGCTTTCATGTGCCATTAATCGACATTAAATATTTATGTTTTGACAATGTAAAATATACTTTTATGTTTCGGGCATTGGCCATTGTATCAAGCATTGTAAAGGAACACTAAGTTTGTAAACATTCCACTAGAGTGCACTAGAATACGGTGATATAAGTTTCACCATCTAGCTAGAATTTGCCGAACGATTAGATGAAATAAGCACGCGAAATGTATCATTATCTAAGTTGATAAAGGTGTTTGCACGAGAAAGTGTGTTATTTAGAAGTTTCTTTTTGTGAGTGTGTCATGGGGTTGAGCCTTCTCCAGTATAAAAACCATGAGCCGTCACTGTTCTGGAAATACTTGTAATGTGCTATCTGGTACCAATTTTGATTAACTTTCAATAGTGACTTTTTTATTTTTGATATAAAACCTCAAACTGTTATCTGTTACAGTGCAAGTATACTAACAGATTGGCGACCATATTACGAACTAAGCATAAACTTCATACAATATCAGATAATCATATTGCATCCCAAGGTTAGAGTTTATGAAAAGTGTTACAACCCCAAATAACATTATAACATAACAGGTGCTACTATATTTTTGTATTGTAGTTGGAAAATTTACTATTTGATAGAGATTGAATAATCTAAGCCTTTCTAGAAGATAATCTGTCTGGTTACATTCTGCAGCAAAAATTAGGTTGAACTAACCACAGAGGATAATTTCCCTTTTAGTGCATTCTACACTCCTGGAAATTGAAATAAGAACACATTGACGCCGGTGTGTAAGACCCACCCTACTTGCTCCGGACACTACGAGAGGGCTGTACAAGCAATGATCAAACGCACGGCACAGCGGACACACCAGGAACAGCAGTGTTGGCCGTCGAAGGGCGCTAGCTGCGCAGTGGTTGGGCACTGCCGCAGTCAGTGTCAGCCAGTTTGCCGTGGCATACGGAGCTCCATCTCAGTCTTTAACACTGGTAGCATGCCGCGACAGCGTGTATGTGAACCGTATGTGCAGTTGACGGACTTTGAGCGAGGGCGTATAGTGGGCATGCGGGAGGCCGGGTGGAAATACCGCCGAATTGCTCAACATGTGGGGCGCGAGGTCTCCACTGTACATCGATGTTGTCGCCAGTGGTCTGCGGAAGGTGCACGTGCCCGTCGACCTGGGTCCGGACAGCAGCGACGCACGGATGCACGCCAAGACCGTCGCATCCTATGCAGTGCCGTAGGGGACTGCACCGCCACTTCCCGGCAAATTAGGGACACTGTTGCTCCTGGGGTATCAGAGAGGACCATTCGCAACCATCTCCATGAAACTGGGCTACGGTCCCGCGCACCGTTAGGTCGTCTTCCGCTCATGCCCCAACATCGTGCAGCCCGCCTCCAGTGGTGTCGCGACAGGCGTGTATGGAGGGATGAATGGAGACGTGTCGTCTTTAGTGATGAGAGTCGCTTCTGCCTTGGTGCCAATGATGGTCGTATGCGTGTTTGGTGCCGTGCAGGTGAGCGCCACAATCAGGTCTGCATACGACCGAGGCACACAGGGCCAACACCCGGCATCATGGTGTGGGGAGCGATCTCCTACACTGGCCGTACACCTCTGGTGATCGTCGAGGGGACACTGAACAGTGCACGGTACATTCAAACCGTCATCGAACCCATCGTTCTACCATTCCTAGACCGGCAAGGGAACATGCTGTTCCAACAGGACAATGCACGTCCACATGTATCCCGTGCCACCCAACGTGCTCTAGAAGGTGTAAGTCAACTACCCTGGCCAGCGAGATCTCCAGATCTGTCCCCCATTGAGCATGTTTGGGATTGGATGAAACGCCGTCTCACGCGGTCTGCACGTCCAGCACGAACGCTGGTCCAGCTGAGGCACCAGGTGGAAATGGCTTGGCATGCCGTTCCACAGGACTACATCCAGCACCTCTACGATCGTCTCCATGGGAGAATTGCAGCCTGCATTGCTGCGAAAGGAGGATATACACGCTACTAGTGCCGACATTGTGCATGCTCTGTTGCCTGTGTCTATGTGCCTATGGTTCTGTCTGTGTGATCATGTGTTGTATCTGACCCCAGGAATGTATATATAAAGTTTCCCATTCCTGGGACAATGAATTCACGGTGTTCTTATTTCAATTTCCAGGAGTGTAAATTTAGTAGAACTGATTCAAGTTTATTACAAAATATATTGAAAGTTTCCATTGGGAGCTCTATAAACTGTCAGCACTATAAAATAGTTGTTATCTAATTCTAATTGTATTACACAGCATTCAAAGTCTTGCTCTTTACAGTATTTACTTAAATCTAATGATTTTGTCTCAGTATTTTCTCTTGCATATATTGCTGTACAGGGGCGGATCCGGGGGGGGGGAGGCCATGTGGCTCAAGCCCCCCCCTCCCCAAAAGTATCTAGGTCCACCTCCAACATTAAAATTTTGGAGACCTTTTTTTTTAGCTCTATGGATTCGAGGCCTGAGGAGGCTATAAATACTACCTTTTTCCCAACTCATGCCACCCCAAAGCCAAAATCCACTGAAGGCAAGCCCCCCCCCAACTGAAATCCACTCAAGCCAAGCCCCCCCAAACCAAAGTCAGCTCAAGCCCCTCCCAAACCAAAATCCTGGATGCCCCTGTTGCTGTACCACTCATTCTCATCTTTGGCCTACAATAACATGAAGTTAACTTGTATCCATTAAAGGGGAGGAGACATATTTCAGAATTTTCCAGATGATGTTCTGTCAGACATAAGATTGAATCGATGATTTTTGGGTTTCCTCTATAGATATTATTAGCTAATAAAGTTTGAGTTACCCCTAATGTTCTGATGAAATAGACCTATTTTAGACTGACATCTTTTATTTTTGAAAGTAATATCATTATAATACATTCTTTAAATAACTCTACCTACCCTGGATTTTCGTTCTAAAAAAAAAAAAAAAAAAAAAAAAAATCACTTCCGCCAACAAATACTACATACATCCAGTCTCTTCTGATGCTAAATAAATTATAGAATGAAACAAAAAACTTGTTTTTTAAGTAAAAAATCACATTCATTTTTGTTTTCTTCATCTCAGTAAAGCTTAACATGTTTGCTGCTGGTCACTTGAGGAGGTTTGTAGTCAATGCTGTGCTGTGGAAATGGGTATTCCCCATAATTTGACCTGCTTTTTGTAACAAATATGACTTAAAAATAGTAATAAAACATGATTATGTGTATACTAAGTAATATTTAGGTCTTTCCTGATGGAATATTTTGACTATTCCTCAGCACGTAATAGGTACTAGAGGTAAAATTATTTCCTAAATGCACATTACGTACTTGTGTGTGATGGATCAAAATGAAACAAAATAATTAAAATAAGCGAAACATGCATTATTTTCATTTGATACTTTATTACTAATAAATAAGAAAAGAAAATGAAATTAAGCCACCACATACCACAGTGGACGGATGCGATGAGAGGGAACACTTATGCTGACAAACAACTACACAATATTTCGGCATCTGCCTTGTTCACAAGTAGAAAAACGGGCCATTAGGCTCAGTATGTGTGTACACAACGAACATTACCTAATGACTAACCGAGTAGTGGGGGAGGGTGAGGGAACGGCTAAGGAGTAAACTATCGATATATCGGTATGCAATGTCTGAGATAATATATTGCAGGCGATGGTAAAATGAACATATGTAGTAAGGGTACGGTATAAACATGGAAGAAAAAAGTTATGCTTTAAGTGGATTTTAACGGTGGTTAAGTCCTGGATACGAGACACCCACCTGGACTTAACCACCATTAAAATCCACTTAACCCATCACTTTTTTTTTCTTCCGCATTTATACCGTACCCTTACTACATATGTTCATTTTACCATCACCTGCAATATATTATCTCAGACATTGCATACCGATATATCGATAGTTTACTCCTTAGCCGTTCCCCCACCCACCCCCACTACTCGGTTAGTCATTAGGTAATGTTCATTGTGTACACACGTACCAAGCCTAATGGCCCGTTTTTCTACTTGTCAACAAGGCAGATGCCGAAATATTGTGTAGTTGTTTGTCAGCATAAGAGTTCCGTCTCATCACATCCGTCCATTTTGGTATGTGGTGGGTTAATTTCATTTTCTTTTCTTATTTATATCGCCTAGAAGCAGCTTCCATTTTCCTTAGTTGCATCTTTATTACTAATAAATATTCAATATAAAAAAATGTAATTTGGTTACAATCGTATTATTATTGTGAACAATATTTTAAAACATTTTATTTGTGGGTCATCACTGTCATAACTAATATCGCTTGGGTACTCGTCTGAAAGCTCAGCCAACAAATCTGCAATTTCATTGTCTGTCAGAGGTTTATTATGTTGCATATTTCTTCTTTTGGGGCGTGAAGGGCCTACAACTCTTTCGTCTCTACAACTCGTGTTAATTTTTTTTATAATTAATAAAGCTATAAATTCGAAACCACTTGCATTTATAACTTCCTGATACCTTTCACTCCACACCAATAGTAGCAGAGACTAAACATGTGATGCCGACTGAAGGAGAGAATAAATATTGAGGCCTGGCTCTTTCCACACTAGTGCATGACAGGCTACTGTGACATCACTCCACACCATGCTCTAGTGCGTGACTGGTGCTTTAGAGTTGACACCCAACCACGCGCTGGTGCATGGTCGGCAGCAAATGTGTTAAAGCTTATTACGCAGTTGCACTTGAATAATAATTATAAGAAGAAGAAAAATAGCTTTTTTTTTTTAAAAAAAAAAAAAAACCTGAGCATTTACTGTAATGATTTTGAAGTTTTATAGCATAATACTTAATACTGGCCAGCATAGCTTGAAGAATTGTTATTTCACCATACCATATAGAAGGAAGATTTCAGTGGTTTAATATCCCACCAGATTAGATGGGAGGAAGCTCAGTTCCTATCAAGATGCCAATATTATAATTTTGGTTGTTGATGGGAATTCTAAATAAAGAGTTATATTCACAGTAATCAGAACCAACAGCAATTACTCCTTGTAAATTTGGCTGGTCTGAAAATGCTGAGAAGTACATTGTTCAAATAGTACCAGGCTCTGGTGTTTTTAAAACAATATAAACTGTTGTTTAGGGTGAAAGAATTTGAGAAGAATGAGAAAAGAAGGGGAGAGTTGCAGAAGAATAAAAACTGCTTCCCCATTCTCATTCTGTCTTTTTCATAAAAATTGTTAAAATTCTTACTATAAGGATACTGCCAGAACAAAATTATTGAGATGTTGTGTTAATTTTATAATAACTGTTAGACAAGGGAAATAAGGAATTATACAGAAAGTAAAACAGTGATATACCATGCATGAAGACAGGAGGGCTATGATTAACACAAAATACATCTTACAATATTTGGGTATAAACCTTAATTATCACTAGAGCAGGGCATATGGTAAGGGATTCAAAAGTCTATACACTGAGACTCACCAAATGACTCAAGTTTTCTAGATGGCTTTTAAGTCATGAGCAACTTTATGCAGTTTTCTGCAATCATCTAAGTGAATGCTGGGACGGTCCCCAGTTGATTAGATGTGCTGGGTCTAACAGGACTGTTTAGATTACAGGAGAAACTCAATTCATTTGCCCGTTCCCCTCCCTCCCTTTCATTATCCTTGGTGGCCAAATTGGAGGAAAAACAAAATCTTATATTGTTGAATGGACTATGTGCATTTTTTCCTGACATTTGGGAGGATGTAGGTTCAATACCTGTTCTAGCCATCCTTATTTGGTTTTTCTTTAGTCTTTAAAATTTACTCTAGGTGAATGCTGGTATGATTCCTACATAAAGATCATGGCCAATTTCCTTCCTGTTACTTTTTCAACACTAACTTATCATCTTGCCATAAAACCCCAGTATTAATAAAGAAGGTATTACACAGTTTTTATGATGTTATGTTGGTTATATTTCAGGCTGTGGGGTAAATCTCAGTAACAGACTACCCACTGTCAGTATTAATTCTCTTATTAAGGAGTACAATAAGACAACATCTGACTACTTAGCAGAACTGACACTTGAAAAATACTTGGCTGCAGTTTTCACCAAGTTTGAAGAGCTGTTTGAGAAATTACAGTCTGGAAGTGTTGCTGAATTTCTTGAATTGTATTATGCCCATTGGCTCCATAGGTTTGTATGACACATGACGTGTTTGTTACCTAATTTTCAAAGCTTGCTTTTGATGTCTTGTCTTCATGGTAACTGTTTAATGGGAACAGCAAATTTTAAAATTAATTTAACTGTACTTCTTAAAAATAAAGGGTAAATGTAGAACCTACTTTCCTTCTGTGTTTGGGAAAACATGATTGAAAACCTCTATTTGATGTGATGAATGCAGAATTCTGACTTTACTCAACTTATAGTTTTATCAAATTGTCCAATGCGCCAGACCAGTTTCACTCTTCTGCCATTTATTCATGGGCTTACTTGGACATGTTAAGGATGGATTTCAGTCTCCTGCATTTATGTTGAAGAGAACATGCCCTATCTTTCTATGTTATGGTCGTTTCTTCAAATGTGCTCTAGTTTTTTAGATATTCGCAAGCAATGAAACAAAAAATTCAAATAGCTTATAAATACTAGAATTAATACCATGTATTATTATATGGCAGCATGGTCTCTGTGATAATGTCTTGGCTGTGTAATTTTTTGAGCCAGGTTCAAATCCTCGCAGCATTATTTTTTTTTATTTCTTTTTTCGTTTCATGATTTTTTTGATTTTTTTTTTAAATTTCATTTCAACTTCATTTAATACTTTTATTGCATGAAATTATATCTAAACCAAACCATATTGCCTACAGTACAGTGTCATATCTTTCCAAAAATCCTTTTTTTATGAAGTCTTTATCGATCTACCACTGGATTGTCTTTTCAAAACACGATCCAGCTGTACACCCTCGAAGACTTCATTGCAATCATATGTCTGGTAAGTCTCAAGTTTTACATTATTTTTCCACTTTTTGTTAATAAGTTTATTATTCTGGTGTGTTTTCAGTCGAAATATGTATTATTATTTCATTTGCTTCATCTTCGTTGTTTCTGTAATTGTATATTGTCAAGAAGTATTTTAAACAAAATACGTAGCATGAAGAAGATTTTTTCTTTTTTCTTCAGTCAATATGTTTAATTCCAAGAGCAGTTGCATGTAAATGGTTGGAAAAAAATCCAAAGTGGGAAAAACCACAAATGCTAAAGAAATCGATGAAGCTACTGAATCAACTGACTGAGGCAGAACTGGGAAGGAGAAGGTTAATACTGAAAATAAAAGCCAGTAGTAAGGGTGTTACTGGTGATATAATGAACAAAGAAATAGAATTTGCATATTTAATAGAGAGATATGAACCACAAGTAATATTAGGTGTAGAATCCTGGTTAAAAGAAAAATTACTAGACAATGAGGTTTTTCTCATGGTTACAGAGTGTACCACAGAGATAGAGGAGCAATAGAGCAATTGGTGGAGTTGTTTTCATACTGGTTAGCAAAAACTATTACAGTTCACTGATGTTCATAGATCATGACCATCAGTTACTTGGGGTAGATTTCTGGGGTAATTAAAAAAAAAAACAACAACAACAGGGAACAGGGTATTGGCTGCTTACCACAGTGGAAGAATGACTGATTAAGATGGAGCTCTTGGGGAGAAATTAAATTCATACTCAGATTTCAGAGGTGAGAATAGAATGATCATTATTTGTGGGGATTTAAATTTACCAGGTGTTAGCTGGATATGAAATAAGATTAATAACAAAAGGTAACAGAGATTTGCAAATACCTTAATAAGGGGAGAAGGGTTTACACAAGTCGTAGAGCAGAACACTAAGGCACAAAACATGGTGGATATCTTCCTAATAAAGCCGGATGATAGCTTTGTGGGGTGTCAAGTAACTAAAGGAATAAGTGATCACCAAGTAGTTCTGATGGATATTAGAGGATTCAGTAAACCAGTAGCCAAAATTGAAGGGGGAAATAGGTATAATTGTAAAAAGGCACAGATTCGAACTTGAAGAGATATTTCAGGGAAAGTTTCAGCAAATGGAACAAGTACACTAGAGTCAAAGTGGGAAGAATTCCAGGAGACAATAAGAAGGGGAGAAGAAATATTTATTCCTGTACAAAAAATAAACAAAAGTAGAGAACCTACATACTATACAGGTCTGGTCAAAATAATTGCAGCGATTTCACAATTTTTCTTTGGCTGTCATATTATAGGTACGATGATGGGGTTTGCTGTTTAAGACAAGTGGCTCTCCAAGTTTCGATCACACTAAATGCAAGCTTCCCGTGGTGGCCCCTTGAGCGCTAGAGGGCAAGATGGCTGAAAGTGAGAAAGCGTACATTGTTTTCGAATTTCATTCGACTCAGTCTGTGTTAACTGTTCAGCGACACTTTAGAACAAAGTTCGGCAAGGTTCCCCTGCATGCTAACACCATTCAGCGATGGTATCAACAGTTTAAAGCCATGGGATGCCTTTGTAAAGGTAAAACAATGAGTTCCCTCCTGTATCTGAAGAAACCGTTGAACGTGTGCGCGCCAGTTACATTTGTAGCCCACAGAAGTCTACTCACCGAGCGTGGTGGTGTAACGGCTAGCGTTCTGGCCTCGCATTCGGGAGGACGGCGGTTCGAATCCCCGTCCGGGCATCCAGATTTGGGTTTTCCATGGTTTCCCAAATCACTCCAGGCAAATGCCGGGATGCTTCCTTCAAAAGGCCATGGCTGAATTCCTTCCCATTCCTTGCCCCCCCCCCATCCTTTCCCGTCTCTAAAGACCTTGCTGTTGGAGAGACATTAAGCAGATAAAAAAAAGAAGTCTACTCCTCAAGCAAACAGGGAATTAGGTGTTCCACAGAAGACTGTTTGGAGAATCCTACAGAAGTGACTGTGTATGAAGCCTTACAGTTGCTACAAGCACTGTCACACAACAATGAAGTACGTCGTTTTCAATTCTGTGCCCAGTGTCTAGAACAAGACGAAACTTTCGCAGAAAAACTTGTGTTTAGTGATGGCCACTTTTCATGTGAGCACAATGTGCACATTTGGGGGACCGAAAACGCCCATGATTATGTGCAGCACGTTCGTGACTCTCCCAAAGTGAACGTGTTTTGCGCGACAGAGACATGCTGCATTGGGTATGGGAAGAACTCAATTATAGACTTGATGTGTGCAGAGTCACCAAAGGTGCACATGTTGAGCATCTGTAGACACTCAAAAAAACTTTCTCAGTTTGTTTATATATCTGTGTAATCTTGTAAGTATATGTCAAATAATAAATCTGTAGTAATTTTCTGAAATCACTGCAATCATTTTGACTAGCCCTGTAATAGGCAGGTGAAGAGATTAAAGAGGTTGGTATGAAGAGAAAATAACAGAGTTAAGAGACAGCAGGAAAGTAGGGAATATTTGAAACAACTAAATAATGAATTAATAATAGCAAAGAAGGTGGTTAAAGATGGGTTTATGAAGAGTATTATTGGTGCAGGGGGACCACTGACTGAAGCATCTAGAAATTTCTATGGCTATGTTAGAAAACTGATGGGAAGTGAGGGTGTTGGAACAGTTATAGATAAGGATGGGAAGAAGTTACTGAGGATTTGAAAAAGGCAGAGATTTTAAGTAACTGGTTTAGTGAGACCATTAGGGACAATTAATCAGACTTGAGAGGGTGTAAATCGGGGAAAGAGCTTAACAATACAATTAGAAATGAGCAGACCAAAAAATTTGAAATTCATTCTGAGGATATCATGAAGGAACTAACAAAACTGAAAAATGTAAAGGGGCTGATGTAGATAATATTACCACATATGTCTTAAAGATAGCAGGATATGACATTGTACCTTATCTTGAAATATTATTTAAATTGAGGACTGGAAAAGTGCTATAGTAGAACTGGTGTAATGCGGGTGTTAAGAGCGCAGAGTCGATAAACTATTTTGGTACAGAGACCAAGCCGGCAGAGAATACGTTACCTAGTGAGACAGAACAGTAAACTTTAGAATTAAATAGAGAGATTAAGCGTGGAGTGGACAGGCTGCACCAAGGGATAATCTCTGGTGTACAATGTGACAAGGAAACACGTGATTGGCTAGTTAGAACATGTGATAAAAAAAGAGTTATGATTGGCTGCAAGACTGAAAGTGTGGCAAGCAGCCATGATATAGTTAGTCTTTTACAAGTAGTGATGGTTGTTAAACGTGTCTGCCACTCGTGGTGGACTAGTATGTGTGCCATGTGCCATGTTCTGCAGTAGTGATGATGGTTGAGTTCATTCTGTAGTCACTTAATGACAATGTGTGTTATTTGGAATATTGGTCTACTAACTGCTAACCTGTTGTCTTTGAATTGTAGTATGATGCCTGACTTTCTTTTGTAATGCGGGACTGGTGCTGGCCTGAAATGGTGTTTTTTAAATTAAACATTTCAAAATTGATCCTCTGCATATTAACGAACTTTCTCTTGAAGTAACCAGCTAGTGACATGTATTTTCACTAAAAATCCTGATTAACTGTGGCTACTGTTCTTGACCAATGAATCTGTAAAATCCTACCCAGAGCCAAACAGTGTACACATTCTTACCTATCACAGTCCAAATTACTTCCATCACCTCTTATAAATCTCAGAAGCATATTGAAGCATGGAAGAGTGCTGTCTAACAGACTGAAGCAGAGTAGCGACAACATATGTGGGATGGCTATAAGTAGCTGTACATATACAATACCAGCCTCCCTATGAACATTTCGTCAGTACACCGTTATATAAAGGAAGGGTGAGAAGTAGAGTCGAAAATTGTAGGCCAATTAGTTTGACATCAGTGGTAGGTAAATTAATGGAGAGATTGATATTCAAGCACATCAGAAATATATGTGAGGAACATAAGTGGTTTTCAAGTTGGCAACATGGTTTTAGCAAAGGATGTTCATGCAAATCTCAGTTAGTAGGATATATGCAAGATATTTCGGATGAAATGGACAAGGGAGGCCAAACTGATGGTGTTGCACTAGATCTTTCAAAGTCCTTTGGTAAATAAAGTAAAAATATTGGAGTTGATGAGAAAGTGATTTGCTGAGTAGAAATCAAAATGTTTGAGTAGGAAATGGTATCAAAAGAGGTGGAAGTAAAGATGGGAGTGCCACAGGGTAGCATATTTGGACCATTGCTTTTCATTATTCTAATGAGTGGCTGTATTTATGGTTTACTATCAGAAGTTCAGTTATTTGCAGATGACATCATGCTATATAAAAGGATCAAAACTGTAGAGAACAGTGAACAGTTGCAGGGTGATCTGGACAGGATATCTAGCTGGGTTAGTAAACATAGGATGAAGATAAATGCAAAGAAAACTTATCAGATATACAAATAAAACACTAAAGGTTGAT
Source organism: Vandiemenella viatica (assembly GCA_031002005.1). Classification (NCBI taxonomy): domain Eukaryota; kingdom Metazoa; phylum Arthropoda; class Insecta; order Orthoptera; family Morabidae; genus Vandiemenella; species Vandiemenella viatica. Next base: position 234,252,916 of record CM061921.1, on the reverse strand, counting down.
TATGACTACAAGGTGGGATAAGAATTGCTTGCTGAAGACTTGAAATGTAAATATCTTGACATAACAATGTTATCTTTGTTCATGATTAATTGACTTTCGGGTTTTGCCGCGTTGTTTATTTCCTTACCTAAGCTTTTGGCTGGTATCCTCCAGCCTTCATCAGAGATACTGTTTATGTTGGCATAGCAACGAGCGCCAAGCATCGCAGAGTAAGAGGCCGCTATCTTCGTTGATGTTGTTGGTGTTTTTTAAAATTTCTGCTGCCTCTTTCACCCGTCGGGGCCACCACTGGTCTTCTCTCCACAGTAGCCTCGTTTCTTGAAATTTTACTTCATGCCCGGTATTAATAGCATGGCGGACTATGGCGGATTTGTCACTGTTGTTATATTTGTAGTGGCGGATATGTTCTTTAAGTCTCTCCGCCACAGTGCAACCTGTTTCGCCGATATAAACACTGTTACAACTGCAGGGGATTTCGTAAATACCCATAAGCTAGTGTGGGTGTAATTTGTCTTTTACCTTTGTTAGTGACTGACCAAGTTTTCAGTTAGCCTTATATACTATTCGCACCTCCACCCGCTTTAACAATTTCCCAATCTGGTCTGTGATGCCCTGTATGTATGGGAGACAGGCGAATTTTGTTGGCACATTAATATCATGGGATGGGTTGACGTCTCCCATAGGTTTTTTGGGTCTTAAAACCCTCCTGATCTCAGATTCACTATAGCCGTTGGCTTGGAATATTTTTGTAAGTGTCTCCATTTCTTCATTCAGACTTTCCAACAACATCAACGAAGATAGCGGCCTCTTACTCTGCGATGCTTGGCGCTCGTTGCTATGCCAACATAAACAGTATCTCTGACGAAGGCTGGAGGATACCAGCCGAAAGCTTAGGTAAGGAAATAAACAACGCGGCAAAACCCGAAAGTCAATTAATCATGAACAAAGATGGCCGTGGAAGTCTGAGAAATCAATGTTATCTTTGTTGTCCAGGTTGAACCACGTCAATTTATTGATAAATTGATGTGGTTCAACCTGGACAACCAAGATAACATCGACAATGACTGCGGAAGTCTGTGCACCTATTTGATAACAAGCTCAACTGGGCAGGTTGGACAGGTAGTAGGAAAAGGTTTCAAATTCCTTCACTTGTTGGAGAGAGTGATGAGGGGATGTACAAGAGAAGTAAATGAACTGGGTTACAAAACTTTGGTCAGTCCATTGCTTGAATATGGTGGCGTAGTATGGGAGCCACATTTTGGGTATCAAGTACAGGAGTTGGAGGGGGTACAAAGGAGGGCTGCTAGATTTGTCGGTAGAAATTACCGTAGAACAAAATCAGTAACCAATGTGATAAAAGAGCTGGAATGGGATTCATTAGAAGACAGGAGGAGGATGAAGAGAGTCATGGGAGTGTACAAAGCATATATTGGTGATGAAGTGTGGAAAGATATTGTGTTAGAATAAAAATTAATACATGGAAGGGGAAAGATGACCAGACCAGAAGCTGGCTGTTGATTTCAGGTACAAAGGTGTGGGAAGATTTTCTTTTGTAGGTGATCAGGGATCAGGGATTGTAATAAGTTACCAAGAGAACTGATGGATACTTTACCAGAATTGTTGAAACAATTTAAAGTTTAAATACGTAGAGGGCAAAAATAGGTGAGTACAGGAAGGGGGAGAAATGGGCAATTAAGTTAAATATCTGCGATGAAAAATGGACAAAATAGAGCTCAAAAAGGAAATTGAAGAACAAGTGACAGATGCTTACAAATGTTGCAAAATGCTTGTGTCAGATTCCACTTTTCTAACAGGTTTGCCTCCTGACCAAATTTTATTGGGTATAGGTGAGGCACTTTACGAAACTGGTGTTGATATATTGGCTGAAATTACGTTTTTTGAATCTGTTGTAAGCAATGTGATTTGTTACAAATTTTATTTCACTCAATAAAAGTATGTAAATGAAGTTGAAATTAAATTAAAAAGTCATGCTTGACAATTTCTGAAGATATAAATAAATAAAAATATTTGATTCTGTGGGGATTTGAACCCGGATCAGAAAATTGTGAAGCCAACATATCTCAAACACTAGGGTGCATTTGAAGAAACAACTGTACCACAGACATATATGGTGTGTACCCTTCAATATATATGCAGGAGATAGAAATCTATTCTTAACATGTCTGATGATCCCCAAGTTAGAATTAATGATCTTTAACTGTAAATCAGAATATATTGTTTGGATGCAGATTAGAAATCAACCATGGGTCTCCAAAGAGGTCATGCTGTGAATAAAACCTTAACTTGACACTTTGCATGGAAGATGGATTTGAGCAATAACATATTTCTGGCATTACAGTTGTTGACATTAAAGTTTTATAAATGACATGTAAGTGAGAAGAAAGAGGAAAACCAAACTTTTAAAGTGGTGGAAGAGGTGCAAAATTTTTTGAAGAGCTGGATGACTACCTTTAAATATACATCTAAAGATGAGACACATGTAAAATACAACTATTTATATCTTGTCTGAGAAACTAGCTGAAAAGAACCTAAGCATATGCAGACAAGGCAGTAGATACCGTATCTAGTAGTCTTGGAATACGAGAACTGTCTAGATAGTAACATACGTTTTAGCTGGTGTGGGAGTGGATGGGGCTAGTGCCACCATCTTGGCGTCAGTGTTCCTGCTCTCAGTACACAACCAGCCATGGTACCTTGCGCATCATGCATGTCGTACATTGTTTACAGTGGAGTGTTAAAATGAGCGTGGCAATTGAAAATCATGTCAGTTGTGAAGTGCAAGCTGTGATAAGATTTTTGTTGGTGAAAAATCACAAACTGATTTAAATTTATCGCCAGATTTGTGATTTGTACAACCAAGAAATAATGAGTGAAAGCCGAGTGATGCAGTGGTGCATTGATTTTATAAATGGCCGAACCAATGTTCACGATGAGGATCGTAGTGGTAGGCCTAGTCTTGTGAGTTATGAATTGGTGGCGAAAATCTGTTAAAATCATCGTTTCATGATTACGGAACCCTCAGAACATTTCTTCCAAATTTTACGGAGTTTAGTTCATGAAATTGTGGTTGGTAAACTTGGTTACTACAGATTTTGTGCCAGGTGGGTTCCGAAAATCCTAATGGAATACCACAAAAAACAGAGACTTGCTGCAGTGCTGACATTTCTGGAAGACTATGACAAAAGTGGAAACCAAGTTATTGATCATATTGTAACTGGCAACAACACTTGGGTAAAGCATGTCACCTGTGAAACAAAATGGCAGTCGATGGAATGGGGACATACGCATTCACCCAATAAACCGAAGAAGTGTCTGCAAACATTGTCAGCAGGAAAAATCATGGATACTGTAGTTAAGGACACTCAGTGAGTGGTTCTCATAGATTTTCTTGAACATGGCTAAACAATCAACTCTTAGAGGTATTGCGAAACACTCAGAAAATTAAGATGAGCAAAACAAAACAAGCGTAGGGGAAAACTCAGCGAGAAAGTTTTGTTTCTCCACGACAACGCTCGTCCACACACGGCCAATTGTACCCAAGAGCTCTTGGATTGTTTTGGATAGGAAGTTTTCAATCATCCACCGAGCGACTACCACTTGTTCCCAGTGATGAAGGCGTGGCTCGCTACGCAACACTTTGACACGGACACTGAACTGCATGCCGGTGTAAACCAGTGGTTGAACTTGCAGGCAGTAGATTTCTACAGAGAGGGTATTGAAAAGCTTGTACCACGTTATGATAAGTGCCTTAATTTAAATGGTGATTATGTAGAAAAATAGCCTAAGAGTTTATCTCCAAAATGTATATTAAAAAAATTGTTTTTTTTTTTCACATTGTTTATTTTTTTATTTCAAAACGTCTGTTACTTTCTGGACATGCCTCGTATTCTAACTTCTTTACTTCAAAGCATAATGAAAGGTCACAAATAATAAAGGATATGCCTGCAAACAAAAATCTGCAAACTGGCAATCACTTATTTGTGGAGTGTAGCCCCCAGGTAGTCTATCTTTCCTCTGTGTATCTGCAAAATTTTAAATTTATCACTTGTCTGGAAAAAAAATTCTCTTCCTACCAAACAGATTAATATAGTCTGTGTAAGATATGACATATTGCTGTGGTATTTGTGTGACTAATTCATATAATTAAAATCTTGCTACCCAGAGGCATATGCTTTCCAGACATCAAACAAAGAACAACATAAGAAATTGGAAAGAAAAGATGGGAAACTTAAACTGACTTGTGTTTGCTTGTTAAATATAACATCTGACAATAAGATAAAGAAAATTTTTTTATACAGGGTTGACATCTGACATACTATGAGTGGAACTGTTACACCACAAGACCCTTTCAGAACCAAAGGTACAACAGGCCTAGGTTCAAATCCAGCTGTCAAGATTGAAGTTGTTAGGTGGATTTCCACAATCACCTAAAGGAATGCTGGAACAGTCTGCAATCTCCACATCATAAACTACACATTTCACAAACATAACTACACTTACTACGTGGGACATAAGTTACATGTTTTACTAACAGATGGCGACACATCTGCTGCACCCTATAAAAATTATAAAAAGTCAATCAATCCAGCAGTAGATGGCACCTTGCTTAACAACTTGTTGGGTGGTAGTAAATGACAAAGCCATTCATGAATTGAATTTTGAGTTCTGTATGATGCAAGTAAATAATTGTTTATAGTGACTGGTAACTTTTTCTCTCACAGAATAAACAAATTTATGAAATAACTGGATGTTGTGGGTTATTTTACTCAATGGTAGCTGGTATGCTATAAATATATAATGAATCTGCCAATGCAATTGATTATGTTCATCTGTTTATTTATGAAAGATATTTCACTTAATTCTCAGAAGTGCCTGTAGTGGGTTTTTTACTTTCCAGCAACTGCTGGAGATGCTTCTGAAAAAGAAGTCAAATACATTCATTTAATAAACAAATGAACAACATCAGTTGCATTGGCAGATATATATATATTATAAATTCATGATTTAGAAGATATACAATGTTGACTGCAAACAACCTTTATTCTTAAACTGAAGGTGTAGTTCACAGGTTGGTTGCTTCTGAGCAATTGTTAGAATTAGCTTTAATAAGATTCTGTGCATGATATATATTGTGCCTATAATATCTAATTACAGATTGATGCCTATAAGGTTAAAAACTACTCTGAACTGAAAAGAAAAAACAACAGCTAGTATTTAAGAAGTCATTGCAATCATCATTGGTTTTACACTCCAGTGGACCATGTTATAAGAACCCAAGAATCGGATGGTCATGCTGAAGAAATAAGAAAAGATCAATCTGAAATAAACCTGTTAACACAACCCCCCCCCCCCCCACACACACACACACATCTTCTCACCTTCGTTTGTTTTTCTGTTTTTAAATATATTGGAAATTGATTCTCTTCAAGAGACAGGTTCGACAGTAGAATGATATAGTGATGGCTTTCCTGTCATATTATGCCGACTCGGTGTTGTTTGGGACCAATCCTTTGTTACTAACAACTTTCTATATTCCATTCTGGCAAATAAATTCTTAATCCACGTGAACGAAGTCGCAGGTATCAGCTGGTTTTCTGTATATTTTTGTTGCACCGATTCATAAATCTTGAGCTAATGGGAGAGAAAGATTATATCTCCATAGATTGATTTTGAAGGCTTCTATTTTGAATAATAGAATAATGAATCCTTTATTCTAATTATCTAATTATTCTGTTATCCTTCCACATACCATAGCTTATATTACCCTGTATATCCAGTATATTCCAACTGCCCCTTTTGGTCTGATTAACATCCACATTAAACGCATCAATATCCTCTTTATAACTCCCTCTACTTCTAACCAGGAAACATCTTCCACATCAGTCCTATTTTGATGAAAATTTTGTTTCCCCAATTTCTTATCTTTACTGTAGTTTCTATTTTAATTTATCTAAGCAATTTATCTCTACATAATTGCATCTCCCTTGCTATCTTATTGACTTTGTGCACTATCTCCTCCACCTTTGCATACTGAAACTGTTATTCCCTCAGTGATTTTCCTTTTATTTCTTACAATGCTGTACAGCAGTATCTTATTTTTTATCAACATTTTATCTTGTCTGCCTACTTGTGTACAGTCTTCTCTTTTTTGTCTTTACCAGCATCTAAATTTCTAACCTCTTTTCTTAGAATGATATTAGTTTCTGCTCTATTTCTTGCATATCTACAACCTTTCTTGATTTAAATAGAACTTACGTTGCCTGATTCCTCTGTCTTATGACTTTTTTTATATTTTAATTCCACCACTAAGTTGTAAGCTAACCTAAAAATGTTTAACTTCGTAATAAAATTTGTTCTCAGAACAGCGAGTTCAGTTAAATAGCAGTTCAGAACAGTTTTAAAGTCATTTGCTTACATAATTCAAGTCATAAATCAGATTAAATAGTTATAGAAAGTCAGAACGTAATATTAGCATACTTGGTATTTCAGATTTCTTTTGTATTAGTGATTTTTCTAACTATGGATCTACACTCAGTATCCCTTTGATTAGCTATTTTCATCCCCTTACCAGCAACCTCTAATCTAAAAAAAGGCACAGTCCTGACCCCGTCACCACTGGAAGAGGGCTCCCTTACAGCCTTAGCTAACAACTGAGAAAGTATTTCCTTGCCCCTACTATTTAGGTGTAGGCCATGCCTAGTGAAGCCCCACCTACTAATGGTCTCCACAGGCACAACTCCCATGACAGAACTAATGCTGTTCCCAAGCAGCACCCCCATTTCCACATTTACCCGCCTCACTGCTTGGTTCAATTGCAGTTGGTCATGGTGACTTAGGACTAGCATGAGCTCCACTCTAGTGTGTTGTGCCTCCTTCAACACTTTCTTCAGGTCACTCTCTATACTATAACTAGCATTTCAATCAATACTGTTATCCACACGTCCCACTATCACTACACTATCCTCCTTGGTGAAACCCGTACAAAGTGAACCTATATCCTCTATTACCTGACCTAAAGTTGCACTAGGTTTGAAAAAACTTGTGACCTGGTAACCTGTGCCCAGCTGATCCTGCAAAAGAGGACCTACACCTCTCCTGTGACTACTACCTAGCAGCAGAAACCTTTTCTTCCTATTTTTTCCTTGCACACCCCTATTCCTAAAGGTTTGCTGTACCTTATCTACTCCTACATCTACAAGAGGCTCGTCCCCTCCTGACTCTGGTAATAGGCCAAACCTATTTTTCCCAACAATTACTGGAGTGTCTGGCTTCTTCAACCTGTTTACTGTTTTACCCCTATGACCTGTTATCAGCTCCAAACCATCCTTATCGCCCTCTTCTCCATACCCACCATCTCTACTTTCTGCCACTATGGGCTGAGCCTCCACATGCGAGGCCTCCAAAGGCTTAGCCACTTTAGGCCAAGTCTCTACAGGCCAAGCTTCAAGGGCCCTGACTCTTTCCAACAACTTTCTGATTGTTTTGTCTTTATCCCTCATCCTTAAGCCCATCGCCCTGAGCCTTTCATCCCTAATGCAAAGTGGACAAAACCATGGGAGAGCCTTATTTATTTCCAACTTTCCCTCTCCACTGCATGCTCAATGAGAGTCCTTCCTACACCTACTGCACCCCATATAATTCTTCATGTTCCTGCAACAGGCACCACACTTTCCAGACATGATTTTTCCCAAATACTTCAAGTACCATCCAAACAAATTTTAAAATAGCAAGAACAATACGCTATTACAAATTGAAATATGGTATTACCATTGGTAGAATATTATATAAAGTAGTAGCTTTTTAAACTACCAGACTCTAATTTAGGACAGTTTAACCAGACTACTCACACAACACCAACTGTATTCCTGATAGCTGTAACTAGATTAGGATACCACTGACCTGGAATAGTACTACTAAACTCTGCTACATATGAGTTAATTGAAGATTAATCAAACAATTTCCTTACTCACTGTCCAAGTCTACAGACACACAATTTATTTTAAAATACAACAGCTGTATCAATCTATAGGTTCTACTGTACTGAGCTGTTACAAGACCTTCTACACACTTGTTTTGCTACAGAACTCTAAATCCACTAAATACCAATGTGCACACTACTGTACTGTTAAATTATAAATACCTGTTTTTGTTAAGCAAGTGAGTTATCATAATGTCTACTTCCCTCAGTTTTTAGAAAATTTGTTTGTTAAACCTGTATCAACTTTCCCAAACACCTTTGCTGCGTAGTTTAAACCAACACTAATTTTCTCAAATTGTAAATTTAACCTATACCTGACCCTACTTTCTGGTTAGTAGTGAGCAGCACTTTCTTGTATTTATTTCCCTTGATACTGATATTCTTAACTACAACCTAAACCATCAAGAATATAATTTCAAAGCATAATTTAACAGTAATTTAATATAGCATGCCAAGCAAACTCTCGATATCTCACGTAGGATAATTTGCACAGAATACGTTTTTCACCAGTTACTGGACAAACAAAGCTGTTTCAAACACTAAACCCATTAGTAATAAGTTTTTTCCCTCACTGATAATGGATTTATTCCCTTAAAGCGTTGTTAGTAAAATGTAAACACACACGCGTGCTTCGGGTTTATTTGAACCAACACCTTTCTGAACTATTTAAACTACGAAACTTATATTACATGGAATTTTTTCACTTAATTACACTGAAAAAACAACCAAACAAATATTTGTACACGTTGTTTAATGTTTAAAAGTGATTTTGATGCTTGTGTTGCTACATAATGCTTTCATTAACTGTTCCTGGTGTGAAAAATAAATTAGATCTTATGTTAATTTTGTAAAAATAAATTTGTAATGGTACAGACAGTGAATGGTAGAAAAAAAAAAGAATGCATGAAGTGAAAAAAAAATCATAGTCCCAAGTGGTTATCAAACCCATGACACTTTGCACCATTATCTGTACAGCTAATCAGCCATTCAACTTAAATGGCTTTTCGACTGGTATACACTCAGCAATTGAGATATCTGAGGTCTTATACTATTTCCATGTTGGCTTTGAAGACCTATCTCTGTGAATATACAAAAATAAATGTAATAAGGCACTAAAAAACTTTGAAGTTAAGAACAGATGTTAATCTCCTGCTCCAGCACCAGGTCACATAGAGTCATAAGGTATGCTGCAGATTTTAAGCTAGGTGTGAAGCTTTCAAACTGTGAAAACTCTATCAAAACCTGTTTAGTAATTATTGGATGCATGGCCTGCTACATATTTATATACATAAGATTTACATCTATTCAATGCAGAAGACAGTCCTTTTCAGCACATATATTAATGTGCAAGAAAATAGTAATTACAGTGGATAGTTATGTATGTTCTCTTTCAAATATACATTATATATACATACATATATTTTTTATTTTTATTTTACAGTGATGCTGATATAACAGTTATGGATACTGATGGTGCCATTCAAACTGTAACAGTGGTGGGTATTGATGATTACGGTTTTTTGTTTGTCAGAGATAAATATGGAAACTGTTTTTCCGTACACCCTGATGGAAATTCATTTGACATGAGTAGGGGGCTTGTAAAACCAAAACAGACATACAGATTTCCATAGCTGGTATGGAAATTTCCACCGGAGTGTGCACTCCACGGCAATTAATAAACAACTTCAATTGGTTGGTTCCTTCATTGGTCAAATTTCATATTCATGCTTTGTTACTGGCACAATGCCAGTACAGACACAAAAATATTGTCATTCAGGACCCTTCCTGATAATTTTTTAACTGCTGTATGTACAACGCAGCACTTTAAGCATAGCAGTCTCTTTGAAAATTATCTTGAGCCAACATTTCTCCATACTATATAAAATGAAGTCTCAGCTAAGCTTCACTTGACATATGATTTTTGGTTACTGGTCACAATGAAACAGAAAGCTACTCTACAAATTCTTTATTGAATATATTATTTTATAGAATTAGAACCGGAAGGTAATATTGTTGTGAAACATGCATATAAGTGCTAACCACTCTGTCCCATTCTAATCACTTTTTATTTTTTTTGCCTGAAATCCCATGAAAGCACATAGACTACAGTGTAAACTAGGTTTGTTTGGAGAGAAGCATATTGAATTTTGAATGAAAGTCGACCAACTGAAATGAACTAAAATCTAATGAGAGAATTCTAAATAGCTTGTATCCAACGTTTATTCCATCAAGTACAAGAATAACATTTTTAAAGTTTTTATTGTATTCGCTGATATTATTCATGATTTTACTTGCACATATTCTCAAATTTACCTTAATTTAACATGTATAATAGCTTTAGAGATTACGTTATAAAAAGGCCTCATGCATTTCAGGAGACTGAAGTCATATTCGATTTGCAAGAATTTTGTAAATTGACTTACTGGAAAAGCTTAATATGTACAGTAAACATCACTGTGACTATGGTTTAGTTAAATACTGTAGTCCTTACTACTTGCCTTCTATTCTGAATTTATAACACTTCAGAAATTTCTGTCAAAAATACTTGCAGATTAATAAAATGCTGTAATGGAGTCTGTGTGGTAATGTTAGCGACAAGATTTTAAGATGTTAATCTATGATTTCTCTGTTTAATAGTGAATGTGACAGACCTTCTTATGTTTTTTGTTGGTGTGCTAGTACAATTTTGACTGCCTTACAGTGGTTCTTGGTCTAAAAAAATTAATGGATATTTTGGTACCTTGTGTGCTGTAGCTGTAGATCTGTTGACACATGCACATGTGAACAATGTATAGGGAACAAGAAACAGGCTTTAGCAGGGTGAAGATTTCAATGAGTACCATATCAATAGATTTGGAAAATTACATTCATTTCCAGTCAATAATATCCAAAGGGGGAATATTAGAATTGTGGTCACTATCTGTATTTATGAGTGTCCTAAAAAAAAAAAAAAAAAAAGGTTAAACCCTTTTAAAAGAAAGGTATGTATCATTTTCCTAATTTACTAAAATATTGAACAACTTCATCCTCAATGTGATGAAAAATTCACATTTTTGTGTAGAAAAATTAAATTCATGAACTCATTCTAGAAAAATCATTTTTGGGACAAGTACCGAATACATCATTGCTGAATATGAAAACGGTCACCTATAAAGTACTCCCTTTGGAAAGTTATGCTCTGCTGCCAGCACTCAGTGTGTGCTCTGGAGCAAAGTCGAAACAATTTATCTGGAGGGGCAAGTCTGCTGACTTCATTATCTAACCTTCTAATTTTTCCTGAGCCAGGGTTGCAGATGTACTAAATAGTGTCATCGAAGGATGTGCTCTTTATCAAAACAACTAATGAGTTCTGTTTTAAAGGTTATCTACAGCATAACTGATTTAGAATTTCAGTATTCAATGCAGTTATTAACAAAATAATGTAAATTAGCTTCAGGTCAAATTTTTAGCTGTAGCTCGCCTTCAGTGGGAAAATCCATCACTTCATCAAATGGATATATAAATAGATCCTGATTCTTTCAGACAGTTGGATGCTTCATAAATAAATGACAAAAATTCAATATTCCACAGCCAAAAGTTGATTTCATGCTTGTTAACTTCTTGGTCTGATCAAAGACTGGCATAGAATTTGTAAATCAGTAACAATACATTGAGCCAAACTAATTTCATTATGAACAAGTTTTCATAACTAAAAGTATTAATTCTGTGGTCTGATCAATGACTGACATGCAATTTGTCAATCAGTAGCATAATATTGATCCAAACCGGTTTTGTCGTGAACAAATTTTCAGAATTAAAAGTATAGATTTATGGTGTGTAGAGTGTAGTAACTACTCCTGATGTCTGTTGACTGTCAATGGCCGTGTCATACTGCCTTAAAATTAAAAACAACAAAATTAAAAATGTTATTTTTGGAAACAATTATTGTAACAAATAATATTTGTATACTTATTATTACTTATTTGCAGCATTAGTATGATATTGTAATAAACCTAAACTGTAAAATTTGAAACCATATAATGTGGATAATTTCATATTATACTACATCTACACCAGACGGTGTAAGTGTTTCTGTGATATGAAGTTAAGAAAAAGACAGTCTTTGCACATTACTAAAAGTATTAATAAAAATGATACCAGCATATTTTCTTGTGTGGAATCCACTATTGTATTAGACAAGAATTTGTTTCTTTGTATGTTAACTTTGACATTGTAAAAATCCACCATGTTCATTGTTTATGAATTATTTTATCAACTGTTAATAAAAAAAAATGTTGATAATGAGGCTGCTTTGGTATTCTAAAATGAAATTCCAATTTTTAGATTCTCCCCCATAATCCTGACAAATCCTGAGGAACATTATCTTTCTTTTCTAACCCCATATCAAACATAGATATTCAAACTGACCCCTTGAATACCTTTCTTTCCTGTTTCTCAAGGTCCCATAAAAATTAATGTACGTTAATAAAACCATAAATTTTACCTATTTCTGTTGTGGACATTACATTTCAATGCTAATTAGCATCACTGCCACATATACTGTAATTGCCAATTTAATTTAGTCATGAATGATCTGCTCTAGTTAAGTAATCAGGAAATACTTAATGTTTGAGATAAAATATTTTGAGATCCCATATTACATACCCAACTGCACCTCCACTGCCTGCAACCCCAAAACCCTCCAACAGACTTACCATTTCAACCTCATGCCAATCTTTAACGTGTGTTTACATATTACTGGGTATCTTAGATGCATGTTGCTCATATATTTAAAGTCATTATAGCACAGAGGTGCATTAATGGACTTTGTGAGAGATTCCATTGTTGGTTTACATGGCAGGGATTCCACTATCTGTGCACTTCAGACAGGCAGCATAATCAAGTAGGTGAAGAAAGTTCAGGGTGATCCCAAATGTAGTAGTCATTTGTCCTCCGCATAGAAACTCTAATCTGTTAAAAAATACTCTTCTTGTGTCTGCACACCATTCTTCCAGATGTCCTGCCATTTTTTTAAACATTTCAGGAAGGTCTCTCTTGGAAAGAAGTAACTTAATCACTGCAGTCTGCAATGATGGGTACTAAACTCCTTACAGATGAATTTTTGGCTTTGGTAACATCAAATAATTAAAGGAAACCATTTTGGGAAAACAGTGAGCCTTGCTGGCTAATAATAAGCAACTTTCATCATTTTGTAACAAATGATAATCAGATATGCATTAACTGGAATTGGTAATAAGCTGACTGGCAGCAACAGGCGTCCTTTGTGGATGGAAAAATTATTCTGATGTGTGCTTGACAGGGCCGCATTTAGGCTTTGGGCCCCTGTCAGCATTGACGTAATAATTTTAATGGTGTAAGGAACCTGACCGACACTGGGGTTGGTATCGACTAAGTACCTTATCTAACAGTCTTGGTGGCACCTCACTGTCCAATGAAAGTTTGTTGCATATTTTAATTTAACTTGACCATGTTGCCAGGATACAACAAGAATGCTAACAGGTCGCCACAATATTTAATGACCCAAATATTGAAAAGGTATGGTAACAGCTACAGAAATGAAACAGTTCACTTTCCAAAATTCTTCCAGTTTATTAAAATGAAAATTCAAAGTTCAAACAGCATTCTTAAGTTGCGTAGGCTAATCGAACAATCGATCCAAAAGTTACAGGTTATGGAGAGAGGTAACACCGAACAAACCCCAAAGAAAAGTTACAAGTTCATGTCAAACCAAAGCCACGCCCCTTCCATAATGGCTGACTCCAGAAATGCCAACATAACTCCCGCACTCCAACCTAACGTCGGAATAGCCAACACACCAACACACGCTTAGATCATCTTACTAACAAGACTGCAACCCGGAAAAAGACAATAGCGTCACCTCGGCCTCTAATTTATACCTTCGCTGACGTCAGAGCCAGAACGCCGCTTTCTGCCCACACTTTAACGAATTAGATCGGAAATATCTCAGTAACTAAACAGTTATCCAAAACTTTAAGTGTGGCAGTGTTTCGACATATTTAATTGTGAAATAGTGAATATTTAATGAATAATTTTAAGCAACTGGTTTAAAAGTTCCCAGCGTAGAAGTGGACTACTTTCCTACCTGGGGATTTACTATTATGCTGAAAATTCCTACATTTCGTCATTTTATTAATGCCACGATTTATGCAAATTATTTTATTCTCACTGTGATCTACAAAAATTCGCGAGTTTATTGGTGTGATTTTTATTAAGATTGGTGCAGGGAAAGATTAACCACGCTGTAACCAAAGTGTGATTTTTGTTTTAATTTTATAACTTTATTTCTAGGACTTTTATTGCAAATATAAAATTACCACGAGATTCTCTGAATTAAATCGCGTATTCTGAAAGTTGTCTCATCTCTGTATCTACTTTAGATCGGTTGGAAAATATTTCTAAACTCCACACGTGGATGCAATTTTAAGATCTCTATAGCATCGGTTCTATTGCTGGTAATTACTTGAAATAATTATACGTGATCTTAGATTTTTGGTTCTTTCCGGAAATCTACTTTTTATTTTGAATGTCCTCTAGGATTTTGAGATAAAAATTATTTAGAGTGAAGTGCAACTGACGAAGCATTAAAAAATTGATTTAAGTTATTTAAACGTCCTGAAACTACGAAATTTTAGTGAATTTATCTTTTAATCGCCTGATTACTTCCCTACAATTACTTTATTTGGTTCGAAAGTATGTTAAAACAGTGAAATGCCAAATATTAGAAATTACTTGTGCACTGAACTGGATTATTATGGATTATCATATCAAAGGTTAGTAAAAGGTGTTAATATCACTACAGAAAGTTACTTTAGTTGGTTTATTTGCTATTAAGTTACTTTATTGCTCCTAAAATTGGTTTAAAATGACAAAATGTTCCCCAGTTAGCAATTCCTAAGTCCAAGGTAATATTATTACTGATTGTTTAATTTCCAGTTGACTAAAAGTTTGTTTATTATTATTCAGAGTTTATATTCGGCGTTTAGCAACTACTAAAGGTCTTTACTACATTCAAATTGGTTTAGAAACTACGAAGTTAACTTATATCAAAATCTATTATTTGAAATTGAAGTTGTGGGATTTAATCTCTTTCCTCCCAACCTGATGTCTTCTTTTTGTTATTAAAGGTTTATTTAGAGCCTTTATTTAATTATGGGTGCATTTATTATCCCTAAAAGGTTTTATTTAGTGTGATAGGTTACGGTATCTCTATGCCATACAAAGCCTTACTCTCATAACCTAACCATGAAACGAAACTATCTTCTACTACAGAGTAAACTTTCCCTCTAATGTCTAAAGGTGAGAGGCTAGAATTTAACCAAAATTCTAAGATGCTTACATGCCCCCCGAAGATTGAGGTTATTTTCCCAAGAAAACTAACTGAATATCTTGAAAAATAGAAGAAAAAAAATTTAAATTCCCCAAATGAAATGAATTACTCCCACAAAATCTAACTATCTCTTGTTGGTTCGGTTCTCTCTCCATCATTCATACTCAAAACAAAATATTATCATTTATAACAATCTCAAAACTTTAACTCTCTCTCACAAGATTATTACAAAAATTTTCAAACTCATTCACTCTTAAAGATTGATATTACTGAGAATTTATGATCAAATAACAAAAATGTAAAAATATAAAAAATGATCACAAACTTATAAGCATGTGTGTTCTCACAAAATTGTCGAACTATCCAACATATTATCAATATAAAACATAAATTGTGTACATGTAAATTACAAAAGTACATTGGCAAATATTATACAAGGAATATTCGATCTGTTTTAAGAAAGAAAAACCTTAAGGTTTAATATTTTATAAGCATAAACATAAGGAACAAAATGGTGTTTTACAAATAATCTTTCTTTACAATTCCATATTGGAAAGTCTTTCGTTCTGTGAACGTCTTTGTTTGCATATTACACTGTTTTATTATGGCCTTACCACCTTCCCCTTTTTACACCTCACACCCTTGTTACATAACTCCCTAAATGGGTGAAAACCCAAGTCCTGTCACGGTCGCCATGTAAGGAACCTGACCGACACTGGGGTTGGTATCGACTAAGTACCTTATCTAACAGTCTTGGTGGCACCTCACTGTCCAATGAAAGTTTGTTGCATATTTTAATTTAACTTGACCATGTTGCCAGGATACAACAAGAATGCTAACAGGTCGCCACAATATTTAATGACCCAAATATTGAAAAGGTATGGTAACAGCTACAGAAATGAAACAGTTCACTTTCCAAAATTCTTCCAGTTTATTAAAATGAAAATTCAAAGTTCAAACAGCATTCTTAAGTTGCGTAGGCTAATCGAACAATCGATCCAAAAGTTACAGGTTATGGAGAGAGGTAACACCGAACAAACCCCAAAGAAAAGTTACAAGTTCATGTCAAACCAAAGCCACGCCCCTTCCATAATGGCTGACTCCAGAAATGCCAACATAACTCCCGCACTCCAACCTAACGTCGGAATAGCCAACACACCAACACACGCTTAGATCATCTTACTAACAAGACTGCAACCCGGAAAAAGACAATAGCGTCACCTCGGCCTCTAATTTATACCTTCGCTGACGTCAGAGCCAGAACGCCGCTTTCTGCCCACACTTTAACGAATTAGATCGGAAATATCTCAGTAACTAAACAGTTATCCAAAACTTTAAGTGTGGCAGTGTTTCGACATATTTAATTGTGAAATAGTGAATATTTAATGAATAATTTTAAGCAACTGGTTTAAAAGTTCCCAGCGTAGAAGTGGACTACTTTCCTACCTGGGGATTTACTATTATGCTGAAAATTCCTACATTTCGTCATTTTATTAATGCCACGATTTATGCAAATTATTTTATTCTCACTGTGATCTACAAAAATTCGCGAGTTTATTGGTGTGATTTTTATTAAGATTGGTGCAGGGAAAGATTAACCACGCTGTAACCAAAGTGTGATTTTTGTTTTAATTTTATAACTTTATTTCTAGGACTTTTATTGCAAATATAAAATTACCACGAGATTCTCTGAATTAAATCGCGTATTCTGAAAGTTGTCTCATCTCTGTATCTACTTTAGATCGGTTGGAAAATATTTCTAAACTCCACACGTGGATGCAATTTTAAGATCTCTATAGCATCGGTTCTATTGCTGGTAATTACTTGAAATAATTATACGTGATCTTAGATTTTTGGTTCTTTCCGGAAATCTACTTTTTATTTTGAATGTCCTCTAGGATTTTGAGATAAAAATTATTTAGAGTGAAGTGCAACTGACGAAGCATTAAAAATTGATTTAAGTTATTTAAACGTCCTGAAACTACGAAATTTTAGTGAATTTATCTTTTAATCGCCTGATTACTTCCCTACAATTACTTTATTTGGTTCGAAAGTATGTTAAAACAGTGAAATGCCAAATATTAGAAATTACTTGTGCACTGAACTGGATTATTATGGATTATCATATCAAAGGTTAGTAAAAGGTGTTAATATCACTACAGAAAGTTACTTTAGTTGGTTTATTTGCTATTAAGTTACTTTATTGCTCCTAAAATTGGTTTAAAATGACAAAATGTTCCCCAGTTAGCAATTCCTAAGTCCAAGGTAATATTATTACTGATTGTTTAATTTCCAGTTGACTAAAAGTTTGTTTATTATTATTCAGAGTTTATATTCGGCGTTTAGCAACTACTAAAGGTCTTTACTACATTCAAATTGGTTTAGAAACTACGAAGTTAACTTATATCAAAATCTATTATTTGAAATTGAAGTTGTGGGATTTAATCTCTTTCCTCCCAACCTGATGTCTTCTTTTTGTTATTAAAGGTTTATTTAGAGCCTTTATTTAATTATGGGTGCATTTATTATCCCTAAAAGGTTTTATTTAGTGTGATAGGTTACGGTATCTCTATGCCATACAAAGCCTTACTCTCATAACCTAACCATGAAACGAAACTATCTTCTACTACAGAGTAAACTTTCCCTCTAATGTCTAAAGGTGAGAGGCTAGAATTTAACCAAAATTCTAAGATGCTTACAATGGGTTACCTTTATTTTTTAGCTCTACTGCTGTCCTAGGTGGGGGACCCTCTGGCTGTGGTGCTGGTGTAGGCCCTTCCCCCCTTTTTGTGGTACAGGCCCCCCTTTGTGGTGCGGGCTCCTAGGCTACAGCCTAGGTAGCCTATGCTTAAATGCGGCCCTGGTGCTTGAAGATTAACACAACTATGAATAAGAGCACACATCATGTGATTAATTTATTTCTGTAAGGAACTTTAAGAACCATTTTTTTTTAATATTACTTTCATGAATCCTATCCTTAAAGTACTTAAGCTCAGTGGTGATCTACTAACCGCCACTTCATTCGTAAGAAGCTACAGATATCTGTATATGAGATATGACCTGTATTCTTTGTCTTTTAGGTTCCTCCTCATAAGATGACTTTTCAGTGTTGCTATACCTGTAAGACATTTCAGTGTTTTCCAACTGACTCCAGTTGGAGAATCTTGTGAGGGTGGATAGCATTAAGGTGGTTGAATATTATGAAGGTCTTTTTTTTTAATTCAGTCCTCCAATAGGTTATTCTGCACCTAGGAGGAGTGATTCATCAAATGTCTTCTTGGACTTTTCATTATATTTTGTGATTTTTTTTTTTTTTTTTTTGTGGATAATGGGGTTCACCAGTCAAGTTGCTTTGAACACTCCATCTTGAGAAGTAACCTCCACGAAGCATGTAATTTCTCCATGAACCAGAAGGATAGCACTAGGATGACACTAGCTTATGTTTAGCTTTTGTCGGAGATTATTCCATATTGTAACCTTGTGTCATGTCTTATAATGGTAATGTTTATTATTGAGAATCCAGTTGAACTACAACTTCAAATTTTTCAGTTTATATGTGAATTCAAGCACTTCACTCTCCAATAAAATGCCGAGTTTATGTTTTGCACTGCATGTGTGTTGGGGTGCAAGGCACTTTCTTACATTTGTGTGATATTTTTAAAAAAAATTCAGTTATAGTAAGATGGCACACCAGTGAGGTAGATTTAGAGCCTTGTCTCTGTTGGCTGAAATCTGTGGTGATATGACTTGAGTTTCAGATCAGTGTCTTGGGTTATCAAGAATTAGCCAATTACACAGCTCAACAAAAATATTGCCCTTGGTATATCTGCAGATTTCTATGATTCAGAATATATAATTTATGAATTAAATCATGACTGTACCATATTGGCTCCAGTTCTTATGTTATTGATGAATATTTATAAATGCTGATAATATTTAATTTTTTAACTCTGCTCATATACTGAAATGCACATTTACCTAATGCATTTGTACATGATGCAATGTTGGGTCCCTATCTGTCCCTTACCATGAATAACAGACAAAAATATTTGGTATATCAACAATATTGGAAGATGCACAACATGCATTTGGTAAACCATTGTCATTTTATGATCAGTACCTTTTTTATATTTTATTTATTGATTCTTCAAATGAAAATTCCCTCTAGAAATATGAATTCGTTGCAAGTAATTGCCAAAATATAATCCTGATGTACTTTGCTACACCTATGGTGTGCATACAGCAGTAAAGCAGAGAGGAGAGAGGAAATGTCGCAAACTTTGTGGAGGTTTATACTGCTTATTTTGCACTACAAACTGAAAAGCAAGATAAGTCATGGGTTCTTTTATAAGGTTTGTAAATCTTGTTTTGAATGAGTCTTTGCACTTGAGGAAGATAAGAGAACACACTGGTTTAGATTTCGGTATCCCTATGATCTGGAGCGAACCCATCAATCATTTCAATGATTGCTACTTTTGCACAGTGGCTGCCAAAGGCTTTAATCAGTATAAAATGTGTGAAAATCCTGATTTAGAATCTGTAAACTATACTACGTTACCCAATGAAGAATTTCCTCAGCCTATTTAAGCCTTACAATTGGAATGTATGCCATCAAAAGCAATGGTACTACCAGGTTTGCAGCAGTATACAATCTACAGGTAAAAGTGAAAATGAATATGTTGGATAAATGTCAGCACCATAGATGTTTTCTCAAAATAAGCTTACTGATTAGACACAAACTCTGACTTATACAAAGTCTGAATTTATCAAAGCAGACACCAGAACTATTAGCATCAAGACTAAAGAAAAAGAATTTATTGCAACTAGACATTATGATTACAGTATACAGAATAAGGGGAAAAGAAATTTTATCAAACTTTAGTAGTGATGAAGAGCTTGTGTTGCAAAGTTACTTCTAGTCATGGGTTTATCTATACTAATATTATAAATGCGAAAGTAACTCTGTCTGTCTGTTTGTTACGTTTCTTGGGCTATACCGCTAAACCAATTGTGATGAAATTTGACAAGGAGATGCGAATTGGCATTATGATGGACATTGGATACTTTTTCTGTATGAATGGTACATATTGTCATGTAATTTAGAAAAATTACCAAAACTGGGATAGACAGACACTTAGGATGTGTAAGACTCTGTAGTACCTCAACGGTTAGTGGGCTGGTAGCTCAGTGGTTAACGTGCTTGCTTACTAATGTTTGGACCGTGATCTCCAGTTCAAATCCCAATGGAGGCAAAGATTTTTAATAATTGTTTTTGATCATATGAGCCATGCCTGGATGTTCAGTTTTCCATGTTATACTGTAGATACCCCAAATTTAGACGTGTAATGCTTGGCAAATAGTACACGGTCTAACAATGCTGTAGGTGTACACTATTTTACACTATATTGATCACTGAGCCGTCGTTTCTCCTGCAGTCAGTGTGTGTGTGATCTGCACTAATAATATTATAAATGTGAAAGTAAGTCTCTGTCTTTTTGTTACGTTTTATCGACTAAATGGCTATACCGATATTGATGGCGTTTGTCAAGTAAATACTTTGTATCTGTAGTAAGGACACAGGACAATTTTTTCAGTATGAATAACAGTTTTAGTCACAAAGTTCCGAGAACTTATCGAATGGTGACAGACAGACGAATGCGTGTGTTAGTCATCTGTAATTTTATGCTCAAGCTGCGCTTCTCGCGCAGTCTTTTAGTGTATGAGTTGTTAATAAAAAAATTTTAGGGACAAAACTATTATTTAGTATAGATGTTTATTTGCTCTGCACTGTACTATTATTTTGTGTCTTTCTAAAAGCTTCTGGCACCAGTTTATTTTTTCTTCTTTTCTGACATGCCTTGCAGGCATAAGTAAACCTGGCCTAGCAGAGCGCGAGCAACTAAAGTTATTATATGCTAATTATCTGATGCTCATGCTGAAGAATGAAGAAATGACCAAGCTAAAATAAAGGTGCCCCTTGTTAAAACCCCCCACCCACTCCCCCATATCCCCGCACCTTCATTTTTAAATATGTTGGAAATTGATTCTCTTCATGAGACATGTTTGACGGTAGAATGATATACTGATGGCTTTCCTGTCATATTATGCTGACTCCGTGTTGTTTGCGACAAATCTTAAGTTACTAACACCTTTCTATATCGAATTCTGGCAATTAAATTTTAAGTCCATGCATACGAAGTCACGGATATCAGCTAGTCTTAATATAAACAGCTGTTTAATGATGACTCAAAAAGATTTTTTTTTTTTTTTTTTTTTTTTGTAACAGTTTAACGTCCCTTTTTAACAACGTGGTCTTTAGAGACGGGAAAGGATGGGGGCAAGGAATGGGAAGGAATTCGGCCATGGCCTTTTGAAGGAAGCATCCCGGCATTCGCCTGGAGTGATTTGGGGAAACCATGGAAAACCCAAATCTGGATGCCCGGACGGGGATTCGAACCGCCGTCCTCCCGAATGCGAGGCCAGAACGCTATCCGTTACACCACCACGCTCGGTGACTCAAAAAGAAGTTTAAAAGTGTGTTTTATTGCACTCAGGAAACTGGGCATCCATTCCCATTGCCATTCAACCAAACTCATAGAAGACTTTCAGAATAATAAATTACAAGCTCGGGCTGGAACAAGAACCATAGCCACGCCCACTGGCAGCCAGCCGCCAGTTGGTTGCAGGCCTCGCTCATAGTAAGCCTTCGCCGAGGCCAACGCAGCCGCCGGACGCGGACATGTATATAAGGAAGAGCGGCACCCGAACCATCTCAGTATCTGTAGGTCAGCTGACCAGTGCAGATGTCTCTACACCTGAAGAAGACGGCGGAGCTAGCCGTTGAAATATTGTGTTTCCACAACACTATCCGAAGATACACCCGTGAAGACTACATTGCAGTCATACGCCGGGAAAGTCTTCGTTCTTACAATAATAAATTAGTTCTGCAAAACAAAAAAACTGATTACTACCTACCAACATGGATTGTCAGTATGTGATGATTTAAAAATTGGTTTGGTCAACAAAGTTGTTACACTAAATACTCTTGCTTTATTTGCTTTTGGGATAGTGAGCAAAACAACATCACTATCTAGCCTTTGAGAGAATTTTTAACTGTGTGTACAGCTAATATAGTAAATGATCCTTTGTTGAGTAGAGAAATATCATAGTTCTGCCACTCCACATTTAGGCATCATGAAACATTCCTCAAAGCATTTAACAAAAGCAGAAAATACTTTAAAATTTTTGCAAAAGATTTCATAAGCAGGAATTTTTGATGGTGTCAAATTCGAACGTTGATGAAAGCTGCAAATTTCATAAAAGTCATGACTACCGTTGAAGCTTTGTATCGGCAGTGAACAATTTCCTCAGTTATCATAAATTGTTGAATTATGAGGGAACTGTATAAAAGACGTTGGAAAGCTTTAGGATTTCAGCAGAAAAAATGAGCATAAAAATACACATTCTTTACAGCATGCTTCAAGAGCATCGCATCATGGCAAATTTCTGCTGGACTCTACAAAGAGGTTGTTCCAAAGAGTACCAGAAAAGAAATTCTTATGAAAGGTATATTTCTTTCTTATCATTTTTATATTTAAACATAAATAAAATAATTGGCAGTGATTTTCAGTAACATTTTCATTCCTAGAAATAATTTTTTATCGCAAATGTTTGTTTACAGTGCAATATAAAAAAGCAATCTACAACCAATCTTGGGGAAAAAAATATAGTTCCATAATTGTCAGCAAAAAATCACTGTAAAATCACTCTCATATCAAGGGTACCAAAATCACTGTTGACCAGTGTTATTGTTGCAGTAATATAAAAGGACTCTTCTTAATACACTTCTTTGAGCTAGCCCATTTGAGTCCCCCCCCCCCCTCTTATTTTCTCCTTCCTTTCAGTACTGGCAATTAGCTTCTGTTTGCTTCCAACAATGAGATGAAGTCGTTGGTATGTATAACGAAACATGATTTTTATACACAATACTTTTCTATTGTAACCCAGTCTTTCATCATATTTTTCATCCAGCTTCTATTTTCTAATGTTACTTGGACTAGTTTGATGAAGTCACAATTTTTGAAGGTATAGTAAATTTTGGAAAGTAGTATTTGTTCCAGAAGCATTATGAGGGTGTTTTTTTTTTTTAACTTTTTCAATATGCTCAGTAAGGTTGAATATTTGTTCAGTGTAAGACTAATACGACCTGAGCTCGCTTGAGGCAGCATGATTTTGTATATGTTTTTGAAAAAGTTTCTCATTTAACTTAGGTCACAAATACGAGTTTGGCTGATAGCGGCAAAGCAATTATTACATTATCAGGATTCAGTAGCATTGCAACTTTTTATTTCCACTATGAGTTTGGAAGGATATCGATGCTAGCTGGTTTCACTTTTTTTTATGCTGTAAAAACAAATATTAAACCCTTCATCATGAATAATATAACAATCAGATTTATTCCACATTTGCTCTCTGTAATTGTTTTTGGTGTTTTGCTCCTCTTGTAGATTCTTTTGTTTTTATTTGCTTGGTAGTAATGCTGTTGTATTGAGTGTGGTGGGTGAGCGGTTATGCTCTGGCCTCGCATTCGGGAGGACGTGGGTTTCCATGTTTTCCCCAAATCACTCCAGGCAAATACTGGGATGTTTCCTTCAAAGGCCATGGCCGAAGAACTCCTTCCCATTCCTATTCCTTAATCCTTTCCCACCTCTAATGACATCAACGACATGTAATGCCATAAGCAAAAAAAAAGTAATGCTTTGGGTTTCTGTTTAGTTCCTAATACAAGACAATTCATTTGATCGAGTGTCTCTATATCTTTGTGCTGTTTATCACTTTCCTCCTTCTGAGGCTTTATCTTTGATTGAAATTATCTATTGAATTCACTACTGGCTTGCTGGGCCAATTGTAGCTTTATCAAAACCACCTCAGCAATTGTTTTATTCAAGGTTCCTGTAAGGTCTTCTCAACACTGTGGTGGTGGTCCTGGGAAACAATAGTTCCCAACTGTACTTTGTACCTACCAGCTATTCTGAACTTCACAACACTGCCCATTCCCAACCACGTGATGGCTTGCCTTCTGACACCAAATAATATTGGGATGAGACATATATCTACCCATCCTCTCCTTTCACTACTGGCAGTTAGCTTCTATCGATGAGAGGTATGATGAAACATGAATTTTACACACTATTTTTTTCTATTATAACCCAGTCTTTTATCGCAATTTTCATCCAGACTTGCATTGTATTTGTCAGTTATTGTTTCACCCCTTTAAAGGCATCTAATAAAAATAATCTCCCTTGCATCTCAGAAAATACTGGCCATGATCCTTCTGGCAAATGAAATCTACTTCACCTTTTTCGGTACAGAGCCACTTGATTGCATCTACTTTTTAATTGCAGTTTCATTTCTGATGTGCAGCTGTGAACCCGCAACAAATCAGTGCTCAGTATTGGTAGGAGCCTTCCTACAACGGTCCAAAACTGAGAAATCCATTTTTACATTTATTTTTTTGTCAGCATTTAACAAATGTGGCACTTATCTTGCACAAAGTTTTCTCACATTTACTTCTTGATGTAGTGTTCCATAACCTATCTTGTCATAGGCCTACAGCCACAGCTGCATCTATACCTTTAATTAGCAATTTTCCAATGGTATATTGTGTGCCTTTTAGATGTTTTTCTGTGGTTATAATTTTGGTAGTCCTTCACATGGATCATCATTCATCAAGAAATGTACAACCATGTTAAAAATCAGCCGCCCATTTCTTCACTGTTGAACATGAAGGAGTAGATTCCTTATAAACCTTTACCAACTTTGTATGAATTTCCATTGGGAAGAAACCATCCAAAATGAAGAATTTTATAGCAGTATGATATTCCAGTTTATCTATCTCAACGAGACACACAGAACATGTCCACTTAAAAATCTGTTTAAAAGATCAAGCTGAAACTTGACATTCATTTATTGTGACACATAGGAGATGAGTGGGGGCTTTTGGAGGAAACAGGGTTTCTTATTTTTTTCTGTCATCAGTCTTTTGACTGGTTTGATGCAATCCTCCATCCCTTGCTATGTTGTGCTAACCTCTTCATCTCTACATATCCCTTAAAACCCACATCCGCAAGTATCAGCTTCATATA
This sequence comes from Vandiemenella viatica, assembly GCA_031002005.1. Lineage (NCBI taxonomy): Eukaryota > Metazoa > Arthropoda > Insecta > Orthoptera > Morabidae > Vandiemenella > Vandiemenella viatica. The sequence continues at coordinate 234,227,424 of CM061921.1, read as the reverse complement.
TTCTAATCTCTGTCTTCCTCTACAGTTCTTACCATCGACTGTACCCTCCACTAACAAATTAACCAATCCAACATGTCTTAAAAATATGGCCTACCAGCCTGTCTCTTCTTTCTGCAAGCTTCCTGCACAAACTTCTTTCCCCACCCATCATTTCCAAAACTTGTTCATTTCATACCTTGTCTGTCCACTTAATTTTCAGCATTATTCTGTAGCACATTTCAAATGCTTCAATTTTCTTTAATTCTGGTATTCCTGAAGTCCATGTTTCACTACCAAAAGTGCTGTGCTTCACACATAGAGTTTTAAAAATTTCTTTCTGATTCCTAAATCAATGTTTGAAACTAAAAGATTTCTTTTTTCATGAATGCTCTTTTTGTTAGTGCTATTCTGCTTTTAACGTCGTTACTCCTTTGGCCATCGGTTGTAATTTTGCTTCCCAAGTAGCAAATTCACTTACTTCTCCCATTTCTATATTTAATCTACTAGGATTGGTATCATTTCTGCTACATTTCATCACTTTTGTCTTGCTTTGATTTATATTCAGTCCAAAATCTTCCTTCAGTATTTTGTTCATACCATCCAGTAACTTCTCAATATCCTCAGCCTGTTCTGCTAACAAGACAATGTCATCAGCAAATCGTAACGTACTGATTTTTTTCTCCCCGAACACTTAAGTCACATGAAATTTTTTCTTTAACTTCGTTTATTGCTTCTTTTACATACAAGTTGAATATTAATGGGGATAGACTGCAACCTTGTCTCACACCCTTCGTAACTGATGCGTGCCTCTCATGGTTCCTCTACTTTTATTATAGCCACTAGATTCATATGTAGTTTGTAAAGTATTCTTCTATCTCGATATTTTTGACCTGATTTCTTTAAAATTGTGAACATCTTGTCCCACTAACATTATCAAAAGCTTTATATAAATCAACAATCGCCATAAAAGTATCTTTGTTTTTCTTGATCTGCACTTCAAGTATTAATCTTAAAGCCAGAATTGCTTCCTCCTAAATCCAAACTGATCTTCACCCTACTATCTCTTCTACTACCCTTTCCATTCTTCTAATTTTGAAGCATGTGATGTTAGACTAATGGTGCAATAATTCTCACATTTTTCGGCTTGTGCTTTCATTGAAAGTGTGAAGATAATATTTTTATTTAAAATCAGCTGGAATTTCTCCCGTTTCATAAATTTTTGATATCAGCTTGAATAATCTTTTGATTCCATCTTCTCCTAGGGATTTAAGAAGTTCTGCAGGGTTTTCATCAATTCCAAATGCTTTATTTGCTTTCAAGTCATTCAGAGCTTTATCAAAGTCTGTCCTCAAAACAGGATCTCCTAAATCATCAATGTCGACATCACCTTCCTTTTCCATTACGCTATTGTTCAAGTCGCCCCCATTGTACAGTTTCTCAATGTATTCCTTCCATCTCTATTGTCTGAGCTTAAAAGAGGTTTTCCATTGTCAGCTTTAATGTTTACACCTCTTTTATTTATTTCTCCAAAATTCTGTTTGATCTTCCTGTATGCAACATCCACTTTACCTACTTCTTCACACTTTTCTTCTAGCCATTTTTTCTCTTTGCATTTCCTGTTTACTTTATTTCTAAATTGCCTGTTTCATCCTGTGCATTTTTGTGTCTTCTCCTCTGATCCATCAGCTCCAAAATTTCTTCTGTGATCCAAGGTTTTCGGGCTGCTTGTTCACTAAAGTCTAATGTGTCTTTACCAGCTTTCATTATTTCGGGCCTTAATGCATTCCATTCATCCTCGGTTGAGCTCCTTTCAGAGTTACTTCTTAGACCCAAGTCTATCATTTCTGCAAATTTTTCTCTCGTGCTAGATTGTTTGTTTATTCACTTCCAGTCTGTTCTGCTTATATTGCTTCTTTATACCCTTGACTTTCACCCTGCACTTCATTACTATCAAATTATGGTCAGAGTGTGTCTGCTCCTGGGTACACTTTACAGTCTAGAACTTGATTCCTGAATCTCTGTTTGACCACAATATAATCTAGCTGATATATCTCTGTATCTCATGGAAGTTTCCAGGTATATATCCTTCTTGCGTGGCTCTTAAACAGTGTGTTTGCCACAACTAGCTTATATCTTTCACCTGCTTCGTTGCTCATTTTCTTTCTCCTAGATCAAAACTTCCTACAATATTCGCCTCTTTTTCTTCTTCCACTATCGCATTCCAATCACCGATGATTATTAGATTTTCCTCCCCCTTCACATATTGGATTAATTCTTCGATTTTGGCGTATATTTTCTCTATTTCTTCGCCATCTTCCTGGGACGTTGGAATATACATTTGTACTAACATGGTTGGGGCAGGCTTAGTTTCTAACCTCATCAAAATAATCCTGTCACTAAGCTGTTCATAATAACTCACACGTTTCCATACACTCTTATTCATTACAAATCCTACACTAGTGACGCCATTCACAGCTTGTGTTCTAATTATCCTGTGCATCCTTCCATTTAATCTCACTAATCCCAAAAGCATCTAACTTAAGTCATCTATCTCCCATTTTACATTTTCTAACCTACCTGCCCTATTGAGACTTCCAACATTCCACGCTCCGACTCGTAGAATGTTTCCATCTATTTTGACGACTCCTCCCCAAGTAGTCCCCACCCAGAGATCCAATTTGGGGACTATTTTATCTCTGGAATATTTTACCCAGGAAGAAGCCATCATGATGTATGTAATTTGAGAGGATTACATGTTTTCAGGATACCCTTTGGGTCTTTAATGTAGTGGTTTCCCGTTGCCTTCTGCATCCCCATGCCGTTGATGATTTCTGATTCATCCACCTTTAGGGGGCCGTTTCCAACCCCAAGGACAAGAAGGTGCCCTGGATGGCTCCCCACTCTTCTGCCATCGTTTCGGAGGCAATTGGCAAGCAGTGGGTGACTCCTTATACTGGGAATCTTTCAGTTGCCAGAGCCTGGCCCATGCAAACATGGTGCAACCATGTGAAGGAGAGGTTGACATTTAGTTGTAAAAAGCTAATATAGTCTATAGTAGTAGCAAAAGTTGAATATGGAAAAAAAACTAATTTTTCAAACACTATTAGTTTCTGGGCCATACAAATATTAAGTTCCTCAAACACTTTCAATGTGTTCCATCTTAGATGGTGTCTAAAAAATAAAACAAAAAACCTGAAAGTTGTAACCTGTTGCTACAGACAAATCAATTATTAATGGTCAAGAATAACTGCGCAAAATTTGAACACAATCAGTGAGGTGAATTTCTGAGCCTCATTTTGTAAGACAAAGTTTCTTGCCACAGCATACAAAATGTAATCACAGATAACATGCAGCAAACTGTGTTATGGGGTTAGAGCTGTAAAAGTAATGAGAAATTCTGTACCCGTATTTAATCGTTACTAAACCAATCTGTACTCGCTACTTTTGATACAATCAAGCACTAGCATGAAGCATTGCATTGAGTCATGTCATGTGCAGGATGACTTCATTACTATCGTATTGTTTCATTACTCATTACTTTTGATGCAATCGAGTACTAGCATGAAGCATCACATCGAGTTGCGTCGCGAATGGGATGACTTCGTTCATACTTTGTAAAGTTTAGGTAAATGGTTCGTTTGGATAAAACTTAAAGTAATTAGCCCACAGATCTTATAGAAACATACTGAATGTACACCTGATTCACTGCACTGAATATTATATACGTAATAATAATATCACAAACACACCACACTAAAATCAACTAATTTCAAAACAAACACCTGTTTGCATTAAAAAAAAAACACACACACATACACACATTGACCTGTCACCTGACTGACACTGACAAATTACAGTTATTTTTTTAAGCAGCCTCTTCAAAACCCTGCTTGAAAGATCAATTTGATAGTGTGACATGTATTTTAACAAATATTCTAATCACATCAAAGTATTTAATTTTTTAAATAGGAGGTTTCACCGTTGTCTCCCTTTACTGTTTTCACTTATTTTTACAAATTCTTCATTTTTTTCTGATCGATTTGTTAAAATAAGTGTGAAAGTACTATTGAATTGTGTAAGACGCTAGCTTATGCTTGGGGTGGAGCATAAACACGTTGTCTTAACTATAACCGTGTGTAGCCTTGGTTGTAACAGTTTTGGCTTAGTTAAGATGATACGATCGCCACATAGGTTTTTAACCAGAAAACTATGAAAAGGTAAAGTTCAATAATGATGAATAGTCCATAGCCATTTAAATAAGTATATTTTTCCAAAAGTTCACAAAGCCAACAACTGTACAGGCAATCAGTCGACTTTTCCAAAGTAATGTTTTACAAATTCGATTAACCAGTCGAGCCAGACCACACCCCAATAGTTCAAACTTCTAGTTGTAGTAATTTAACAAAAGAGAATCACATGCTCCCATTGTTCAACAGTTTAGTAAAATCAAACAATCCCGAGGCCTCACTTGGAGAAATACTATTTTAATTCAACATAATAGTTGACTTGAATAAAAGAAGTGTCATTATTCCAAAATAAAACTTTTACTGATGTGCTAGATATAAAACTTTCCTGCCAACTGAGCTACGTGCTAGCGCGTTCGCGGTTCCTGGCAGACTGAGACCGAACAACTGCACGCAGGCATATATATTACGTAGCGCTTCTCGAAGATTCCTAGCGACTGCTTTCTCACGCGAACCGTGAGAATGTATCTACTTCCTCGTTCCCAGGGGTGGCTGATCAGATATGAAATCACACGTCTGAAGTCCTTACATTGGCTAATCTAACCTTGAAATTAAAAATAATTCAATCTTTCTGAAACTTTACAAATCGCTAGATCTTTAAATAAACGTTAAATTTAGTTATCATGAAAAATATCCTAACTTTAATACTTTAGCTGAAAATAAATAATTTAGATAGAAACTTCCACTCCAAGCGAATGCCGAAAACTGATGAAATTAAAAATATTGAAAATACTATCTTGAAAACTGTAAAACTGCTTTCTAACATAGAAAAATTAATTTGAAAATGAAATGCACTAATATTTTATCCAATCTAACTCGTGGTTCTGAGAACAAAATTTTGCTATGCAGTTACAAAATTTAACAGATAGGTTACATGCCCCTCCAAAATTGAAGTTATTTTCTACTGAAAACTAACTGAAATTTTCTAAAAAGAAACAAAAAAACTGAAAAACCTAAAAATCTCCCTTTATCTACCTACGGTTGGGGCTGGTCTGCCTTTCATACTTCTTTCACTCTATGTCACTTATACCACAAAAATTTGCAAAATATTATGGCATCAATAATATCATCAATCATATCAAATAAACATTTTAAATTGTTTCACATATTTGAAAATTTTCAAAATATTTTTGTTTGAGTCAATGTTCATTTTGAGTGTCTATTTTAAATGTTCATGATAAATATTTTTGTCATCTATAAACATGAGAGAAAAACACAATAAACACTCTTATAAAATATTACACAACTGAAAAAAAATGTTCATTTTAAGTGTCAAGTCAACTGTTTTGGTTACTTAAAACTGACAGAAAAACACAAAAATCGCTTTTCACATAACATCTTGTAAGGGGCAAAATATTCAAGTCCTGTCACGGTCGCCATGTAAGACTGAGATGTGCACTGGGGTTGGTGCACAACCTTGCATCTTAACTGTGATCGTGCAAACCTAATGAATTGCAGTACTGACTAAGCTCTTAACACAGTCGCCACCGTAGTTTTAACCAAGAAACTAGGGAAAGGTGATAGTTCAATGATAAAAGTTCACTTCTGCTAAGATGAATATATTCTTCAAAATGTTACAAAGTCAATGTACTGCACAGGCAATCAGACAACCTTTCCAAATTTACTTTACAGATTCGACTGACCATTCGAGCACGACCGAACCCCACGCTACCATTACTTCTTAGCTACATAAGTTCTTCAATTAAAGCTCCCTCCATGATGACAAAGTTTCTAACGATGTTAAACAAACTAACAGTTTGCTGCGCCACGAGCCCAGAGCTGGCCACCTTACTACATAATGTGTCTACATTGACTAACTGCTGCTTCTAAAACGGGCGAGCTTAGGCTATGGAGGGGGTATATATAGGATCGCCTCTTCTTGGACCGTGAGAACTTCCTTATCTTGACTTTCCCAGGGATTTGATACGATATCTGATCAGTTTCTGACAAATGTTACGAATCTAATTTGATCATGACAGTAAAAATAATCGTAGCTCTCTGAAATTTTGGTAGTAGCAAGATATTATTACAAACGTCAAATTAAGTTATTATAAAAATGTTTGTAACTTTAATAGTTTAGCCAGAAAAGAGTCATTAAGATGCGATTGCCATAACTTCCGAAATATTGCTCCTATTGAGCTGAAACAAATTTAATGCTACTCTCCTATTGCTCATCTATACTCCGATGTTAAATAAAGAATTTTACCTATTTTTGAAAGTGGTCTAAAACTTGAAAATAACTCTAAACAAATTTCCCTCATGAAAAACTATTACTGTAAAAATTTGGAATATCTAAGTCCATTCCCTGATTTATTACGAATTTTTATAAATATCACTCCAAGCGAACGCCAAGCAATTGCATCATTTTGTCCAAGCGCTTACTCACGCAAAAACCCATTTTATTTCTATTAAATGCTTTAATATTTTGAAATAAATCTTTTTCAGAAATCTTTATATTTAAATAAACTTTACTCTGAATATAATTTCTTTTCATGAATCCCCGAAAAAGACTGAAATATCGAACTTTTACCTGAATCACATGTCTGGCTATATCAAATTATATTCAAAAACGATCTTTAGACTGCATGGAACTTTCTAAAATCTTAATATGTTATTTAAATCGAAATTATGATTCTTTCTATCTATCACTTGACTTCTTAACTGTTTTATAATAGCTAAATACTTCGAGTTTAAAGTGGAAAATTACGTGATAAAATTCTAAACCGGCAAATCACTTTTAAACATATTCAGACTCTAAGTAAGATCTTTTAACAACAAAACTAATCATCTACTGGCTATCTATTTCCCTAAACATCTTTTGAACTAAAGAAATATCTTGATTTAGTGAAATTAAATGAAAGTCAAATACTACATATTCAAATCTAAGGTTAAGTTTCTTAACAGCTGTTTAAATGAATTTAACTATTGAATTTACTCTTAACACTTGAATAAATACTTATATAGGACATATTACTGGGAAATATTATCAAAATTTACTATAAAAATGAATTTAAAAGGATGGTCCCATATACTTCAACTGAACTCGCTATCTCAGCAACTAATTTTTTTTTTTTTTTTTTTTTTTTTTTTTTTTTTTTAAACTGCTTTACGTCTCCTATAACTACGAGGTCTTTAGAGACGGGAAAGGATGGGGGGCAAGGAATGGGAAGGAATTCGGCCATGGCCTTTTGAAGGAAGCATCCCGGCATTCACCTGGAGTGATTTGGGGAAACCATGGAAAACCCAAATCTGGATGCCCGGACGGGGATTCGAACCGCCGTCCTCCCGAATGCGAGGCCAGAACGTTAGCCGTTACACCACCACGCTCGGTCAACTAATTTCGTTATTCGAAATTCTAAGATGTGTTACAATTGGTTCTGCAGGCAAAACTTGAGTAGGTGGCTTTATATAATTTTACACTGCTTCGGTTTCCATCTTACAATTATTTCATTCGTTTGAAAATTTGAATTAGAACTGTAACTGATAGATTGGTAATGATTTTTATAGTGACTGGAATTAAGGAGATGAAATCTATGTTTTCCTTGTGGTTGGTCATTTTAACAATGGGTTTATTATAACCCACATACAACAACATAATAAGAAAAATTATTTATTGACATTAAAAATTAAGACAATAGAAAAATATGAAACATAAAACCTTCATTAGTAAAATAGTGAAATCAAACATTTAAGAGTGAACAATATTTTACTGAAGGAATCTCTGGTTCATATTTAAAAATAAAACTTTTTCTATTCATTTTGGTTGAATGTAACTACCATTCTCAGTCTATCATCCACTGAAAGTCACCCACACAGCAAAACGGAACTGATTTCCAACTATCACATCTGTAGTTGGATTGCTACCGAATCCTGCATTATTTGTTTTGTTTTAAAACTATCAATATTGAAAATTTTTAAATCAATAACAATGGCACGAGATAAACATGGGGAGGTTTCAGATTTCTATAAGAAACTCTAAACTGCTGGAACACCGAAAGACTGTTGTAATGACAATTCATAATTGTGTTGCATCGTGGTTAAAACATTCAACATCAAAGCCAGTACCCGGTTGGTCCCATGGATACCGTGGCAATAATATAACAACTAATACCAGGCAAAAGTATTAAAGACATTGTACCTTGTTCTTTGTTAGTGAAATTCTAGAACATCACAAACTGTTCTAAGACAACAATTTTATATTGTAAACAGCATGGTAAAATAACGTGGAAGATACATTTTAGAATAAACGCCTTTCATAAATGTTTGAAATCAATAAATCTCACTACTGTATGATTAATGAAAAATCAATAACCATCTCAAATTATTTATTTACAAATTAGGTACTGTAAATTTTAATCTTAAACAAAAGAAAAACTACAAAATAACTTTACGTTGTCAAAATTACTTAACTCGTTAAAAATATCAACACTTAACAGTAAATAATGTACACACAATGTGTTTATATGCATATGACTAACGATGTTCAAATGTTCATTCTCTTGATCACATTCAAAATGTGTTTTTTAATTGCAACGGAGTGCACATGCAATTGGCAACTTCCCTCCACATCTGCTTCCCTATGTCATGATTTTCTTTTTTTAATCTTAAAATTCATTGATTGCTATGTCACGTTACCCTGCACTTTTGATACAATCGAGCACTAGCATGAAGCATCGCACTGAGTTGCATCACATACCGGATGACTTCATTAATACTTTGTAAAGTTTAAGTAAACTGTTCATTTGATTAAACTTAAAGTGATTACCACATGGATCTTACCGAAAACTACTGAATGTACGCTTGATTAGCTGCATTGAATATTATGTACTTAAGAATAATACCTAATATCACAATCACAGAACATTTAAATCAACTAATTTCGTAACAAACACCTGTTCATTCAATCGCTGGGTGAACCATTCCAGCTCCTGCATGATGCACGATACATAGTGTTCGTTCTTCAAATCAAACTGACGTCTATATCACAAATGTGAGTTTTGGTACTTTGAGTCAGGCGATGTATTCGTTCCTCAGTTACAAATGTATATAGTTTGCTAAAGCTACTCAGTTCAAAGTGGCTTCAGTACACTCAAATTTCTATTAAAGATTGGCTCTGATCCAAAACAGTTTTGTCTACAAAATGTATTGCTTTCTGCAATCATACATTTTTTCTTATTTAATAATGTTGAGCCCATCAGAATGGCTGCACACATTAAAGTGACACTAAACTGGATTGGGGAGGTACAATGAATTTAGGTTCAAATCCTGATTGCAGTTGTTAGGTGATTTTCCACAATCATCTGGAAAATACTGGAACAGTCCCTTATCTCCACCTGATAAAATAAACACTTCACATGGCATTTGCATGGAGGTATTTGGGAAACCATGGAAAACCCAAATCTGGATGCCCGGACGGGGATTCGAATCGCCATCCTCCCAAATGCGAGGCCAGAATGCTAACCGTTACACCACCACGCTCGGTAGGCCTAGCAAGCTGGTAGCAGATGGAATTTTGCACAGCCTTGGAAAAGTTTGTGTCAGATGACCCGTGAAAGTGGAAACGTACAAAAATGATAATCATTAATCATGCTGCTACTTTTGCCAATAAATTTCACATAAGGACATGAATATCCTGATAAAGTTATTTTATAAATTCATAATTTTTCAAAATTCCTTCTCTGCCAGTGCATTGGTGTAAAACATTTACCACCTTTCAGCTGACATAACTACACTCGGTTATTATGTCAATATACAGGAATATAATTTATTACGGTTTGGCAATCTGGGTTTAACTATATTTAACAATTTGGTAAAAAGTTCCTAATACATTCGAATATAATACTTATCTGGCTCATTTGCCTTTAACTCTAGCAAAACAGATCAATGACAAATCTTTCTATTTTTATATCCATTTCTTCCATCGAACCAATTTTTTTTTTTTTACTCCTCTTTCAATAATAATAAAAATATGGATGGCCAGACAGGTTTTCAAACCAGTGTCCTCCCAAATGTGAGGCCAGAGAATTCTCACTTGCCAACATTCACAGTTATAGGCTCTGCTACAACACAAAGTTCCACAAAAAATTATTACTCCTGGAAACAAATTTATCCTGAAATTTTACTTACAATGACTAATGCGTGTAATAATCACACAGAGGGAGCTCACTATAGTGGTGTCACCAATTTTGAGCTTTAATATTTAGTCAAACCCATGGTGCTTTCATTTGACTGGGACCTCATTTTCACGATATAGCATGTGTCAAGTTTATGGTGATGAGTGAAATTCTTTCATAGAGACATTTCTGTGACTAAACACAAATGTGCAAGTGGTAAAATGCACAGCTTACATACTGCCAACTTATGTTCAATTCTTCTTTCTGAACAACTTGTTTAAATTAATTATTTCTACCATGTATTTTATTTACTTTCACTTTTCTTTTTAAATATAAATTATTATTTCTTGCATAGGAAAAAATGTTTCAGAGCAACAGAAATATGCATAAAAAAGAAAATCCTGAAACTTTCTGTAGTAGTGTTCAATCTTCAAGAATGTTTGTTCACTCTTAAATGTAGATTCCTTTAGTATAAAGAAAAATGGGAAAAGTGATGCACCAATTGAAGGTAATTTATCTCGAATGCACTCCATTGTGCCAACTACTTGGTTAAATTTGAAATTAATAGATGATTAAACTTTTTTTTTTAGAAAGTTGAAGTCTGTTTTCTGCAAAATATCATGTGGAGAAAGTGCACTTTTTGAGGAGCAGCAGTCTTAAATATTGCTCGATGTTCACCGATAATAAGCTTTAAGTGCTTGTACAATGAATGCTGACCAAAAACTTGTAAAAATACAGACAACAAGCTTGTGGGATGCTCTCAAGAATAGTTTTTTTTTTATTACTCATTTTGAAATTTATTGGATTATGTCAGAATGAAACTGCCATTAGGCAATGCAAATAAGATACGATAGGAGAAATTCACCTGTCACTACAGATAAAGGTAGGAGGATCACACACACACACACACACACACACACACACACACACACACACAGAGAGAGAGAGAGAGAGAGAGAGAGAGAGAGAGAGAAAATATTCACAATCTTTCGATTAGTCGCATAGGAGGCGAAGGCACATGGCAGGGGGGAAAGATATGTGCACATGCGGACTATCAAGTTAATCATTCACATTGTAGGTCTGAATGTACACACATCTTTCCCCCTCCCACGTGTCTCGCCTCCTACATGACTAAGGTTATTAATTGAAATATTGTGAATATTGTTCATCTGGCCTTCCGACCTTTATCTGTGGCAAGTGAGGTGAATTTCCTCTATCCTATCTTATTTTTGTAAGTTAGTCTTAATTATTGTAATATTTTAAAAACACAAGAAAATGTTAATCAGTTTATTGTAAAAGTTTAAAAAATATAAAACCAAATTGCTAGAAAGAAGAATAAAAACATACATTATCAGCAGGGTAGCTCGACACCTTTGTGCTGCCACACTAACTTCCAGCAGTGTTTGAGGAAAAGAGTTGTTATAAACTTCCATCTGCAGTATCTTGGTAACAGGGACCTGGCAGGATGAAAGCCCTGGGAAGTTTTTACTAAGGGAGGGTCCCAACACTAAAAACAGTGATCACTATGGCAAACTCTCCTTGTATGTTTATACACTGTCCAATATTCATATTAATTTGCACACTTAATTTGAGCAATAAAAATGTTTATCAAGTGGCCAAAAATTAAAGGGACAGACAAAATCAACTTCTGGTTAGGAGTGCAAACAAAGGCATCTCCATAACAGAGCCCACATCTGGAAACACCACCCAAATAAGATCTTTACTGATCCTCTGAAACGAATAATGTTTAGCAGATTAGCAAAATGGTAATTCAACACACCACAAGGATATATTACTACATGTCTACTCACTTGATCAGAAAAAGAAGAGAAATAAATTTCGCTAATCCACAAAACCAAACCTTTTTTTTTAATTTCTTTTGCAGATACTCTGCATATTTTTTTTATACCATCCCTATTTTCACACTAAACGGTTATCAAAGCAATCCAAAAATTTGCATCTTCAAATTCTATATATTTAAGTGTCCACATGTAACAAATAATTATACTTACCATTCTACTTATCATTTACTTCTTGTATTTTCTAGAACTAACATTTCGGCAATTGTTATCTCCAAGTGGGTTTTCATGCAGGAGGCAGCTTTCTTAAATATTTTGCATATGCAAAACAATGTTTACATATTTATTTACGAGTCATTCATACAAGACCAATACTAGAGTGGTACCTGGACCAACAAAGTTGGAAACAGAACTTGTGTTTGCTCTGGTTTTCACACATATTCTTATTTCAAATATTTGCAAGCAGCCACCCTTTACTCCCACAGAACCCACAAAACTCTAATGCACAAAATGTGACCTGAAAATATATTGATTTATCAGCATATCAGCAGACTAAATTATCTCTCTGCTGAAAGTACTGGGTTCATGAAAGAGCAGCCCAAATTACTAAAAAAAACATACGTTTTGCTCTCTCGGTTTAATTTATAATTACCATTTTCAAAAAGTTATGGAAATATAGGAAACATACATGTAATTTTTTTTTATTTGTTTTGCGATATCGCAGATATAAATATGAATTTACACACAATTGAAATAATGTGCATATTCTCAAGTCTGAATGCAGCACACAATATTGCATCTTCTTTTAACAATTTGCAAAAGTAAACTTACAGTCTCTTTCTCCTCCTCCTCCTCCCAAGCAGCTTAGTTTTTATGTTTGATTTGCTTTGAAAAATTATATTTAGGTTTAAAAATGAAGGGTGTTGAAAGAAATAAAACCACACTCATAGTGGGAGGTATCACCTGATAAATGAAATTCTTTATTAAACACAATTTACAAATATGATTTCGTTAATAGTCATTTTTCAAGATGGAACATTCAGCACGTAGATAACAATATGGAAATATTTGAAAACAAAGTATGGAAGGAATGGAATATAATTATCAGACTCACACATGAAGGAACAGATTAATTTTGTCTTTTACATTCAGTGCAACAGAAGCAAATATTCAGGCCATGAAGAAGGTCCTACAATGCAAGGAACTGCCCACCACCCTAGTACCATCAATTCCTTCATGCTGCATAAGTGCAAAAAATAATACAACACACTTTGTACAAGCTGCTGAAGGAATGTTAGAGGTTGGAACAACCACCCCATTTCAACACAGCACACGGTTTCAGTAGCACAGATATGTGAATGACTAAGAAAAACTAAATGAAAGATTGATAAACAATGGGGAAGAAAGCATCCTTTGTCACATTTATCATATTACATTTTTGATGAAAGATATTCAACATGTGAACAACAGTAGCATAAGGACTCTCAACTACACAGCACAAATTTCAATGATGAAGTGTGCACACACAATTTCAAACTTATGGTCAGTAAAATGTAATCTGCACAACTGGAAAATAATTATAACACAAAATAAAATTACACACAAATGATTTCACCTTTTTGATTCATTTATACAACCACTTAGATACATTGAACAGATTCAAGCTTCTTTCCACTTTAATTACTTCCACTGAGAAGTGTTAAATGGAAAGCACAAATGCAGGTTCATAATTTCTTGTTTTTTAGCATTTCCTTTCATTGCTGTTGTAATGTAGTATCTTCACTTTGATGTCATCATGGTAACAAATTCTGAAATCAAATGCACAGGCTGTTAGATACTGAACATCACAAATTTCAGACTCAAACACCAATGGTTAAAGAAGCTTTAAATTCTACAGCAGTTTAGTGATGAAATTTCACACATACACACCTCTCCAAAGATATTTTAAATAGTTGGCAAAGAAACAATAAGCTTTACTTTTGCACATTTTCTTGACTTGACATCAAAATAAGTGTGGCACTAAGCAGACTCAGAAAACAAAAAGTGACAGTAACAAAATTTCAGAGAACTATTGGGATTAATCATAAAGGGTAAGGATTTTTTTCCAAACATAATCGAGTAAACCTAAGACTCAGAAAGAAAACTAACAAAATTCAAGACCTCACACTTGCATCAAAATAAAAATCGTGCTCCCAAATGAAGTGAATGCTGTCACCAACTTTAAAACTAAGGGGGAGAATGTTACAAGAAATAAAAAAAATCTATTAATTAGCGTCTGTAAATTAAACTAGAGTGTAAACCGAGCATGATATACAATGACCAGTAAATAACAGGAACACGCTACCAAGTCAACATTTTTTTTTTTTTTTTTAAAACTAGTAGTATGAGAGAGAGAGAGAGAGAGAGATATCATGTAAAACATAGGAGGCATTTCTGAAATGAAGCTTAATGGTATGGTTGAGGAAAATATCAAGGTGCTACATTCTAAAATAAACATTTGCCCAAAGCAAAAACATTAAAATTATAAAATAAACATAAACTTGTTGGTTTTTAAAATAATTAAAGGAAAATTAAATTAGTAATAAACTTAATTACATAAAACATCGCAGCCACAAATTTTTAGAAGATAATATTTCTCATGCTTCTATTACCACGTAGATATCAATTGATAGCTGGTTATGCCCTCACATTGTTATAATAAACAGTAAAAACTACTGTCAAACTGGAGAAGAAGAAAAAAAAGTTTTATGATTGTTTTCATCAAGCAGTTTTGGCATACAATGAAGTTAAAAGTGAAGTTTCTGTACTCGGAAGTGCGATTTTCCGAGCCACACGGCAAATTCTAAAAGAACAGTAATTTATTTGCCTTAGTTTGTCTATTTTGTTAAAAAAAAAAAAATTAAAAAATTGAATGTTACATGTGACATACATTAAATTACAATTTACACTGGAAAATTCCTGGATCGGTAGAATTTCTTGCAGTGACACAACGTCACCAGCTTTAAGATAAAGATGATGATACTGATTTATCTTTTAATAGCCTGAAGTTATGAAATAAAAGTTTAGGTGGCTACAACAGAGATATACTGTGCAGTCACCAAGAAACTTTATCACTAGAATGTCAAGACTGCATGAAATTATTATTATTACCAATTCAACAGTCATTCTTTCATACCTGATAATTTGTTAGGGTAATGCCTGCACCACATAAAATGGGACAAGTATATTTATCAGACAGACACTGAAACATCTTTTCAAAATAAACTTCCTCTGAAAATATAGTTTTACTTCTGCTTAACTATTTGATCTACACTGATCTATGAGAAACAAGTAATTATCAGGCATCCTTTAATTGATATTAAAATGTTAATATTTGAAGATTTTACATCCAGGTTCATTTAATTAACCATGAAGAAAAAGCATGTGAAATTATTCGGCCAAACTTCATTTTTTGCTATCAAAGTAAATATGATCACTGGTGTTATTCATTGTATGTATCACATTAAGAACACAACTGAAAATTTATAAATATGGCAGATAAATTTAATTACCTTTTTATTCTATTTAAGATGAAATTTTCATGAAATGTTTAGTCACCATACTTTGAAGAGGTTTTGTAAAGTGCAAAAAAAAAAAAAAAAAATATTTTTGTGGCGTATTGATTATACATAATCCTCGCCTACATCCAGTTGCCATGTCTAACACACAATGTGAATGTGACAAACATGGATCAAACAATAAGAGTCAAGAATAAACACTGCATCTAGCAAAAGCGTCATTTGTGCGTGCTACACATTGACAAGTTCACGTTAGCCAAACATGGCATGGAAAACCTCCACAGAATAAGCTTCAATGAAACTAAAGTTTTGGCTCAGACTGAGTATACCTGGAATTCGGTGAAAAGAGTCACTGAATACAAACATGGACAGCAGCCTCTTTCAGAGTAAAGCGGGCAGGACTATTATCCATGATCTTAACAGCAGCGGGGCCGACATGTGCACCAGAAAGACACTAGTACAAGTGATGCTGTACAATGCTTGTAGTGGGTCGGATATGAAGCCTAGCTGAAGGGACTGTCTGGTTGGTGACCAGCTTTCGTGCTGGGGTTCAATACATCCATGGTCAACTATCTGCACATATACGAGTGCTAGGCCATCTCAGTACAGAGGAATCAACCATTTCATCTGATAAAGACAGTGGAGGCAGCGGTTGAAACTTTGGAGCCCACTCAGATTATCTTGTTAGCATACAGTAAAAATTGTGTAGAAGGTTTTGCAAAGTTTTGACGAATGGTGTAAAGATATCAACAATGCTAAAATTACTGCCCTCTTCTCAGCCACTGGCACACATCTTCTATATACACATTACCTTTAATAGGACAAATAATCCCAAAATCATTTGACCTGGCCCCTTAGTATTTTTTCCTAATCAATTTTCTGTTACGCCATTCTTTCAATAAGTGCAAAACAAAATTACACACACCTTATTACTAATTAAAATATTCTGAAAAAAAAATCCTCTCCTCCTATCTCATAAATAAATGGATGAGAAGGTAGTTAATATTTTATTATACACCGTCCACTTTTACAGCTGAAACAATTCAACATAAAAATTTGATAATGATCATCACACTATCTTTACCAGGGAAAATAACGGAACAATTCAGCAAATGACAAACTTGATTGATAACCCATTTTTCGTAATTCCTACATCTCCATAAATATCATTCAAATATTTATAAATGTCAGAAGGTGTCTCATCTTCCCCAATGATAAAAACTGCAGCTGCACATCAATGAACTGCATTTTCTTAACCAGTGAAGTGTTGTTATTTGTCATATAATACAAGTTACTAGCTGAAAGTGCACAAATGCCAACAGATTTTATAATACGATCATATTAAATGTGTAACTGCTTAAGTGTGCCATAATTAGAAGAAAAAAAAATTGCTGTGTAAATCTAACCCATATGTTTCAGAAGTAAAATATGTCCCTCTACTCATTACAAATCTTAAAGGTATTCCTAGTGCCTCACTTTGTCCATACCATTCACAGAAAAATGTGAAATGTTTTCCCACAAACACCACTTGCAGAAGAGGAGGGGAGAAAGAATATATGAAGTATGTGGTTTACTCTGTAACTAAGTAACATCCAATTCTGTTTCAACTACTGCAATAATTACTAAAAGAAAAGAAAAAAATCAGGGGGTGGGGGGAAGAACTGCTACAGGTTTTAATATAGATAGCAAAAAAACCAACAAATTGTATGAATATAACTAAATATCTGAGAAAAAAAATGCCTTCATATACTTTGAATTACATTAAACTCTTTCACCCTGTAGTATTTCAAGCCATATTTTACAAATTGCTTACTCAAAGTTTTGAATCTATAGGATGTGCAAAAGTAATATTTTCTCCCCTATATGAAATTCTTGTCATGTGAAATGAAATATCATGTTGACCTTAGTTTTAGTTTCTCTTCCTTACTAAAGAATAACATAAGCACAATTTCAATGATGGTGTGCTCCAAGAATAATTTGCACCGGGGAGGAAGGGGGTGGTGGAGAACATGTTTAATTGTAACCTCACCAGTGTTATGGACAATATATACATGTATGTCTCTTACACAAAAAAGTTTAAAGCCTAATTAATCTGAACTTAGTCAATTCAAAGTCTTGAACAGAAAAACATTAGTAAGGATTTCAAAAATCTCCAAAACACAAACTTTAACTTACAAACAAAAAGAAGTTTAGATAAAATATTTTCTCATCATTTTGGCATCAATACATACACAAACTTGACTTGGAAGAGAATATAAACAAACTTTCCTTCTTCCAAGCACTGTGCAGAGGTTAACCATCTTTCATTAGTTGGTGGATAGTCTTAGTAATTTATAGGCAAAGACTGCTTGTATGTTTGAATTCAAAGACACACACGCTTGAGGCATTACTGTCATTTACATAATTACATTATTTGCCACACATTTCAAATACTTAACTATCGCTTGAAAAGATCAATTTTTCATTCAAAAGCTGGAATGAAAAATTTTCAGACACTTGCAAGTAAGTTGCCTGTAACAAAGGTTAGTTTCATATTCCACATGTAATATTCATTTTCAGCTGGTACCAAGCAGTTTTAAGACAAACTGTAGCTTATATTGTACAAAAAGATGACTGGCTGCAAACAAATCGCAGATTGCACCAGACAAGTAGAGAAACGTAAGTCAACAACTAATTTGGAATACACTGCAATAAATGAAATAATTGATACCCTATCCCAAACATTCCTAAGGATGATGTATTATCAAAGGTTCCCTGGCATATTGTAAGACTATACACGTCTCAGATATTTTTTGGTCATCTCATTGGCCAGCAAGAGCACAGCCATCTTAAGGGATTACTCCATCAGGGAACCCCAACTTTTTATTTAAAGAATAAACCTTGTAAATCAGAACAAAGTTTATCTCTATGCTATAGGTTCCCAAATGCCACCCTCTCCCCCCTCCTCCCACCCCAGGGTGGGGAGCATACAGTGCGAGGTAGCTTTGCTGCCCTTGCGAACAATACACTAAAGGCGCTTTCACACACACCAGAGCCAGTGTCAAACTTTTCACAATGAAAGCAGTACGTTTTTAGCTTTGGTAGTAGAGAGCTGTGTGCAGCATTCAGCACATATTATCTTATTGGAGTCTTATATTTTAGAAGGAGGTATATAAAATATTTTAATAAATTGAAAGTACTGGTTATATTCTCTGTTGACCGAGGTGCTTGAAACGTGTTTGTATACTCTTTCTATGAAACAGTCAGCTGTTTAATCCCACAAACATGGTTTACTCTCCACCAACTCAATTTATGTTACAGTATCCTGGAAGTATTTACTCATTTTCACAACATTATTAGGAAAATTGTTGTGACAGACTATCATTTAAATACCTCTCCATTCCCTGCACCAGTTTGGGCAAATGTGCATAAGGAAAGGGCCGGCAATTGGTCCAGCGTCCGATTGCCTACTTCAACACTGGCTGCATTTGCCGGTGTTGGATTAGTGAATCTGCTGGACCAGTGAAACAGCCGGACCGAACTATGCGCGAAAGCCTTAATTTGATTACATTGCATCTGGTGCCAGAGCAGCCACAGGTACCGGCTTTGCCAGTATGTATAAAAATGCCCTAACTCCACACTGTCAGAAGTACTGACTCCTTCACTGCCTCTTGGAGTTAAAACCCTTATTTTAACATCATGTAATAAGTTTTTCCTCCAAGATGTCATTGTTAGTACTGAGAAGTAGGTATCTACCTTTTTAGCAATAAAATTGTGGCTGGGGGTATAGGAACTTTTCTTTTGGTGTAAAAAAGGGGGGGGATGTGGTAAGAATAACTTTGGGAACCCCTACTCTGCGCAATCGGGTATCAGAGCTAAGCACATCTTTTCACGGTATCTTACTTGAATTCCAGAAGACTAACATAAAATTAAAGTAGTACACAACCTAGTCGAAACATGACAATACATAAAAGATTGTTAGTGCTGAATAAATTTTACATACCAAGGACACAAAACTGAAGCCCTGTTACTGTCCACAAGATGCCTTTGCCATAAAAGTATAATTAATCAAAATATAAATAAGAATTTTTAACTAGCCTGCCAATGCATACAGATGTCTAAAAATGTATTCAACTTTTCAACTAATTTCAGCATAATTTCATTCATACGCAAGGTTAAAGATATCTTGATTTACAGTTTTAATTGCCAGTTAACATAATGACCACATTTTCAATAGCCTTTTTTAAGTTCAAAATCTATAGTAGGCAATAACTAGGATGGTTTAATATTTCCTAAAGTGGAAAAACAGAAGTGAACAAACTAGGTGGAAAGTATAAAGACAGCTTTTAAGAGTGTCTTATCCAATTGCGTGAAATGTAAAAAGTTCAAGACAAAACTATTACCTGTATCTTATTTAAGGAAATACCTAATCCCACATTATCATTAGTACACTTTAGATCACAGGATACAGATTTGAAGTCTAAATTTTATGGCTATTAGTGAAGGATATTTGAAAAAGTGTACAACTATCAACTGTTCAGTGCCCGATGTCACTATAAACTCTGAACTTTGCAACATATATTGATTTCAGAAATACTGAGAAATTACACACATGAAAATTTGTTTATTCTGAATTCGCAGCATTCAGACCAAGTTTTAAAATTGTTCCGATGAATTTTTTTGGTGGGGAGGGAAGGGGTATATTATTTGAATAAATGTTGAAAATAGAAAAAGGGAGATAGGGAAAAGTTTAGTTTATATCATGAGAAGCCTCCCAAAACACTTTGGCTCATTTAAAATGTATACAATGATAAGGGATAAAAAGGTTATGGGGCAACACAAGGCAGAAAGTTATATTTTAGTCAACTTCAGTAATGCTAGTTGCATGTGTCTGAGAATGGAGCCATCAAAAGAAACTTGGTTTGATCTAACAAATGGTTACTGAGATTCAAATAACCTGAGCTATGATACTTTCACCACACTGTCTCCACTTTGCAGTGGGTATCTCATTTAACAACAGCATTTTATATTTAAATTTCACCAAGTTGCTTCCTGCATAAGATACTATAGCTGCAGGAGGTAGTGCACATTTTATAAAAGTATCTCAGGATTCAAATGGGGTTGCTGTATTACACAGTGATGACTAACAAAGAAATATAAAACAACTAAAACAAGGCAGAATATAGCACTTTCTAGGGAATTTTAAAAAAATCTACAGAAAGCAGGAGTTATCACATGTACTATACAGAAATAATGAAACACAAATCAGGATGATATTGATAAGGAATCAGTCAAATTCTACAGTCAAAGGGAATGAAATGAAGCAAAATAATAGATTACATGGCAAAAATGGAAGCTAACGGTCTGTAAGCAACAAAATAAATTATAAATAGATTAAATTTAGAGACCAAAATTGAGATGAATACCAGATAAAGCAATTTATTCCACAAGTATGATGACCAACTTTTCCTGTAGGTCCTGCACTAGTGTACAGACTTAAAACACATTGCTTACAGAGATTAGAACTGCATTCATGGATATTTTGAGGCAAATTTAACACTAGTAACTTCTCCATGCAATTCAAGAATCTCTCTCTCCAATGCTTAATATCAGATAAATTTCGATGAAGAGGTGTGTATGTGAAAGAATAAGGTGAGATACACACTGCATATGGGAGAATCTACCAAACTATTATGGAAAGGTTTCTGGTATTTCTAATATCTTTCTCTACACATGTAATGAAATTTATCAAGCATGCACTAACAACCTGCACAACTTTTAAAGGGACCAGAATGTAGTTAATTACACTAATGATTGTTTACTACTACACAATAATGACACCTGAAGTATATAAAAAAATTATTATTTCTCCCAGGAATTATAATTGTTACTTTTTAAAATAGCAAAACTAATCCACAAAACTATTCTGCAACTGTTTAAAGAACGTATCTTCACTTCAGCTACTGATATCAAATGCCAGTTCCACACTTATGACTAATTTTTAAAAAATATATAGGTTAGAAAATTAGCAGAATCAAATTAGATTCAAAAAAATCAGATTTAAAAACTTGACTCATGATTTAGCTAGTATCCTCCATTAATCACATAACAGACTTAATTCAGAGGAAACATTACAAAGACTAACAGTTCACTTCTAATCCAGTTACAGTTGAGCTTCTAAACACACGGGTTGAAATGGAAAAGCCGTGACACTAAGCAGTGTTTATCTACGCCCTTGTGAAAAATTCCTGCAGGTAAAACACTACAGCTGTTGAAAGTGTTTTAGTCTTTTTACATATACAACGTCATATTATACTTCAAGGGTTCTCCTTAAAAATTTATACCAATATTTTGAAATAACTGCTTTTATACCCCAGCCATCATATCGTGTTACTGTCAAATGCCTATATTAAACATGCAGTTCTACTGGAGAATTGTCAATATAACACCTAAACTAAATTCTGAAAAAAGTAAAATTGCAATATGAAAGAGGGGGAAAAATAATAAAAAAAAGCAAACTATGAAATTGAAATTTCTGAGCGCGTAATATCTGATATCAAGCTAAGTAAACTGTATCATGCTTTACAGTTTTCACTGCAACTTTAAATTGTACTGTACACAGATTAACGCAAAATAAATCAAAAAAACTTTTGCCGTAAGTACTGCAGCAAGTTTTCAAACCGACAAAGTGAACATATAAAACAAAAATAATGTAACCATCCCAAAATGAAACCAAGAAATTCTTTTAAGTGAACAGAGGAAGGTGTGTGTGTGTGTGTGTGTGTGTGTGTGTGTGTGTGTTTTAGAGGGGATGTGTATAAAAAAGGGTGTGTGTGCGCACACTTCACAGACTGCATATTGAAGGAGTTTCAGTTCACTCAGACAACGCTAAAAGAGGGAAGGGAAATAGGAACACTACAAACTGGAAAACATAGATTCTAACTTACACTTGAAAGTCCCATCAAAAATTACTGAACTGCTTCAGCCCTCCTTATGGAGTTTGAAAACTTTAATATATCCAAAAATCCCTCTTATCACAAGAGTCATTTTAGACATCAAATGAAGACTGCACAGGAAGAAACATATCGAGTTCACATTAAGCCACACACATGTGTGGATATATTTCTGTGTCTAGCTGCAACCCTACATCAACATTTACGTGCACACGTAACAAACATTATTGTAACTGCCAGAGTACTGAATCATGCCATTAGTGATCACTTAAAAAAATCACAAGCTTGGCCTAAAAAAACCTCTAGACTGATATAATACACAAACATTTGATTCAGCAAATAACATGTAACAAAAACCAATATTCTAATGATTATTATAGTTTTACAAAAAGGTCAAAGAAAGGTAACTCAGCCAACTAATGAAGTGTTTGCTGTTTTCTTTCAACAAACTTTCATATTCTAACTAAACATAAGACTTCACAAACGCAAAAATGCTGAATGGCTTGCAAAAAACGATACACGAGTAATGATAGAAAAATGAAAATCAGTAGTAGTAATAATAGTAGTAGCAGCAGCAGAAGTAGTAATAGTAGTAGTAGTAGTAGTAGCAGCAGCAACAGTAGTAAATAATAGTGGACTAAACCTACAGTAATTGTGTCCAGGGTTAAAAATGTTTTGTACGATGCACGGCAATGCTTTGTTTGGTTGCATGAATAATGGGTTAGATAATTAAAAACTATACATAAATATTAAAATAAATAGAACAAAAGTCACTGAGAACATTATACTGGGGGTGCTTGAAGACAAATAACATTCCGAAAAAGCATTTTAAAGCACTAACCACCGCAATTTTTAGACAGCTTTGGCCTGAGCCCTGTCTAACTGCTACACCGAGTGAAAATTATTTGAGCAAGGGCATGGAAATCTGCAAGAGGAGAAATTTGTAATCAAGAGCGACTTTAAAATACAAGCATTATTGTGAATATAAAGTCACTTCTATAGTTTTGAGATATTTACAACAACACAATTTAAATTCACATTAAATATTATGACTTAAATGGTAAGACGTAATCATTATACTGTAGCAACTTATTTTACAAATAGTAGCAAAGTCTAACAATTACGTCCAGACACTGGATATTTACAAATATTTCAGCCGTTACCTCTACTCGCTGAAACTAGACAGTCCCTACATAAGACAATACCAGAATAAAATTAAAGTTTTTTAATGTCCTGCAACAGACATGAAAAAATATGCCATATTTCTTTCATACAATGTTAAAATAACATACCAAGAAAATCCGTTTAGCAAACCTGACAAATTTAATTGTAATACTTTATCAGTTTTAATGCACAGCAATGTCTTACAATAGTATTTAAGGTGCTTGCTGACACATATAATTCATATGTATAAACAACTGATCACAATCTTCTGACTAAAACTAATAAATTCTCACATGTTAAACCAGCGAAGAGAAAAATTATGAATAAAAAAATAAAACAAGAGCAGACACTACAAAATCAATTCATTCAAGACTCATTTCTTAAGCACAAGAAGCTTAACTCAAAATAGATTATATAAAAAATACTTGAGAAATAAGCATTAATAATTTAACAATTAAAAATCAAGCATGAAATAGAAGTTAAATTAGAGTTATAGTAATACAAAGTAATAATTATATTGGAAAATAGATCCACAGTCAGTAACATGAATCGTCTCAGAAGACTATCAAATCCATTCAAAAGAGGCTTTACCATTATGAACATAGCATAAAAATATTAATAATAATGCATGGATACGAGTACAAACACAGAAACTAATCAATTTTACTTTGCTAAAGTGATCATGAGAAAGTGACAAAAGTGTGTAAAAAAGGGAGAGGAAAGGAATGGAGTGTGAATAAATTGCACTTGCTAGATCCTGTGGTATGAAAATTTACTTCAGGATATCCGAAGACAGCAAAATGTTGATTCTATCAACTATCAAAATACTTCTCATAAACCAGTAATACAAAAATGATTTTTTTTAAAAGTGAAATGCTAAAAAAAGAAAAAACAAATAAGTGTAAGAATTACTATTTAACATCAAAGTAATTTCAAGTTTGGAAAAAGGTTGTGTTCAGATATACTTCACTGCATGTGCCATTGTAGCCATGCATTAAGGCAGAATATGTTACTGGTTAATGTTTTAAAATAAATGAAATCAAATGATTCATTTTTTTGCATCAATAATAAGAACCAGTCACACATATGGCAAAGCAATCTTTTTACAAAAAGTACTCCATCACAAAATAAATAAATAAATGGAAACAGGTGGTTTTTAAAACATGAAAATTTGGAAATTAAATGCATTCAACTTGCTAAGTATCTTAAGTAAACTACAGATAACAGTATAAAAGCAGGCAAAGCGAACAGTCTCACCTTCATAATTTACTTGGCCATCACCATCTATATCAGCTTCTCTTATCATCTCGTCCACTTCTTCATCTGTTAGTTTCTCTCCCAAATTTGTCATCACATGCCTTAACTCAGCAGCACTAATAAAACCATTACCGTCCTTATCAAATACACGGAATGCCTCTCTGATTTCTTCCTCACTGTCTGTATCCTTCATTTTTCTAGCCATCATTGTAAGAAATTCAGGGAAGTCAATTGTGCCATTACCTAAAAAAGATTAAAACATAAACACTAACTACTATAGTAGATTCTTCTACTGAAATAAAGAAAATGAGTATTACATTAACTATAAGAAACATTATTATATGGATTGTCAAAATGCAACGTACACTATAAGCTTAACCAAATTAAAGCATTTTGTAAATATCATGTCAATGGAATACATCTACAAAAATAGACTGTAGTCAAAAAGTGTAGGCGAAGGAATAATGTTTCACTTATGTTAACGATTAAATAGAACTTACTAATGATTCTAGGATAATGCCACCATCCACTATTCTGGAAACCAGGTATCAGGTATACAAGGAATACAGATGGTCTGTAAAATCACTTGTTTCATTCAAATAATTTTAATCAATAGCAACATTATTGTGTGTGGCATGGGCGTATCCAGTGAGGGGAGGGGGGAGAGCTGCTGCCCCTCCCCCTCCCTAGAAGAAAAATCAAGTTGCCTTCAGTACACTTCTACGAGTGAAGAATTGGCTCAGAGGCACTATGGGAGAGGAAAGAGTGACTGGATGATGCCTGATGAGTGTGAATCGAAATTTTGTTAAAGTACACCGTGAGATATTGACAGATAAAGTTACTGAAACATTTTCTGAGAATCAGAGACGATTAATGTTTACATAAAAAACTGTAATTGAGTTACGATCTTAATTAACTACATAGTATTACTTGGATTACTATGTTAATCAATAATAAAAATAGTTTCCTCAACAGGTTTGAGTTTCAGTTTGTAATAAATCGTCATGATTCAGTCCCCCACCCAACTTCCTCGAAAAAATACGAGTTGCCCCCCCCCCCACTCCTGATCCTGGATACGCCCTTGATGTGTGGTGTAGATTCTCATTTAAAAAACTATTAAAAATTGTTAATCATACCAGCCATCAATTAACAAGTAGAAAACAACAGAATCTGTAGCAGGAGTTATTATTAGAGGAAGTAGTTCCCAAGTTTGATTTTCTAAATCTAATATTACCTCATTACAGATGTTTTTATCAAACAAAATGCAGATCGATTTCAGAAAATGAAAAATATGCTCAAGACATGTTTGCCAGTAGTGGTCTCCCTTGCATCTGCTGACCTCAACATAAATGACACACCTGTGTGGATACGAACTATCTGAAAGGTCCTAATAAACACCAATATTTCAGCCCCCTCCCTCCTTTTCCCCCCTGATCAACAGTACAATAAAAATTCTAACATTTAAGAAAAATTTGAAAATGCTTTTTATTACATTGTTTTTCATAGTCTGAATGGATAAAAAATAGATAAGCAGATAAATTATATATATCAGCAGAAAATTATCACAGATGGGAATGCAATCAGAAAAATGAAATTTTCAATGAAAATTTGGTAACTTTCACACACTACAAATGCAAGTAACACAAAAGATAATGAAAAGAAGAATTTTTCAGACTACATTCACTCAATTCGGGTTAAACATTTAAATCTGTTTCAGTCCACATACACAAGTAGCTGTCCTGTAAAATTGGAAAACGTATGTATGTATGATCATAGATAAGAGATTATTGAGGGCTAAGAAAGTGAAGAAATTACACCATGGCCTTTTGAAGGAGCCATCCCAGTATTTGCCAGGAGTGATTCTGGAAAAATGTGGAATACCAAAATCTGGATGGCTCTACTAAAAATTATACTAAAGTCCTTTAGAACACTAGGTGAAAATGTTAATTGCTTGCCAAAAAGCATGGTTCTAGTAAGAAACTAATCGATTCTACTTCTGACCGATTTCTAAATTGTTTATCTTGGACAAAAATTACACAAGTTAATATTGCAGTACTAAATATGAAGAAATTGCTATTCCAATGAAACGCAATGTGAAAGGACTGCCATATTGCTGAAATCATATTTAAGAAATTTTATCCCGACATAAAATGCCTTAAGTTTCAATTTAATTTTAGAGATGAACTATACCACTCATATTCATTTAGATTCCATTTTTAATTCCTATGTACTGCAAGTCCAAGATGTAAAAACTCTAACCAAATCAAGGTTACAATCCTCAGCATTTCCAACTACATTTGTTGGCATTATGCATAGCTAAAAACTTGGTTTATAAAATGGCAGATAATGAAGACAGTGCCAGAAGCATTTAGGCCAATAATGCCATTTACTGTGTTATTTCATGGGTGAAATTAATATCTGAAGTGGAAATAAAGAACTGTCATTTAGCATATTTACAAAAAAAATATCTAAAACTAATCAGCACAACCAACAAATGACAGCAAGGTTTACACACAGTCTAGTTACGGCTTTCCTAGAGCCAGTGTGATGGCATCTTAGCAGATCCATGTGGACATCGAACATGATCTCAACACACCTCAACAGTAACAGGAAGACATTTGTATCTGGCTAGAAGTGTTAGAAAGAGAGAGATCAAATACACTTAACTGAAGAATATAATGCTCATAACTTGTAAGAATGATTTTAGCACATTAAAGTAGCCAAAGCAGCATTATCTTAATACCAGACAACATTGGCAGCAAATTTCTTTTATTCTAGTTTGATATTTACCATCAGCATCTACTTCATTAATCATGTCTTGTAATTCTGCTTCCGTTGGATTTTGTCCGAGAGATCGCATCACAGTACCAAGCTCTTTAGTGGTGATTGTACCATCACCATCTTTGTCAAAGAGAGAAAATGCCTCTTTGAACTCTGCAATCTGTTCTTCAGTGAGCTGGTCTGCCTGTAACCAATGATATTTTTCTCTCTCAGCAAATAGAAAATTCACAATTTTTTGGTATATGTCAATCTTTGTCTGAATACACATTTGCCCATTTAGCATTAACTTCTGCAAGTTGAGAACTCTAAAAATTAAACTCATAATAAATTTGAAATCAAGGCTAAAAAAAAATCCTTAACTAGCTGCCCTGTATCCAGAGAAAAATAAGTTAACGACTCATTATTCAGCATACATCCTCATTAAAAGTTGCCCTTCCTTCCTCTGCCACATTATTTTTTTTGTGTGTGTGTGTGTGATTTAAGGAAACTATGGAAAATTGAAATCTGAATGGTTGGACAGCAATTTGAGTCCGTGACCTCCCAAATGCTAGGCCTGAATATTACCACTGACCCACGAAGCTACAAAATATTGCAGTACAAAGTCTATGTAAACTATCACAGCATAAACTGAAAATTACAAAGGGATTTTTTTTACATACTCTCAGATTGTAACAACCAATCAGTAAAACGAAACCTATTTGAATTAGATTATAAGTGAGAAATAAAGCTCCCTTTCACACATTATCAAAAAGAAAAATGGTGATAGCAAGTCAGGTAAAAAACAAATATAACATTATTACAGTATCAAATTTTCATTTGCTTTTTAGTGTGTCCGAAGTACTTAACATTATTACGATTAAAACAATTCAGATATGTACTAATCTAGGCATACTTTTACTTTCATACAAAATAATTACAAACAATCTATGGTTTTGCAGCATAGAAAAGAGGTCCAACCATTTATTTCTCCATAGTTAACATTTAGAGCCTCGGAGACAAAGTGTTTAGGGCCCAAAAGTGAACAATGTGTGGGGCTAGCAGTAGAACTTCATGCAGAGAACTGTTCAAGAAATTAGGGATTTGAACATTGGTGGTTGAGTATATGTACACATTTATGTTCTTTGTAGTCGCAAAGTATACTATCTGAAACAAATAATGAAATACACAATTATGGCACTACAAGCGAAAATGATTTTCACAAGGATTACAAATCATTAACATTTGTTCAAAATAGGGTCAGATATTCACAGATACATATCTTCAATAAGCTCCCAACGCATCTTAAATGTCTAGCTGATAAGATTAAATTCAGGAAAAAAATAAAAGAACTTTTAATTGACAACTGAAGGGCTGCGGGGAAGAACGATCATAGTCCATTTTTTCGCAAAGTTGAGATTACATTGGGAATTGGTAGCTTATTACAGACAGTTTGTAACTGTAATACCATTCAGGCAAGAAAGAGCATAGTGCCCGAGTTATAACAGCGAAAAGATTGGAGCTGATGGGGAATAACTATCAGTCTCCATGCACCACCTGGCAAGAATGATCTAGGTCACATGGTCAATGACGTAGTTTTTCCAATAAGAGGTCACTCCTATAAGGAGGGTGACAAGGATATAAGTTTTCTCAATGCTAAATCCTACACCGAGACACCCAATGACTGGATGAGCGTCATCAGAAATAGCAGAGTGAAACCAACACCTTTCACAGTCACCAACTGTGCCACAGACACCGAATTTGAAACTTGGACAGACTATTTATCTAGGATTTAAGTTAAAAAGTTCCCTATGCCTACACGGCCGATAAGAATTTTAAAGGTTGATGATAAGGAGACTAGATTCGTTATGCACAAGGCAAACTATTTTGGAAGCTACTTAAAGTCTCTTTTTGTAGGGAACCAAGGCACACAAAGAAAGAAACCAAGAAAATTGTTGAAACAAAGTGAACAAACCATACTCAGAGAACTATACAATGGACCACTGCCCCTGAAACCAGCAAAATTGAAGGACCTATTACATTTAAAACAGTTCTTGACCAATCCCTATTCTCAAGCATTCTACGATTCACTGGTTCCTGACCTCGATTTGAATGAATCAGGCGAAGTTAATACCAAGCACGCAGACAACCCACCAATTGATACTACCCCATAACTGGCAAAAACGATCAAACATCCTCATTTTTTGATTTTTTTTTGTTGATGTTCAATCCATTTAATGTCATTTTTTTTATTGCTGATCATAAAATAAATGAAGTATTAATACAAACAAAGCTTAAAAAATATTTGTATACCTATTGTACAGTAATTTATTCGACTTCGAACTTAGAAAATTGTGATATGTGGGACTATGATCATTCTTCCCGGTGGCCCTTCAATTCCTTCTACTACACGAAGAATTTGTTTCTACGGTATCCCCAAAATAATAATTGTCAGTAGTCTGTGTAAACGTAGTTGAAATAATTTATGCGCCATATATGTTGCGACTATCCCATCTGGTGTATTTATTTTGCCATGCAATTGTTTATCTGTAAATTGACAACTTTCCACATACCACAGAGCCAGTCTCTTATAGTGAGATCAATGGAAAATGTATTGTGTTGGACACACTACAAATAAGTAATTGTGTAAACATGCTGTTTAACTCCTGTGCAAAATTTGAATAACTAGTGTATAAAAATACTAATCCAGTGAAATGGTTATGATTTGTTTCACCGTAACTGAGGTACAAAAAAACAAACAAAAACAGCGTATGATTGGTGCTGAACGTGTCATCCTCATTAAATGTTGGATATGGACTACATTATGTTTCTAGTGAAAATGTTAAAAAAAATACCAGTTACTTACTGTACACATTACAGTGAGAAACTGTTAAAACAAGGATTGTGATCAAATTACTCATTCATTTTACACAGATCCGAACATAAAAGACTAGCTCTGTGGGATGTGGAAACTTGTTAATTTAGTTACACAATTGCATGACAAAATAATACATACACCAGAAGATGTACACTCATAGCATACATTGTAGTTACATTTATTATGTCAACTACATTTACACTAACTACTGTCAATTATTTTGTAGATACCTTAGAAATAAATTCTTCGACAGAGTAGAAGGTCAATTAAATTTTTTAAATTTTTTCTGCATTTAATCTTATCAGCTAGACATTTAAGATGTGTTGGGAGCTTATTGAAGATATGCATATGTGAATATTGGACCCTTTTTAGAACAAATGTCAATGATTTGTAATCTCTGTGAAAATCATTTTTACTTCTAGTGCCATAATTGTGTATGTTACTATTTGTTTCAAGTTGTGTAATTTGTGACTACAAATAACATTAATGTGTATATATACTCTGCCACCAACATTAAAATCCCTAATTTCTTGAACAGCTCTCTGCATGATGTTCTACTTCTAACTCCACACATAATTCTTATTACTCGCTTTTTGGCTCTGGACACTGTCTCTATGAGTAGAACTGCCCCAGAATATTATTCCATATGACGTTTAGGAATGAAAATAAGCAAAATAAACTAGTTTCCTCATACAGAGATCACATACTGCTGAAATTGGGTGCGGCCACGTTTGCAATTTGAACAATCGCTTCAGTAAGTAAGCAATTCAAATTATGATTAATATGCAAACCTAGAAATATCACACACACTACCTCTTGAACGGACTGGCCTGCAAACGTCATGCCTATGTCTGGTTGTTGATATTTCTGATGTACTGAATTACATATACAGAGTATTATCAAAGTTTAAAGACAGCCATTTTCTGTAAACCATTTTTTAATTTCTGTATTTGAGTCATCTGCAAATTGGACAAATTTTGAGTTTTGAGATGGGACACAAGGTAGAGCATTTATACATATTAAAAACAATAGTGGTCCCTGAGATACTACACATCTGATATACTCCCACTTGGAAAACAGTGGACGACATAATGCAGCCTTAAAATGTTCCAGTGACTGTTTTCTATTCAAAATATAAGAACTAAGCCGTTCATTAACAATGCCATAATACTTTAATTTCTGTATCAGAATTTCATGATCAATACATTAAAATGCTTTAGATAAGTCACAGAAAATTCCCCCACAGTAATTAATTTATCATTTATTCCTTCTCAAATATTGTCAGTGAATGCAAATATAGCTTGTACTGTTGAATGACCCTTTTGAAAACCAAATTCTCACTTAGTTAGAATATTATTATTTTGAAGGTGTTGACAAACACTATTGTGCATTGCTTTCTCAAAAACTTTGGAGAAGGCTGTCAGTAATGAAACAGGACAGTAATTCAATACAACTGACTGATGGCCATTTCTATAGACTGGTTTAACTGCAGCACACTTAAGCTTTTCTGGAAAGATATTTTAAACAGATAACTTATTACTAAATTCTATGGAGAACAGTTTAATTAATCTGCTGGAAATCCTAGCATAACCGCTCTAGTATTTGCCCTTAAGAGGCATGATAACTTCTCTTACTTCTTCTGGAGTAGCTAAATTTACAGAATCCATACTATGTGTCACCGAGCTATTACAGAACTAAGCATTACACTCTTTACAAACTTTGAGAGTAATGTGCCACACTATCATCAAAATACAACCATTAGCAACCTTTTAAACTCTAACAAATAATAGTAAAAAAAAAAACAAGTAAGCAGTTATTAAAAAAAGATTGACACAATTGAACTTATCCCGGCAACGTAAACACAACGATTCTTTGACAAACTGAACAAGATTGTGAGTTTGTAATGAAGTTTATTTTAAGGCTTATTTTAAGAAAAACATTAACCTAATCAGCGATACAATGGAGTTAAGATAAACTCAATACAAGAACTATTCTCTTACTTTTTTTCTTTTTTAAAAAACGAAAAAAAAATTAAATCACTTCCTGAAATACGCATCAGCCAAATTGTTACACAAGCCAGAGCAGTAAAAACACAAACACACCCAGAAAAAAACTCCAGCAGCAGTAACTACATAATCGGAATTTCAATTCATCTCTAAAAGTTAATCAGCAGCAAGGAAAAAACTACCGATTACATCACGCCGTGCCTTTTTCGTAGATCATTCCGGTAAATAACGCTTCTACAAGCATGTCACAAATTCTTTTTTATCAATTTAAATTTTTACAACGTACACGCCTTTCACAATAAACTCACCATTGTAAATCCTGTCTGCACCAGCTACCACACAACCTTCTCTGTGTGACGCCACCGGGTACTCTGAATAACAGAAGACCACGAAAACAGTCACAACGTATTTCTCCGCGTCTACAAGATTTTTCTCAGAAGTAACACATCAGAAATAGCATACAAATAGTGGTTAATTATCATTTTTAACGCAAACACAGCGTTGAAACATACCTACCTACACTATAACGCGTTAAATATTCGTCAAAATAGGGGACTTAATTTCTTCCGCGCAAGCGAGTTGCTTTATAGGTGCAGGGTGCGGCTGTTTACCGACTTTCTTGCTTGTCTTGTGGCAGCGGCGTCCTGATTGGCTGGCGCGTACCTGCAATGCGTCAAGTAGCTACGTGCAGCAGCACAACGCTGGCACAAGACATAGCTCGATCACAAGGGCTGGTTGTAGTGGTCGTTTGGTGGTTGTCATCCCATTATAATCGTATAACGTGAAATAAAATCTTTCTTCCTTCGTTCCGTTAATTCTTGTTCTTGGTTTATGGTTAACTTTCCTTTTTCCTAGCATCTCTTTTTAATATGTTTCTTCACAGCAATTTAAATTATTTATTTTATATTATTCTATTTGCAATTCTGTGCTAAAATATATACATTTTATTTTCCGCATATTTGAATCATGTAAACTAACCTCATTTAATATTAGTATCAAATCCGTCGGCTACAACTAAAAGAAGCCTTACTTTCCATATTGTTGAAATACAAAAAAATAAGCCTTTTTAAAATTAATTTGAAACTATATATAGTTTTGGCTATACCTTAAAATTGTTTTGTTTTGTTCAAACGCCCGAAAAGTCAAATCTCTGTGACATTGTACCTGCTTGTGGGTAGTCCGTAGGCCAATTTGGAAAAGTAGGAACTACCATGATTGGCGTAAAACACGATGATTTAAGTAAGACTTTCAGTTCTAGTAAAACACGTATGTTACATTTCTCAACGTCGGCCTGTCACACTGAACATCTTGTAAGTTACGAGTGAAAATTGTGCAGCCCATGGTTATAAGACATCGCGTTTATAATTTGAATTACTCGTGGCTCTGCACTGAAGCCAGATTAGGGAATCGTATCTCCCTTGTTAGACCAACAATAAAATTTGTTTAGAGCGTATAAATCAAACCACTTTTTTATTATTTTTTTTTTTTTTGTACTAAATAAAGTTTATCGGAAATAAATGATTAACAGAACACACGAAATTATTATAGAGATGTACCGATATGGACCACTGCATATGTTCGGGTGGGGTGACATGGGTAATCTATAGTTCAAATTCCTTCATTAATTCCGACTTCAGGGAAGGGGAGAGAAACTTTACTGTGT
Source organism: Vandiemenella viatica (assembly GCA_031002005.1). NCBI lineage: Eukaryota > Metazoa > Arthropoda > Insecta > Orthoptera > Morabidae > Vandiemenella > Vandiemenella viatica. Next base: position 234,193,075 of record CM061921.1, on the reverse strand, counting down.
GGTAAATATGTAGAGAAAAGCTTTATAAAATGTAAAAAAGTTTCAATATAAATAGAGCTGGATTTAGCTAATATACATCCCGCATTTGGAGAGCACTATGGAAAACCAAAAAAGTCATAAATAATGGTTACTTTAGCAAGCAACGCATGAGGGACGAATGAATGGATTTATTTTAAATAATGATACTATGTTCGGTGCAAGAGGTGATTAAAATCTTACTAGAAGGGAAGATTTATTAGTGTACCAGTGGAAAGAACAATATTTTCGGTAGGTATTTCCCGTAGGGGTAAAAGAATTTGGAAGTGAAACTACAATTTACCGGTATGGTAAATTCCCTCCAAAGTTAAAGATGTAACATAATTGGTGGAACAAGAAATTTCATAGCTGTTGTAATGAAGAAGTCATAACAGCAAGTGGGGATTGTTAACAGGAAGAAAAATGATATTTAATACAAAATCACACACAAACAACTGGTATAGTAGTGAAAATAAGAATCATAATTTTAGTGTACAAGAGAAGCAATGGGATCTTTTTGAACTGGAACATTTAGCATCTAAAGCTAAGTCGACAGACGAACTTAGGATTTAAATTGTTGCCAAGCAAAGAACATTTCCTTGTAAAAGTATAAATATGTTTAGAGGTGTAAAATATACAAGATATCACAGGTGACTGTCAACCAGCTTTGCTGCAAAATTGAAGAAGGGTGTGAAATGCGAAACACTTGGAGATTGAGATGATGGAAGAGGGGAGGGCTGGCATAACATGAATGAACATAGAAGGCAAAAAGTTACTAACAGCAGTTTGAAAAATTTGAGATCTACAGTAAAGATTTGTTATAAGAACATATATAACCAGGTTTTAATTGGATTTCATAGGGTAAAAAGGCACTGGTTAGCAGATTAATATAAAGTTAACAATAGAGGAAGGAACCATCATTTAACAAATATAATGGCGAAACAATTATGACAAATGAAAAAGCTAGAGACAAACGAAACATTGAAATTTTTAGATGTAAGTCCTTCATCAGAAGAACAGCATTGTGTGCACAGGTTGGGAGTTTCATTTTGTCAATGATTTATACCTTGTGCACACTATGTCCTATTGACGGCTTTACTCCTGAAAAGTTAAATTTTTTTGTGTGTATCTTAATTTTTTCATTGTGTTCATATAGTCCTGCTGTTACCATTCATAGGTGATAGATAGTTCCTTCTACTGTCCTTCTTTTCTATTTTTAGACTTCTAAGAAGTAATACATCAAGATACTCTTTCAGTTGGACAGTGTTAGATGACTATATCATGTTGACATGCTGCGAAACCCTCCATTCACACAATGTCAGATGGATTGGGGGCATACAAGCAATGCAGAGGAATTAGGAGAATAATTAAGCTTTTCATTAGTTATGTAGCATCTGTGAATTGAGAATGTTGACCAAATGTCATCAGGTGAAGGCAGGAACAATAGCTGTTTAGGAGAATAATCTGAAAAGTTTTTGGTCTCAGATAATTAGTGCACAATTAATTTAATTAGTTAATAAATGAAATTTAGTTATCAAGAATGTCTGCAAGCAAGTATACATTTCTCATGATGTATTGAAAATTTATTTATCTTGACAACACAAGCTAATCTGTAGTTGAAACAGAGAAATTTACAGACAACTCTTGTTCACTGAAAACTGGTATTTACATTTTAAAAGAAGAGAAGCACAGATGGTCAAATCACTGTACCTGTTGGTTCATAGGACTAATAGATATCTGAACAGTGGAGAAAGGGAGTTACCGGAGGAAAATCAAATATCTCAATGCAGATACTTAATACTAGAACAATATTAAAATTGAGTATAGTTTTTAGGCGGTTTTCTGCAATTACCTTGGTAAATACTGGGACAGTCCCCAATCTCCATTTCATAAACTACACATTTCCCAAACACATCAAACAGAACACAAGTTACAGATTTCACAGTCAGATGGTGCACATTTGCACTAAAAAATCCAATACTATGAAATAAATTATTATTGTTTTCTACACATTCAGCAATGATGATTGAGTTACAGCCATAATCAGCAGTAATTAACAATTTCAAATAATTTCATAGTACTGTAAAGTACTTGTATTAATTACTACATCACCAATGAAAGTCTCGGGATAAATCTAATGAACAAAAATAAGAAATATCACATAGGAGATAAATAACACAGTTATCAGAAGATGGAACCAGTCATATCTTCCCTTCTTATCCCACTTTCCCTGGCAGCGAGAGTTTCTTATGGACAGCTAGTTGTGCATATTAACAACATGTCATTAAGAAAGAGTAAAAATAAGTACTGAAGAAGAAACTTCTTGGGGAGGGAGAATGCAGTGAACAGAGCTTAGTTTTATGATTTTTAGACAGTTTTCCTTACTCACTCAGGTGAATGTTGCAATGATCTCCACTCTCTGCCTCTAAAAGCACTTCTGAACAAAGAGAATAAAACATCCACATACTATTCTTAATTCTTCTGCCAATATCCAACCAGGGTCTACCAGCAATATATGCCCTTTCACTCCCGGCATTCTCTTCACGTCACCTGTATTCCAATGACTACAAACCCAGTTTCTGTATCATGACAGTTACGGACTATTCTGAGGTAATTTCCTTAAACAAATCCAGCCGTCCTGTGCATTCCATCCAACAACTGTATTTGATACCCTTATTGTAGGTTCCATATTACCACACCATACTCAAGCAGTGGTCTGACCAAGATTTTGCATCCAAATTTGCCCACTTACATAGTACATCCCCTCATCATACTCTCCAGTGAATGGAAAATTTTGACACCTCTTCCTACCTTCTGGGCAATGTATATTACCCAATTCAGTTTATTGTAAAATTTTATGCCAAGATATCTACACATTACGTCTTCAACGAGCAATTCCTCCTCTACCTTATAATTATAAAAACTTTTTCTGTATACCTAACAAGCTGACTCTTATTGCCATTTGTCTTCATTCAGTGTCGATCTACTCAGCCAGGTATCCAATACAGATACCTATGTAGTTATTCAGTCTTAACTTCCAGTCCAATTATATTTATTATGTCATCTGCAAAAACACTAAGTTCAGAGTGTTAACCAATGGCACAATTAGTTATTGGACTAATGAATAGCAGTAGTTCCAATACACTACCTTGTGGCACTCCTGTTTTCCCTTCCACGTCATTTGGTACCGAGTTTCTTATCTTAACTCTTTACTTTGTAGGCTACCTTTTTAAGAATTCATACACTCAGTAAGTAATTTTGCAACCACCCCAATGTTTTTATCTTATTCACCTCCATTACATGTCTCACTATGTCAAATGGCTAGGAGAAATCCATACCTACACTACCCACATGGCCTCTTTTCTTCATATCATCAGAATTATCTTGCACAAGCCTGTTAGCTGAAATTCACATGACTATCCTCTTTGAAATCCATATTTTTTTATCTTTTTTTTTTTTTTTTTTTTTTTTTTGTTTTTTTTTTTTTTTTTTTTTGTTAATTGAGGAAACCATGGAAAACCAAAATCTGGATGACAGACAGGGTTTCGAACTGGCATACTCCAGAATGCAGGGCCAGAACGTTAACCGTTCACCCACCACGTTCGGTTCCATATTGTTCATTTACAAACTACTCTGTTTTCCTCACAGGAATTTCTTTTGTGGTTATATGTAGTGCTCTCCATCAAATTATCTGCTACTGAAATGAAACTAATCTTACTGTTTGTCTCTCCCTTATGAACCAGTGTTATTATTCCACTTTTCTAGTCAACTGGTAAGAATCAAGTCTCCAAACTCAAACCAAAAAATATTTCATGGTATGGCACAATAACATATCTCCTTACCTTTAATACATCTGAATCTATATCAGTCCCTTTATATTTTTTAACATAACATGTTCCCAATAATATCTTCAGGATTTGTTTCTAATTTTTAGGTCTGCTAATTTCTACTTATATGGGTAAGTTCTTGCTCTGATTTTTCCCTTCCCGTCTTTGAACAATAATCTCTACAGTCCTGGTTAATATCTCTGCCATTTTAATATCTTCTGCTATTTCTTCCCCAACCATATCAATAATTGTCTGAATACTTTCTCTTCCCTCGGTTTTATCACATAGCTATAGAAATTTCTAGATGCATTATTCAATCATTCTCGTCCATCACCATCCATTACCGTCATTAAACATTCCCAGTTTTTTGTGGGTCATTCTACTAATATTTATTTGAAAGCAAGGCTCTTCCATCTACTGACGACTTACTAGGTCCTTTCATAATTTTGATGGGGGAGTGAATGTGTTCTATGTGATAAGTGTATTTTTAATTTCTGAAATGTGTAGTTTATGGGGCAGAGATTGGGGATTATCCCAGCATTCAACTGGATAATTGCAGAAAACCATCTAAACACAAAAATCAGGATTGCCAGTATGCTAGGCTCAGGATTTGAATCTCGGGCCATTGTACCACCGTGTTCCATTGTAGTGGTGCCCTAACATGCAGTCACAGTGGTGGAACACCTCTATTTGTAATATAATTCAATAATATTATTCATAAAACATCTTTAGCTTCCATTTTTGCTGATATCAATTCCTTGTTTTGAGTGTTCCCCACTGTTTTGTTCTCTTCATACCAATCTTTTAAGCATTCTTAACTCACTAGTGTATAGATAATTCATAGGTTATTTTTTTGTTTTGGAATAAACATTCTTCCCCATTCTTATTATATCTTTGAATTGTTCCCAGTTACTTTCTACTGTAGTGCTGTTCTCTTTCCACGTACTGAACTTTTTCAGAAGTATCTTTTCAATTCTGAAATATGCGCCTTTTTATAATTGTACCTATAACAACCCACAATTTTGGCCACTGGTTTACTGAACCCTCTTACATCTGTCAGAACTGTTTGATGATCACTCATTCCTTCTATAACCTGAGACACCGCAAAGGTATCCCATCTAACATACCGTATTTGTATCTCTGCTCCCTTGTGTTAGTAATCTTACTTCTTTCTCAGTACAAACCTGAAAAGTTACCACTAAAGGTAACTATCCTACATTCACTAAGGGAGCTCCATTTGCCTCTACACCTCGCCCTCCCCTTCTTCCCCCCTCCCCCCTCGCATGGCACGTAGCTTTTTTTTACCTATTGTGTGTCCTGTACCTTTTTTTAACTGTGACAAATAATATGAATGAAAAGCTACATGGCTTGAAACACCCCCCCCCCCCCCCCCCGTAGCTCAGCATAGCCTCCTGCCATACTCCTCCCCCTCCCCCTCCTCTTAGACTGAGCCACATAGTTTATGGATGCTACCAAAATAAGAATTTAATTTCTCCCCAAGAACTTCATCTTGACAATTCATCACTCCAGAAATCTACCACATTAACTCATGACTGTGATCTGTTAACACCAGCAAACTGTAGTAGTCTCTACTATAATAATAATTCCGTGTGGTCGTAATGACCTGGTGACAGGGTTTTTATTGGCTGTGCATTCTGCCCCTATCATAGCCACCTTAACCTAACCCGACAATCCTGCCGGGTACGGGGGACCTACAGTTTAACGTGGAATCCAAACCACGGAACTGTTCTGGTGCACTTCACTTTACACAGCAAGCTGTGGTAGCGGTGAAGGTTGGGTTAAGCCCCTTTGAAAATCCCCACCAAGACAGGGATTCGAACTGGGGACCTTTAGATCTCCAGTCAGACGCTTAACCACTGAGCCACCAGACCGCTCAGTCTCTACTAATCAGTATCAATACCCCTTCCCTAATTTTTCATCTGGAGTGCACTCTATAATCAGCAGTAAATACTTCATTGTCTAGCACTCCTTCTTTAATGCACAGCTCTATTCTTATAACTATTTGTGGTTTGGCCATCTATAGTAAGTTATCCAGCATTATTACTGGGATTACTGAAGATCGCGATTCCGCAAGGAGTTGTCATCGTAATACTGCAGTGGTCAAACGCAAGACTCCAGTAGTAATTCTTTCAAAAGTTCATTTAATGGTTTTTTGCTGGTCCAGGCTGTATTACAACCTAATTTCTGCTTGAAAATAATGGTCCAGGCTTTATTACAACTGAATTACTGCTTGAAAATAATACATCTTGCGACTGACTACAGCAGTATTCCAACGATATTACTGAATGTTGTTGTAGCGGAATTGCGATCTCTAGTAGACCCTTATTACTTTGTTCATCATACTCCTTTAGTTCACTGCTAGCAGTTTTATAACTTGCCTTGGCATATTTTTCATCATTACTCTTCTCCCTCCTTATTGTGATATTTGAAAATCATACATATTTATAAATACTTAGCATAGACTTTAGTTGCATCAGCAATCCATTTCTCCTATCAGTGTATGTGCAGTTAGACATTATATGAGATGAAAAATGTATTTGTATTTTCAAGGTATAAAGCCGGTTGTTGCACTGATTTTGGTGCAGGAATAGACTGGATCACCTTTGTTGTCTGTTCACAATAGCAGGGGGCAGTTAAGATTTCCACTACACATAAAGGAGGAAAATTTGTGAACTGAATCCTTTCTGCCTGTATGAGTACCAGAAAGGATCATGTTATGAATAAACATGAATGAAGGCTAGTTCAAGTGTTTTCAAAAAGGAATACACTGGCAATCAACCAATAAGTCAGGGCTCTGCGTAATTTTGTCTTCAACAGCAGAGTGATAATAAATGTTAGGTGCAGTGAGAACCTAGCTAGTGATCGAAAAAAAGTTGGAAGGTTCAAAATGTTTGGTGAGTTTTTCCTGGAATATTGATATTTTTGGAGACACTACCAGCTATTGGCAGTAAACATCAAGTAGGAAGGACTGGGTTATTGAGTTAACAAATAGGTACAAAGATTTATATTAAACAACCTAAGATTGTTGTAAATTTGTTTTATGTATAGCTAACCCCAATGGCAGGATCTTTTCTGCAAGATGACGATTGGTGACTCATGCTTCTTGCCCAGGAACTGTGTGGACACTGTGCAGAGAAAGATAGAATGTGGACTTGGCTCCATGAATCTGCAGTGCCAACTACATGACCTCCTGCCAAGACTGTTAGCAAGTTATGAGTTTGTGACATGAATCTCGTACCACTGCCATTCCTGTAGTTAAGCTCCAAGTTTGGAGCTCAAGTGAAGTAATTGATTGATTTTACTGTTTCGGTTAAGCAATCCGGCTATATCTGTCTAACCCCTCCCCTCCCATTATCATTGCTGCTAGTGAGTGCCTACATCACCATGGATGTTGTGTTGTGCATGTCAACAAAATGGTAATGAATGATGACAGTATTGTGTCTTATATTCACACATATTTTTGGTGGATTTTTAACTTAATTGTGTTTTTGATGCAGAACCCTCAGTTAGTGAAATATTGATGCCATATCATCAGTTATCTCTTACAGCACTTGTATCCTACAAAAGTTGTTTTCAGTCTCACTATTTTATTGAAGATAAATAAATTGTTTTAATTTATTTACAATGTTTTGTAAATAAATCATAGTTCATGTCTGTCCAGTTAGTTCATGTTTGCAGTCAAAATCCTTTTTGTGCAAATATTAAGATTAGATATTAAAGAAATATAATTAAAAATAATCACACACTCCCTCCCCTGTTAAGAAACCATTACATTAGTGTGATCCCTCCTTTTATTATTTCAATGGGTTCAACTTTATAATCTCTCTGCTGTGCACCTGCATTCAGTATCCATGTGGTCAACTATTTTTATACCCTCACCACCAGTCTTGAACCTAAAAAAGATACAGTCCTAACCTCATTGTAACTGGAAGTGGGTTTCCTGACATTTTTAGCAAACAAGTTAGAAAGTACCCCCTTTACCTTTCTATTTAGGTGTAAACATTTCCTAGTGAAACCCAATCTACCAATTGCTTCCACAGAGACTATCCGCTTGGAAGATGTCTTTCCTTTCCAAAGCGGCATTTCCTTCCTCGCAGTTGGGTTCAGCTGTGGCTGATCATGGAAACTCAACAACTGAATCAATTCCACCCTAGTATGCTGTGCCTCCTTCACCACCTTCCTCAGATCATTCTCTTCGCTATAACTCACATTTCTATCAATACTGTCCCCCTTTTATTTATGGCTTTATTCCTTACAAACATCATTAGAGAAAGTGCTGGGGACAAGAAACTGAAAGGAATTTGGTCATGACTTTTTGAAAGAACCTACCCAGCATTTGCTTGGTTTTATTTCAGAAAACCATGGAAAACCAAAAGCTGGATGGCCAGATGGGGATTTGAACTTGTGTCCTCTCGAATGCGAGTTCAGGGTGTTATCACTTACTTTACCACACTCAGTAATACTCATCTATCACTACCCTGTCCAAGGGCATAGCCAGGTACGGGCAGGGGGGGCAGCTGCTCCCCCCCCCCCCTAGCAGGACGCGGGTTTGCGCTCGATCAGAGTTTTGCTGAACTGAAGAGTAAACAATGTCAAGTAACTTTAACTTTCAAAAATTAATTCGGTTCGCGCGATTTAAACCTGCTTGCTATTGCTATCTGCGGGAAACAGACGTTAGCGAGTGCAAGGCGGTACAATGCGCCACGCACGGTGCTGTAAGCAGAGTATCGACTATGAGCGGCTGGCGCGCGAGCCGTGTTCGAGCGAGCCAAACCGATTATTTGCCGCGCGAACCATTTCTGTTGACGAGCGCGGCTGCCTCGCGTGGCAACGCAACCGAGCCGGATTGCGCGGCAGACTATATAGGCACCGTCTTTTCGTGAAGCCACCGTGGAAAATTCACGTGCACGAATAGCCGCAACTTTCACTGTGATGCGTCACAGTGTATATTGGAAACCAAAACGAAAAATGATTTGGTGGATATGGAAATTGAATTTTAATAGAATACAGTATGGTGAGAAACTCATGGAAGACTTGAGATATGAAGCCATCGAGGATACAATAAGCAAATTTTACGAGAATGACAATGTTAGAGTTTCTAAAATCATTAATTGAGCCAATGCACTCCGGGAGGCATTTCAGTTACTGATAAACGCTGTGACTTCAAGATTTCTAGCAATTGGAGACTCGTATACTAGCCTGCTTTACCTTTTTCGAGTGTTAAAACAAACGTTTTTCTTTTTTAACTGTTTCAGATGTTTTTGACGCATTATGTGAAGTTCTGAAAGAATGGTTAAAGATAAGATAAGAGCACCATTTTATACTAAATTTCTTTAATGGCTATTCAATTTTCTGTTGCCTTTCTCTTTACTTAGGTAAAAGGTATTATGTTGATAGGCCTACTGTCATTTTGTGATTCTATAGATTCGTTGATTGGAGTTTCAAGTGATGGTGATGGAAGTGATACCATTTGAGTTCTGATTATGTTGTACATTTGCTACTATTACATACACACACAATAAAAAGGCACGGTGCAATTGTATTAAAAGAAGACAGTTTTCGTAATCCATGGCAACAAATTGTCACTGTGCCGTGCGAGCCAACTCGAACAAAGACACCCCCGTCTGTGCGCGAGCCAAGTTATACTGTGACAACACCGGAGCGCGGGCTAATAATTTTTTTTTTAATTTAATTTAATTTAATTGCAATGGAGCACAGGCTCCGGTGGCATTTCCCCTACACACCCATTTTCCCCCTATCCTGCACCCACCTACATTTTTATAACAATGGATTTAAGAAAGTTTTTATTAAAGTAATTAATTTGTATTTTCCGTAATGCTAACGATGGCTTTTAATATAGAACTAGTGATCGGTCAGGGGTCGAAATTCGACCTTACTTTATTAAAATATTTAGTTTCTTTCATGGAAGAGTAATAATCATCATCTGAATTTGTTCTATTGCGTTTGCTGCGAGCATAGATATATTATATACTGTATACATTGACGTCGTTGGCTGCGAATGAGTGCCAATACGTTTTTAGCTTGTATTGTTTGGCTTAATTCCCTGCAATACCTATAAAATTAAAACGATACACTCCACGCGTGACTGTATCCTAAATTTTAGCTTGTGAACTAACCATAGCAAATTATGAAATGTATTTATCCATAGTTCATTTGAATTTAGCCCATCACACAACGATTTAAAATATTCATTTTCACTTAGAGCCGGAAAACTTCTTTAGCTTTATGACAGCATGAAGTAAATGCAGTCCTTTCCCCTGCAGTGACTTCTGATTCGAAATGTTTTGCATTGTGAAACCTGCATTGTAAATTTGAAACTATAATAATTTCGTCATTTTGTGTGTTTGCTATTTAAATTTGGTCTATTATCATTTTTAATTTCACGCAAATAAGCATTCCTTCCTTTTTCTCTCTCTCTCTCTCTCCGACCTGTCAACGTTCAATATCTAGACATAATGGAAGTAGGTGCAAATATCTGAATGGAATAAAACATCAGTAATTAAATTTCTGAAATTCAAAAATAAAAAGACCCTTAACCAAAGTTTAATTAAATAATTAAAAAACCATATAGTATCTGGCAGAATCGCTACATTGCTATTCGAAGTGTTCCTTTTATAACTTCAAAGATTAATCTCTACTTTATGTGTGTCTTTCGTTTCGCCAAAGACCACAGAGTACCTCAATGTTGGGAATACACGTCAGAACATTGGCTCCGATCCTATTAATGAACGACAAATTATAGCATCAGAAATCGACAGGGTTTTAGAAAACGAAGGACAAGGGCCTGACAGGTGTGTTAGCCAAGAATATGAAGGGTGTTCTACATTGGCGGGTGATATTGGTGGGGTTCAAATTTTTTTTAAAGAGAAATATAAAAAAGCCTCGTATTTTCATTGCGAAAGCCACAGACTTAACCTGGTTGTAAATGACTTAAATCAAATTACAGAAATACGTAACAAAATTAGAACCACAGAATACATCATAAAATTTTTACGAGAAACCTTTTTACAGAGAAAGTATGTGCCAAATATTTCAGCTTTATACGAGACCTGCTGATCTCAAAAATATGTGCTTACCAGTTACAGTGCGCAGTTACAGTACGAAGTCAGAATTCATTATATGCGTTGGATTGAATACTCAGGATTATTGGAACCATGGAGGAAGGAATATATGGAGACGAAATAACGGTAAATCTGTGAAACGTCATATAAAAACTCGTCTCCTACTGCGCATGCGCCGCGGCCATAGGAATAACCCCAAAACATTGGGCTGTTTGCACTGTGTCTGCTGCTGAGAATATTCAACTTTCTAATATTCTGAAGTTTTCTATAATGCCAAGTTGTATTGCATACGGTTGCATAAACAGACAAGATAGGAAACAACCTAGAATAACGTTTCATAATTAAGTCACATTGTAATTATTGTTCTTGAAGTGTCTGATTAGGCTTATCATTAGGGCTTATCATATAAATTTATTCATCGCTCTAAACAGGATAATGTCGTTCTCAAATATTTGTTGGTGTAGTATAGACAATGTTATTACTTTGCACATAAAAGGCTAACCTTATTGTAAACAAGTATTGGAAGTCTAATTTAAGCAGGTCAAGTTTACATCGCGATACAATGAATATGGTATTCTACATGCTTTACACTGAAAGCGTACGATGAAATTAATTGTGATAATTTGTGCTGCGCGAACTATAGAACGGGATGAAGCAAAAGTTGTTGTTACCCGAAATTTAGTTCGCGATGCATTTCATGTGTTTAGGTGTGTCTACATAGTTTGATTTTGTAACGACAATATTAATGGAAATGTGGGTAGGTTGAAATGTAGCCTGTACCAGAAGGGACAAACAATTTAAAATTAGTCGTTAGTATTTTCATAAGCACCGTGTTAGTGACAACGTGTATCACGTATCGCAGTGTATACTACTCCCATTTAAGCTTCTGACTTTTTGAGACAGCATATCTCGATAACTAAACGAGATATCGAAACTTTTTATTACTTTCAATTTCTCTCGTCGTATTATATAAGAATTTATTATCAAATTTGACTTTGGGGATATTTTTCTTCGGAATTTCAACCTAAAACACCTCACTTTTGAAACAGTATATCTCGAGAACTGAGCGAGATTTCGAAATTTTTTATTATTTATTTTCGATGTGTCTTGTCGTGTTATATAAGAATCTAACACTAAATTTGATCTTGGGGAAATGTTTCTTCCGAATTTCAACCCGAAACACCTCACGTTTGAGACAGTATATCTCGAGAACTAAGCATAATATCAAAAAAAATAAAAAAATAATAATAATAAATAAATAATAACAAAATTCTTCATTTTTAATCCGTCTCGTCGCGTCGAGTTACATAATAATCCATCATCAAATTGCGGTTCCACGGTTGTCTTATGATTCCCTTGAGGTTTTTGTGCCTATACCCCGGGCTTCCACGGCCGACCAATATGGCGGCCTCCCCACCACACTGCTCTCTCCCCGGCTTCACTCCAATGCGTGGTGAAGGTCCCTTGCGTCGTCTCCATATATTCCTTTCTCCATGATTGTAACCTGTTGCCACTGCGTTACAATCAAAGACGATCGATATGTATTGATCATATTAATACAGTAATATCTGTCATAAAAGATTATCGCAGTAACGCGGACACGGAGAGCTAAAATATTTTAAACACATCTACCAGAACTGCAGCTGCCGATATGAAAGTCGGCGCATTTTATTTGTCCAACAAAGTCGTTCCAATCACCCTGCTGAGTCTCTATTCGATTTTTGAAAGGGATCTATTTTCATACCTTATTTAAATTCCTTGATAGTGTTTTGGGATTATACATTGCGCTTTTACGCGTTTTGTTTTAAACCTAACTCTAGTTATTTAGTAAATAATCAATTATATTAAATAATTAGTTTTAGATCACATTACATGCCTTAAATTAAATCACGTAAGTTTGAAAAATAATCTGCTTATCTAATAAGCACTGAAACTAACACTTTATTTGCAAAGAATTACATATATAGCTAGCAGCCGAGAAAGCCGTTTCTACCTCCTCGTTCGTTGGTTTGATTGAAATGATCATAAATAAAAAACTTAACAACTTTCTGCACTTTTTTGAAATAATTATTTCTAGGAATCATCTCAGTAGGTGGATGATCCAGTGTTACGGTCACGCTTTCTGCTTCAATTGTGGCGTCCAGGTCTTCGTGGTCTACGTCCGAGTCAAAGTTGTTTCTGTGCGCTCAATTTCTTTCAGTGATTTTTTTTTTGGGGGGGGGAAAGGGGGGAGGGGTATAAAATGTCGACAACTGCCAATTGTGTGCTGTGTGAAAAGTACAATTGCAGGTACCAAGGCAGAACGTTTTCCATGACGCTTGTTCCGACAGATCTTTTGCCGATAACATCAGATTCAAGAGCAACACCAAAGCTTGTCAGTCGTTCTTTGACCAAAGAGATGCAATGCTCCGTGGTGCAGTTTGCTGTATTCTAAGCAAACTGATATTAAAATTTGTTTCTTTGCGGTGAACGTAATGTAGGTGATTTTTTTGGAACATACACTCATCAAACACTGTAGCGAGATGACTAGATGGGTCATCTCGTACAATGTAAATTAATTATTGTTTGATATAATAACATAAGAAATAAACAGATATTCTTTTCTTGAGTTGGAGACAGAAATGCGCGTCTAGCTAAGGGTTTTGTTAGCGTGAGCGACACTCTGACTGAGCCGGAAGTGTCTGGTAGGTCGACACAATGAGAGAATTATTTCTGACACTGGTACTGTTGAGAAAGGCTGGACTCTGGGGAATTTTGCGGAAGGGATCCGTAGATGCACCGTTCGCTCGGTATCGTGGGAAAATTTCTACATATCCTCCCGAACAATCCCGACAAAACCCGAAGACTCTTAGCAAATAAGAGGCAATGTATTAGCCAGGAGAGAGGGGATACTTTTGCGAAGCCAATCCGATGTGTTTATTTCCTCGCGTGGTTGGAAATATTACAAATTTTGTGTTTTTCATGATACTCGCCGAGGAGAAGGAGAGACGAGCTCTGAGGGGCGAGAAGAGGTCATTCCGTCCAGAACGATGGCGCTGGCAACTGCCTGCCAGATGACGGCGGATGATTTCGTTCTGGAGGCTTCGATGACTGAGCGCCTAGTCCGATCGATGTTGTCACTTGTGTTGGTTGACGTGAAAAGTGCCTAGCATTACCTGGGACAGCGCTCTTGTTACGACGCTGCGTGCAGCCAGACACGGTAATTATACCTCCAGAAACAGTGTGTACTCAGACGAATCATTGAGATAGCCCTTTAACGGCCTGATGAGTGTGAGTTCTTATGCCGCCGGACATTAATTCCTGAGCTAGTTGTGTCTAAAAGCCGAGTGCTCTTTGGTTTTCGTTATCCAGTTTGAATTTAAAGACTGATTTCCATGTTTGGAAACTTTCAATGACTATTATTTGTGGGAACAAATTAACTCCCTGGCGCCCTATGTAATCCAGTTAAATCTGATGTTTTCTTGTTATCATTGTCATACAAGAATCGCTCTCGTTATGTATAAGAGAGTTTTTGCTTCAGTTGCATATGGAATTTGTAACTCTTTGTAATGTACATGTATTGCAATTTCTTAGCGTCAATTAACGATAATTGTTTGTTTGCTATGTTGCACCTGTAAGACAAGGTATTGCGTTAAACTTTATTTTGCATGGACACATGTTTAAGATTAATGGTAAATATACCTCTGTCTGTAAGCAGTAATGAGTAACAAATAAACCAATATTTTAGGATCATTTTAAATATTAATAACAGAAGTAATGGTTTCACCTCTGTTTCCTGAAATTAATATATGTGCTTTGCATAAGATAGTGGAAGGTGGCGATTATAAATCATGCAAGGTAAGCAATTAATCCGCCAACACTCAACGAAAATCTTTGCCACTGTTTCATGAAATATTCAAATTGAACAATTATGTGAACTTTTATGGTATTTGAAAACTATGTTGTCATAGATATTATAGAATTAGCAGGATCAGGAAATTGAAATCCACTTTTTGAAAAGAAATACAATGAAGTACAGTTTATGATAAAAACGTTGTAACACATCATTTATTCAATATATTTTGAAATAGCTGTCAATTGTCAAACGTTCTTTTTGTATTGTTTCTACTTCCTTCTCAGAAAGAACTCTAATTGTATCTTTTTTGCGAGTGCGAGCTAGTGTGGGAGCTAGTTTTGCAATAGGATGACATAATTCAAATTACAGCAATGCATGCAACAAAAACAAACTGGAGTTCTTAAAAAGAAACGTAAAAGAGAATGTATTTACTAATGATCACAGACGACATAAACACACATTTGTTGCCGTGAGTCAAATGTCAACTTGACGGGTACAGGCAAACGGGGTGATACAACCTGTAGAGAACGAGTCGGACCAGAAAGTGACGACAGGGAGACAAGGTGACGAAGACTGAAACATGTTTTCACCCCATTTTACGGATTGCGGATCCGCTTAATTAAGTACTGGATCCGCCAGACTGTCAAATGATGCGGGATCCCGCATTGCTGGACTGTAATCCCTAGCTACATCCCAGCTAAAGTTTAAGTAAGTCATTGGTCGATTTTTTTAAAAAATAATCATGAAGTTTGTACCAATGCTACAACTTAAATTTTTTTGATTATGAAGTCGCACTATGGTATACAATATGGAAGGACAAGGGTATGACAAAAGAAAATCTTAGAGAGCTATACCTTACTAAAGAGTTAAATGAGACGGAAATATCATAGAGAATCATCTAAAGTTGCGGTTCCCAAATGATGGTCCGCGGAACCCCGGGGTTCCGTGGAAGAGTCACAGGGGTTCCGTGTTCCGTCCGATAATTAATTAAATGTTCATTGAAATGAGTCATAACCGAGTCGTGGGAAGGCTATCATTGTTCTGTCTCCGTTTGTGACGACTTACCGATGCGAGACTGGTTTTTCAGCATATGCTTATAAAAATGAGGATCCGCCAAATAATGTATGATCAATTCCGTGGCCAAAAATAAATTGGGAACCGCTGATCTAAAGTGTCTGTGTATGCTTGGTATACAAAGAAAACAGTTACAAGAAAATTGTGATAAAATTGCAGATGAAGTATCTCGAAAATTATTATTAGTGTAACTGTATAAATATTAATTAATTAAATTATAATTAATTAATTAAAATATAATAATATTAATTAATTAATAGAATATATATGTATTACATTAATAAACATTTTTGTAGCATGCATATTATCAGGTTTCTCTTGCCTGCCCCCCCCCCCCCCTGAACAAAATCGTGGATACGCCCTTGACCCTGTCCCTCCCCACTTAACTTATCATCTTTCCTTTCTATTTCTCTAGTCTGGACCTGAAGGGCCTTTAACATTTTACCCTGCTTCCTGATCATTTATTCCCACTCTGAAATTTTCAATTCCTTGAAACAGATTAGAAATACAATGAAAGAGTGTATTTGAGGCAGATGAGTTGCTATATGAGGAGTGTTATTGTACATATGGCATTTCCAATAATGGGAAAAGTATCCCTAGTGGTAGGGCTGGAATAGGTAGTAATGGCACAAAAAGATACTGAAAGTTTTTCTGGGCAGGATTTTTGGAATAATTGTTTAAAAAACATAAAAACCGCCTTCAAAAAAGGGCACTAAAAATTTTAAAAAAACTTTATACCTTGCTTAGAAGAAAGTAAATCTAAATGGACAATATTTTACATTACTGTTATTGAAATTTTTACATTAATTAGTTATTTTTGGAGTCGGTGCCAGCTGTCAGATCGTAGAATTACTGAACTTTATTTGGTGTTCGAGGCGAACCGAGGGTACGAACAAAAATTCCAAATATTTAACAGCATGTCGTAAGGAAGATAGTTTTATTGCGGGAGATAGCATAGGGAAACAAATTAACGGTATGTTACCTATGGCTCGGCCTCATTGGTCATCCAGGCATATCTCTGGCGCTATAGTGTCAGTTGTTAGGCTGCATCATGCAGTAAACACTTTATAGCTAGTATAATATCGGTGTATCATCTATATGTTTCAGTTTTGTTTCAAAATGTTTCTAGAATTAATTGTAGGTAAGTAGTTACATGATTTTTTATGTATTATTGTTATTTATTATTGTTTTTATCTTTTTGTTTTTCTTGTTTTGGCTGGCACCGACTCCAAAAATAACTAATTAATGTAAAAATTTCAATAACAGTAATGTAAAATATTGTCCATTTAGATTTACTTTCTTCTAAGCAAGGTATAAAGTTATTTTAAAATTTTTAGTGCCCTTTTTTGAAGGCGGTTTTTATGTTTTTTAAACAATTATTTTATTTTTAAATTTTCGGTGGTATTATAGTTAATTTGTATCTAAATATTCCGCGGAAGTTCTAATTTTTCGAACTTCCTGGTAGCTCAGTGGTTAAAGCGAATGTTTTTTTTTTTTTTTTTTTTTTTTTTAAAAAAACCTATCTTTATATACCCTAACAAGTTTCAGAATGGGGTGATTTGGATCCTGTGTTAAGTAATGTCAGTTTACATTTTGGTCCAGACTGTGTTTCGATCTAATCAAAGCATATGTTAAATCTGCTGCTCGATAATCGAAAAATGTAACATCTGGACATTAATATATACCACATACATAAATCTGTCTCTGGAATTTATCTGTTCGTTCCGGCATCACACAGAAAATATAGATATTTGATTGGTTTTCATAACGTATAAGCTCGGCGTCCAGGTTGAAATCTGAAGTACATGTTGAGACATTAGGACACATACAATTAATAAATATTTTGCAATGACTTAAAAATAGCGTAATTGATTTTGACGGTACTTAAAATTGTGGATTTTGTAAAGAACATTGGAAATTATAAACGATGGGGGTAAAGGAGAAGAGGTATTGGGCTTTTGTATACCAAATGTAGACTGTCTTTTCTGATTGATTTAAAGTATACGTTTGTAAATTTCTATTGATATCATATAAATTTTTTAGGTGTGTATGAAAAAATAATTAAGGGGTTTGGAGGTGAAGAGTAGTTTGGTTTTTGTTCAGGTAGTGTGGACAGCATTTTTCTCTTTGTTTTAAAGTATACATGTGCAAAGTTCCATCGAAACCAGATAAAAACTTTAACTTTGTGTAAAGAACATTTACAAAAATTAAATGGGGTAAGGGAGTGAGCGGTTGGGTTTTGTAAACAGAATGTTTCTCTTTGTTCTTAAGTATACATTTGCAGTGTTCCATCGAAATCTGATAAAAACGGTAGGTTTCTATAGCGAACATTGGAAATTAGGAGGGGTGGGGAAGAAGGTAAGAAGGGTTGGGCTTCTGCAACCTTTTAAACACAATTGTTATGTATTTTATAAGGTATATGTGTGCAAATTTTCTTCAGAATCAGATAGAAACTGGGCTTTGTGTAGATTAAAGAAGTGGAAAGGGGGAGAGAGGTTTAGCTTCTCTAAACAAAATGCAGACAGTATTTTTCTGTTTGTTTTGAAGTATACATGTGCATACTTCCTTCAAAATCAGATAGAAACTGTAGCTTTATATAATGAACATTGACAGTAATTAAAGGGGTAGAAAGGGGAATAGGGTTTGTGTTTTTGTCAAAGTAATGTGAGTAGTATATTTCTTTTTCTATTTGCTTTAAAGTATTGCGCAGTTCCACCGAAATCGGATTAAAATGTGGGTTTTTACAAACATTAAGGGATGTAAAAGAGGAGCTAGGGTAGCTTTTTTATTTTTTGGTCAGAAATCTTCTCCATAAAAAAATACATATATGTGCCAACTTTCATAAAGATCGGTCAAATGGTGTCAACTGTAGTTTTTCAAAAAGAAAATTGACAAAAGTCAAGGAGCGTAAATGGGGAAAGGAGTTCAGTTTTTGCAAACCAAAAGCTGACATGATTTTTCTCTTTGTTTTACAGTAAAAGTTTGCTATGTTCTATCTAAATTGTATAAAAACTGTGAGTGTGTATAAAAATTAAACGGTTTAATGGGGAGTGGGGGTGGTTTTTTAATTTTTTGGTCAGAAACCTTCCTCGTGAAAAAATACATATAAGCGCCAACTTTCATGGTAATAGGTCAAATGGTGGCAACTGCAGCTTTTTATATATAAAAAAATAATTGACAAATATTAAGGGGTTGGTAGGAGGGAGAGGGGTTGAGCTTTGGCAGACCAAATGTTGACAAGAATTTTCTGTTAGTTTGAAAGTATACATTGGCAAAGTTCAATCAAAATCAGATATGAAATATAGGTTTCTATAAAATTAAGGGGTGTAAAGGGGGAGATGGGGTGGCTTTTTTATTTTTTGGTCAGAAAGCTTCTCCATGAAATATTACATGTATATGACAACTTTAATGGAGATCAGTTAAATGATGTCGCCTATAGTTTTGCATAAGGAACATTGGCAAAAATTATGGGGTGGATAGGGTGAAAGGGGTACAGTTTTTTCAAACCAAATGTTGACAGCATTTTTCTCTTTATTTTTGGCAATACATGTCCAAAGTTCCATTAAAATCGGATAAAAAAATGTGGGTTTATATAAAAATTAAGGGATGTATAGGGAGAGAGGGGTGTTTTTTTATTTTTTTTGGTCAGAAATTTTTTCCATGAAAAATTACATGTATATGCCAACTTTAACGGAGATCAGTTAAATGGTGTCGACTTTAGCTTTGTATAAAGAACATTGGCAAAAATTAAGGGGTGGATAGGGGAAGAGGGTTTCGGTTTTTTCAAACCAAAAGTTGACAGTATTTTTCTGTTTATTTTTTACTATAGATTTCCAAAGTTCCATCAAAATCGGATAAAAAGTGTGGGTTTGTATACAAGTTAAGGGGTGTAAACGGGTAGAAGGGGTGGTTTCTCAATGAAATTCATATGGGACCACTTTGGAGGTATACTCTATCCACTATAAAAATTTCATTTAAATCGGTTCAAAATTGGCGAAGATATCGCTGAACATACATAAAAAAAAAAAAAAATCATACGAATTGAGAACCTCCTCCTTTTTTGAAGTCGGTTAAAAAGGATGCACATTTTGAATCAGGATCGTAGGAAGTCATGCCAATAATGAAGGATTTGGTAAATGGAGTCTAGAACAGTACAGAATAGGACGAATTCGGGACTGCGGTTAGTTTTTAGAAGTTCTGGATGGGAGTTTTTTGTGGGTTGTAGCAAGAGATTTGATTTTATTCAGGCTCAATGGGACAGCAGTGGGAAATGAGAGCTTGTGATTGGTACTTGAAAGTGATTTTTTAATGGGAGTATCTGCTGTGGATTTCAAGGCTGTAAGGAAGGGAGTGAAAAATTGTGGGCTTAATGTGAACCGAGGTGTTACTCTCCTGTATTGAGAAAAGTGGCGTGTGTGGTATTAAACTTAGCTGAAGTTGTGATCCCTTCAAAACCAAACATCCCCTTCCTTACAACCTTGCCATCCATAGCAGATACATCTGTTCTGATTAAGAAACACTTTCTAGGTAGTCCCAGAGCATGTTAAACACCCTAATTTCCATAATCTTATGCATAAACAAATCTCTCGTGCTACAACCCTCAACTTCCATACTGCACCTCTAAAAAATAACCATAGCTTCATCCTGCTAGCCTGAATCTGAGTCCATTAATAACCCTTTGTCATGACCCTATGTCCCTTATACAATACATGCAGCCTTCTCCAAAAAAAATCCTTCCCACACACCCTGTCACATGCTTCTGTATGCAGAAAACTTACGTAATTTCAAGAACATCTTGATGCACAAATACTCACCCTCTGACTCTCCCAAACTACTACCTGGATCCTTTTTTCTGCATACTAGATCTTGCTGCAAAATTTACAACATGCATCCAATCAATTATACCTAATCCAATCCTACCACAGGGTAAACTTTTCCCAATTGCACATGCATCACAACACATCTAATATACCAGTTCACCTGATTCCACAGCACAAGTTCCTATAGAGACCTCACATCTAACCAATTTATTAGAATGAATGACCATAGGCAAAAAGTTTGCACCAGCAACCTGGACTAACCAGTGACAACCAATACCTGTTCCCACAATGCAAACACTCTCAATAACTGTTCTACAGTGAGAGCTGTCAGTCTTTCTAAAAACTATCGCCCCATCTGAACTCTGTAGACAGAAATTGGCTTACCAAAATAGGCTTGACAGCAGGTGTAACCCTGTCTTCAACCTCTGGAAGGACCTACTGTAGAAATTTCGGGAAACCATGCAAAATCGTAATCTGGATGGCCAGATGGGGATTTGAATAAGCATCCTCCTGATTGTGAAGCTAGAACAATACCGCTCACCCACCATACTCGTTTTTCGTATATATCACATCTTATTCTGCTTTAAAATATATCTTGTTCATGTTTATTTATTGTAACACGTGTTTTAATATTAATTTTATTGCTATTACTGTGTAACCTCATTTCTGGTGATGATACTATCTCACAGTTATTGATCATCTACTTTGGGCTCTTCCCTCCACCATTGCCACCCAAAACCTGTTTTCAGTGGCCAACCACTTTATATAATCTTTGTATATGATTTAAGTGCAATCAATACAAGTAGAGAGTTGTGTAGAATGCACCAGTTAATAATGTGGTTATCAAAAGCTGTTGTCTGTCATTTGTGATATTTAGTTTGTGTGCACAGGAAGCAATAAAGGAAGTTAAAGAATATTTTAAATGTGGCACATATGAGAATGAATCAATATACTGGAATCAGCTTTTCCTGTTAACAAGTGGGAATAAGAAAATACTGGGAGATTAATATATACCAAATAAACAATGGCATAAAGTACAACAGACATAATAACATCTCAATAGTGGACTAAATATAAAAATATATACTGGTACGGTATATAAAAAAAAATCAATATAAGATGCAAGTATACTCTGTTACTTACTTACTAAAATTAAAAATATATATCAAAACAGATTTGTACTAGCAAAAACAGCGTTTTGTGTGAGGAGAAACTGTTAGTTATCAAACAATGGCACAGGACTAAAATGAACTTTCTAAAAATGTATTTATATGGATGAAAAACTGAACTTCAGGAGTACCAGAAAGAAGGAAATCTTAGGTATTCTACTTGTAATGCTTAGGAATGATATTGAAAATTAAGTATGGTACAAAATGAACAAGTTTTGGAAAAATCGGCTAAAGAAAGGAGTTTGTGAATAGAGCTCGATAAAAAGAAAGATAAGGTTATATATTATGTGTTAAGAACATGGTATTAGTTAATTTATTACTGAAAGAGAACAGTTAATGGTAAGTACTATAGAAACAAATAAAGAAGTTATCTGCCACATATATGATAACTGAGGACATGGATTTTAATAGGTATGTGTAGAAGAATAGATTAACTGATGATAAGAATGGAGAAAAAAGTTTAAAAATTCTTTGACAGTAAATGAAACAGAATTATTTCTGTGAGAAATTAGTTGTAAACAATAGCTAAACGCCAAGTATCAAATATATAATTCTACTTAACTGTAACAAGTAATATAACTTTTTTTCTTTTTGCCTAGAACTATACGTCTCGTTGACTCTATTAGGGCTGAGGAGGATTGGATGCAAGAAACGGGATGGCCATTTTAAAGGAACCATCTCAATATTCGAATGGAGCAACAGGGTCGCATTTAGGCGTAGGCTATCTAGGCTGTAGCCTAGGGGCCTACAACAACAGCACTAAAATAGGCAGCACCTTATCTATCGATCACCTGTCAACAAATTGAACGTGCGTGCATCACTTACTAACATCGTTCACTTCAGTCTCGGAAACGTTGCAGAAAGCATTTTACGAAATTTCGATTCTTCAGGAAATTATCCTCGTATATTTTTAATATCAGTACTTTATTTATATTTTGCATGAAAAGGTTTATTAATTTAATTATAAGTAATCGATATTGCTTTATATCCATAGTTATATCCTAGGGGCGTACAGATCTTAAAGGGCCCGCACCACAGGTATAGCCTACGGGCCTACATACCCTAAATACGGCCCTGTGGAGCGATGTACGGAAAACCGAAATCAGTGACTGACCGGGGACAGACCCCGAGTCAGACGTGAACGTTGACCGCTCACCCAGCAAGCTTACTGAGTTGGTTCAATTTAACACGAAGTAATATGTCGACAAGCGTTGTTACACTCTTTACATTTACTGACTGATTAACAGTGTTATAGAATTTGCTTTCATGTTCGTACATAGCTAGCTTTTCTTAATCTCGTATCTGTTACAAACTGATACAATGCTGTAGTTCAAATTGAAACAAATCTGAAATTGTGTCGGATGTACTAGGCGTTCGTTGATGCTTCGGAACACAGACTTCATTCGGTTCTTTGTCTGGAAGCTAGGAAAATTATGTTGATCCTCTTAGCCCAGTTTCTTACGAAGTTTAGTTATAGTTTTCTTCTGTTATTTATTTATTAACCCGGAAAATGCTTGTTGAAAGAAACACGAATATGCCAACGACCCTTACTGCTCTAGTCTACCTGGTTTTGCACAATTTAGTATTGTGCAGCAATTTCGATTTTGCGGGCCTCCTCACCGGATTTCTGGTCGCTTTTCCAGCTGCTAGTCCATTTGTGATAACAACAATAATATCTTGACAGAATTAATTATGCCGGATCTTAACTTTTTCTTTCTTTCTTTTTTTTTTTAACTGCTTTACGTCTCTCAACAGCGAGGTCTTTAGAGACGGGAACGGATGGGGGCAAGGAATGGGAAGGAATTTGGCCATGGCCTCTTAAGGAAGCATCCCGGCATTTGCCTGGAGTGATTTGGGAAACCATGGAAAACTCAAATCTGGATGCCCGGAGGGGGATTCGAACCGCCGTCCTCCCGAATGCGAGGCCAGAACGCTATGCGTTACACCACCACGCTCGGTCGGATCTTAACATGTTGTGATTTACTGGTAACATAACCACCAAGTATGTAAGACTTCTATTTGTTGCTATCTTTTTCTTGAGTCTCAGTTTTTCTATAGTTGCTACATTGTGGGGATCACTAAGCCTCCAGAGAATTTAGTCATTTCTGATTTGGTTGACCATTTTCGTTTTCAAGGGTGATATCAGTTACTACGTCACGGTAATATACACAGACGGAAAAAAAAATCCCAACACCAAGAAAAAATTATTGTAGAGTAATGAAATTTGGACAATGCATTTGTCAAGTTAACATGTTTAATTGATTAAATTTTCAAGATCACAGGTTAATTTAAGCTCAAGAAAATGCATTTCAAATGTGAAATACTGTTAAATTAATAGCCGGTGTAACCTCCAGAATTTTGAATGCAAGCCTGCAAACGTGAATGCATTGTGTCATACAGGTTTCGAATGTCACTTTGTGGTATGGAGTTCCATGCTTGTTGTACTTGTGCTGTCAATACTGGGACGGTCAGTGCTGGCTGTGGATGATGCTGGAGTTGTCGTCCAATGATATCCCATACGTGTTCAATTGGAGACAGATCTGGTGATCTCGCAGGCCAAGGTAACATGTCGACACTCTGTAGAGCACGTTGCGAGACAACAGCGGTATGAGGGCGAGCGTTATCCTGTTGAAAAACTCCCCCTTGAATGCTGTTCATGAATGGCAGCACTACAGGTTGAATTACCAGACTGACGTACAAATTTGCAGTCAGTGTGTTTGGTATAACCACAAGAGTGCTCCTGCTGTCATAGGAAATTGCTCCCCAGACCATGACTCCAGCCCTGTAGCGTGCATTCCACTGACTACAAGCCATCGCCGTTTGCGACTCCAGTGGTGTCAAGCCAGAGCTCATTGGAGGACGGAGTGGAGATCTGTTGTGTTTTCTGATGAAAGCAGGTTCTGCCTTGGTGCCAGTGATGGCCGAGTGTTGGTCAGAAGGAGGCCAGGGGAACGCCTGCAACCAAACTGTCTGCGGCCTAGACACACTGGACCTACTCCTGGAGTCATGGTCTGGGGAGCAATTTCCTATGACAGCAGGAGCACTCTTGTGGTTATACCAAACACACTGACTGCAAATTTGTACGTCAGTCTGGTAATTCAACCTGTAGTGCTGCCATTCATGAACAGCATTCAAGGGGGAGTTTTTCAACAGGATAACGCTCGCCCTCATACCGCTGTTGTCTCGCAACGTGCTCTACAGAGTGTCGACATGTTACCTTGGCCTGCGAGATCACCAGATCTGTCTCCAATTGAACACGTATGGGATATCATTGGACGACAACTCCAGCATCATCCACAGCCAGCACTGACCGTCCCAGTATTGACAGCACAAGTACAACAAGCATGGAACTCCATACCACAAAGTGACATTCGAAACCTGTATGACACAATGCATTCACGTTTGCAGGCTTGCATTCAAAATTCTGGAGGTTACACCGGCTATTAATTTAACAGTATTTCACATTTGAAATGCATTTTCTTGAGCTTAAATTAACCTGTGATCTTGAAAATTTAATCAATTAAACATGTTAACTTGACAAATGCATTGTCCAAATTTCATTACTCTACAATAATTTTTTCTTGGTGTTGGGATTTTTTTTTCCGTCTGTGTATCTCTTATCATTTAAGTAGCATAAGCTAAGAATTTTTTTTTTTTGTAACTGCTTTACGTCTCTTTTTAACATCGAGGTCTTTAGAGACGGGAAAGTATGGAGGGCAAGGATGGGGGCAAGGAATGGGAAGGAATTCGGCCATGGCCTTTTGAAGGAAGCATCCCGGCATTTGCCTGGAGTGATTTGGGGAAACCATGAAAAACCCAAATCTGGATGCCCGGACGGGGATTCGAACCGCCGTCCTCCCGAATGCGAGGCGAGAACGCTAACCGTTACACCGCCCCGCTCGGTAAGCTAAGAAGAACTATATTAAGGTAATCACACAAACTTTCGACACGTTAAGAATTTATTTTTCCATTTTCGAAGCCTCTGATCATACCATTTAATAACCATGCATTCTAAATTTAAAGCAGCCTGAATATATCTATTGCTTTAGAGTCTATATATATATATATATATAACAATTGTTGGTAATTGTATATAATGTTAAAAAAAAATTTGACCTCTGCATTTGTCCCTATAGTCGATACCCTGATTTAGTGAGGCTTCTAAAGAAGGCACATTTTGTATCTGCAGTTGATACAGTTTCCATAGCACAGCAATACAACCAAGGTAAGAAAAGAGCAAGAGTTCACCAGGGAAAATCGAAAGTCAACAGTGGGATCCTGGCCCAAATGGAAGCAATTTCAGATCCAGATGTGATCCCCATGTGTGCCAACTTAGGGCCCACAGGTCGCGAGACCCTGAGGGATACTGCAGACTCAGAGAAGCAACTCTAAATCCAATCATCAAAATAAAAAGGAAACGAGGCAGATAACGTAACAGTATCTACCGCAACTATTTGCTAGCTTTACATGACGTACCTAGCAAGTGAAGGATTTCACTGACATAATATACTGTATGTGAAATGGGTATGTAGTTTTGGAATTATAAGCAAACTGACGGACAACGACCGCATTAAACCTTTTTATATGTTTCTTACCAAAGACACAAATATGATATAGCGTACTTTTTTGTAGAACATGTTATGCTTATCAAATCTTCCATATATCTCATTGATGCAATCTAGCGCGACAGTATAAGTAGGAGACACGTGAATGAGGCTAATTATTCATGGACAATTATGTGAGTCATAACACAAGCAAGTCGCAAGGCTTGTGTTGAAGAGTGTAGTAAGTATTTGTTATACAACCAATAATGGTATTAAAACATACATGAAATTTTTGTACCCTTGGGAAAGGTTAAACTTATTCATTTGCTGCCATGTTGGTGCAGCAGTTTGTTTACTAATATGAAATGTTCCTCCATACGAATTAAACACGACCTCCTGCTGAAACATGGAGGTCTGGAATGGCATAATAATATCTCTGAATTACCATTACAAACAATGTTATCACCTCCAAGAACCGGCTGCTTGGCCTCCCGAGGATTTGTTGATTCATGATTGACAATAAGATAACTGCGCTGAGGCCCGGTCTGAGAATTTAGGTTCCAAGACAAGAGAATCTGAACTTAAACCACGCTCATTGCCAGGGCCGCATTTAGGCTTTATGGGCCCCTAGGTTATACATGTGCTGCGGGCCCCTGCCGGCAATGGCGTACCCCCCCCCCCCCTTTTTTTTTTTAGCTAGGCATCAGCCTAGGTAGCCTATGCTTAAATGCGGCCCTGTTCATTGCTCTACAACTAATCTACGGGTTGTACTTAAACCTATTGTAATTAAAAATTCTATGATCATGCATTAATTCATATAACTGTTTTCTGGCGAAACCATGTTAACAGTTTACAATTTTACAGTCTAAGAAAGTTTTATGTTAGTAATTAGTATATTTTTCCGCTTCACTTAGCTAACTGGTAACTGTTACGTAAAGCTAAATTATTAAATATTAAACAATAAACGTTACAGATGAGTCAATTAGTAAATGAATAACAATATTTATATTGGTAGTTATTTGAAAAATACAGTGCGAGCTTACAGTTGTTTGTTGGTTAGTGAATACATGATCACATCACATTACATCATGTTGTATTACAATGAATTTCTAACAACAATTTTTTAAGATACAGATCTACTGGGATTTACGCACGCACGCACGCGGCCTGTGTGGCATTAAAACCTCGCTGGCTAGGTGCTGTATCGGCACTGCTGACCACTACAAATTCCGTGTCGAACACGACCTTGCTCCGGCTTTGTAAACTTTCGGAGTTCCTTGACTATCAATTTCATGATGCTTATATTGTAGTACGCCAGTTAAGGACGCTACATCTTGGAAGGATATAACTGTTATTATTATTATTTACATCTTTCTGTATTCACCACACTATTCCTTCCACTGTTATTATCCCCCATGCAGTCAACCATTCCTGGTCCGTCTGGCATTTCCAGCAGAACCAGATTGGCCGATCAGTCGGGATCATTTCCGGCTACCGGAAGGTTTTTTTTTTTTTTTTAATGGTATTTGGCAACGAAGGCCATACAGCCAGCTCAATGTAATTTTTGAAGCTTTCAGTGTATAATTCGTCATATATATTGCATTTTTCCAATGTATGGACGCCACAGGACGGACAGGACATTCACACAGACACACAACACTTAAACATCCATGCCCGCGGCCGGATTCGAACCGGCGGCCTTCGGTACGCGGAGCTAGCACTCTAGCCCCTACGCTACCGAGGCCGGCTACCGGAAGTTCTCGCACTATTCTGTTAACTACAATGCTCTAATTCGCTTAGATACGCCTGTGCAGCTGCTGGGGTCCCGGAGGTGGTCTGCCCCGCCCGACTACTGCTCGGTCCAGATACTTTTTCCTGTGTAGTTTAGACACTTTGTCTGATAGGTTGTCAAGCCTGCTCCATGATTGCTCGTCCAGTATTATATCCCGCGTTAGCATGTTCCACATTTCGCTAACGTCCGCTGTTCTCACCTCTTCCGTTTCAGGACACTCCCACAAGATGTGCTCTGGGGTTCTTTCTGCGCCACACTCACATGCAATGGTTTCCTTCAACCCTCTTTGGTATAGCATGTGGTTATACGGTCCGTGTCCAGTCATGTAATGTATTAGCCCAGGTGAAGGATTAAAGAATCCAAGATTCAGCCTCTCTTGGACATTTGGAAACACGCTGTATAATCTTCTGCCTGTTTGACTGCTGTCTCAACGGGCTTGCCACTCGGCGAGGAGTGCATTTTTAATTTCCAGCACAGATTGTGCTACTGCTCCCACAATCTCCTGCACCTTGGCCTGATTTTCTTTACGCAGCCAGTATATGGCTCCTCGTCTTCTGATCTCGAGATACAACGGCCATACCCCTACTATATAGTCCGGTCAATTTATCCTGAAAAACAGGGGTACCCTTGCATTAATTCCCGACAAGCTGAAAATTTGCATGAACGTTAGGGATACCATTATAATGAAATTGTGAAAAGTTTCCATCGATCCCATGTGTGCAAAAAAATTTATGCAAGGTCAAAGTTCGCAAAAATGGTTTTTGCCTATTTTTTAGAGAAACGGTTAGTATTATGATAAAAGTAGCCCAGACAAAAATTGTAGATCATGTAATTATCTACAAAAAATGTTCTTATACTTTTTTCCCTAAGATTTACAATTTCTGAGAAAAAACAATTCTAAAATTCACTGAAGTTGTATTCTCCATAATATGCATGACTACACTGTCTATATAGTACATCATTGGACGCGTAATATAAATCTGCGTGACTAGTACATTTATATTGAATGATAATTCTGAGAATATGAGCTGAAAAAAACCCAGTCCCACATTTTAGGTGACCACGTGGCTTTCAGCAACATCTGTCTGCAGTTCAATTGTCTGCTTGATAGTACCCGTCTACCTGCTCTTTTGTCGGAGGTCCCAATGAAGTACCGTTCGTCTTGAACGTTCGATAGTAGTGAAAACACGTGGCTATTGCTACTTTACTAAAGTTTGAGCAGTATTCAGTTTTTAAAATATGTCGCAACTTTGCTTCATTTGTAATAAAAATTTGCCTGCAAGTGAAATGTTTATTGTTGATCGTGGCATGAAGACGTTGATTGACGCAAGTGTTGAAAGAGATGATGAATTTACTGACTACCTAAAAGGCCAAAAATCAGTGAAATTCATGTGCAGCGTCGTAAAAACTACACTCGGAAGAGTACTACTGCTCGAGAAGTTGGGATATCCACCATGTCTAGAATGACAGGACTGACATTTGAAAATATTAAACGTATTGACAAAGTAATTCCTCTGTTAACTGTGAGTAGCACCATAAAAGTTCATGATGAGAAAGTACTTGTTGATCCTGAGTTAATATTTCAACGCATGAGTATTACTACGGCATTTACGATGAAATTGAAAAATATTTTGAATATGAATTGGCTCCCTACCCGTTTCCTTATTAGATGAGCTTGGAATGCGGAAATCACAAAAATCAGCCATTTATGATTGCTTTCAAAAAGTAAACATTGATATTGACAACATAAATGCTACATATACTATCGATGGAGGATATTTATTGCACCGTGTGGTCTGGGATCGAGAAGATACATTCAGCAACATCTGAGATAAATATGTTCAGTATATACGCAGACATTTTAGTCAAAATGTAACCGTAGTATTTGATGGCTATACCGATTCTACCAAAAATATTAAAGCCGCAGAACAACATTGGAGTGTGACAAAAACATCGGCATCTTCTGATATTCTCTTTGACCAATTTATGACAGTCCCAACTAGCCAACAACAATTTCTGTCAAACACAATAGGTCTCTGTTCATTGCAATGCTCAAAGAAAAATTTACTAGTGAGTATATTTTAGTCAAGCAAGTTGACAATGACGCTGATGTACTTATCGTAGAAATTGCAATAAATCAATTTAATCCAGTTGATTTAAATGTTGTTGTTGGTGAAGATATTGATCTGTTAGTATTACTTACCGCTCGCACTCCAATTGAAAAATCATTTACTTTTTAAAACCAGGCAAAGCTCAACAACCGTCCGGAATTTTTTTCAAGTACAAGTTGTATATCGGCTTATCCTAAATGTAAAGATCACATTTTATTTTTACATGCTATGATTGGCTATGATACAACAACAGCATTGTTCCGGATGAGTGAAACGACAGTTCTTAAATTACTTAAAAAAAAAGATCTAATTGGATATGCACAAGTATTTGAGGATAAGAACTCTACTCCAGAAACTCTAATCACCAGTGGAATTCGCTTTCTTCTTTCTGTGTATGGAGCTCCAATAAAAATGACTTGCATAGATATGTTACGTTACTTATCATTTGCGAAACATACACGTAATTAAAAAACGTGTGCAATTAGCTTGTCTTCCTCCAACCTCGGCTTCTGCTGACCAACATTTTTATCGAGTGTATTACCATTTTCAAGTATGGCTTGGTATCAACTGGATACAGAAGAATGGCGTTGGATGCTAATTGATAATGTATTGGAACCAATCCACATTCTACTTCCACCCGCATCAGAAAACCTCCTTAACACTATTTTTTGTAACTGCAAAAAGGGGTGTAATTCAAAATGCAGCTGCAAAAAAGTGGGCTTATTTTGTTCAACAGCATGCACCAGTTATCAAGGCCAGTCGTGTTGTAATATTGAATATCGAACAGAAAAAGATACTTACATCAACGACGAAACAACTGATGTATCACTGTTACGAGAATTTACGTTGACTCAGGAGGATATATAAGAAGAAGAAGATAAATAATAAGGCCTGACATTCCATGAAACCAGTAAAATAGACCGAGAGGTATGCCTACCGCGGAAACCATGTTAAAACAAACGAGCAAACTACACTACCTCATAGGAGGCGTGGAAACGTGTACGTTTTATGGAAAATACAACTTCGGTGAATTTTAGAATTGCTTTTTCTCAGAAATGGTAAATCTTAGGGAAAAAAGTATAAGAACATTTTTTTTAGATAATTACATGATCTACAATTTTTGTCTTAGCTATTTTTATCATAATACTAACAAATTCGCTAAAAAATACGAAAAACCCATTTTTGCGAACTTTGACCTTGCATAAAATTTTTTGCACACAAGGGATCGATTGGGACTTTTCACAATTTCATTATAATGGTATCCCTAACGTTCATGCAAATTTTCAGCTTGTTGGGAATTTATGCAAGGGTGAATGTCTATTTTCTACATCTACATCTATACTCTGCAAATCACAAATACTGTGGGTGGCAGAGGGTGCTAAGCACCAATCCTAATTCTGCGCATTCCAATCCCGAACAGATCGAGGAAAGAAGGAATACATAAATGAATCAGTACGGCATCTTATTTCTCTAATCTTATCCCTCCTGTCATTGCGACCTAAATAGGTTGGCGGAAGAAGTATTTCGTTGCACTCGTAACTTAAAGATTTTCGCATATTCTCCAGCAAATTCAAACGAAAACGACGTCGTCTGTCCGCCAAACAATCCCAGCCCAACCCACGAATTAGCTCTGTGACACTTACGTAAGGACTGTAACTAGCAGTCACGAATCGAGCGGCTCTTCTCTGTACCTTTCTCTAATGTGTCAATCAATCCCTTGCGATACGGAATCCCAAATTCCACAACAGTATTCCAAATGCGGACGCACTAGTGTTTTGTACGCTATTTCCTTTGTATGAAGCATTACAACTTCTCAAAATACGTCCTATGAATCGTAGTTTGGAATTAGCTTTTCCTACAACGGAAGTTATGTGCAAGTCCCATTTCATGTTGCTTTGTACTGTTACGCCTAGATACTTCAGGGAATCTACAGTGTCAACAACTGAATTGTTAACTTTGTACTCCAGAGCAAGCGGAGTCTTTTTATTACTTATGTGCATTGCCTTGCACTTTTTACAGTTAAGTGTAAGCTGCCATTCACGGCACCATTCCGAAATAACATCCAGATCGCGCTGTAATTTCTAAGCAATCGTCGGAGCACCTCACTTCCCTATAAATAAGTGCATCATCAGCAAAAAATCGCATCCTGCAATTAACGTTGTCACCGAGATCGTTTATAAAAATTAAGAAAAGAAGTGGTCCTATTACACTTCCTTGAGGAACGCCCGAAGTAACATCTAGTTTAGAAGAGGCTTCCCCGTCTACAACGACATACTGTGACCGACCAGTTAGAAAATCGCGTATCCATTCGCAAATCTGATCAGATATACCGTACGCTCGGATCTTCGCTAAGAGTCGGTTGTGTGGTACAGAGTCAAAAGCTTTCTGAAAATCCAAGAAAATAGCATCAACTTGTGATCCCGCATCAATAACTTTCATTACATCATTCGAAAATAGAGCCAGTTGCGTTTCACATGATCGGTTCTTCCGAAATCCGTGTTGGTATGCTGTAAGTAGCTCGTTTTCATCTAGAAACTTCATAACGTTAGAGCATATGACATGCTCCAGAATTCTACTGCAAACAGATGTTAGCGATATCGGACGATAATTCCTAGGATCTCTCCGATCTCCTTTCTTGAAAACGGGAATCACCTGCGCAATTTTCCAGTCAGAAGGTACTTTTCTTTCCTCTAAAGATTTACGAAATATATCTGACAGAAATGGTTCTATTTCTTCCGCGTATTCCGAAAATACTCTTACTGGTAC
Source organism: Vandiemenella viatica (assembly GCA_031002005.1). Taxonomy (NCBI): domain Eukaryota; kingdom Metazoa; phylum Arthropoda; class Insecta; order Orthoptera; family Morabidae; genus Vandiemenella; species Vandiemenella viatica. Next base: position 234,160,019 of record CM061921.1, on the reverse strand, counting down.
ACCATCGGGACCCGGCGCTTTCCCCCACTTCAGGAGCTTTAATTGCTTTATGATACCTACACTATCAATTTGTACTTGAATCCATTTCAAATTCAACACGCCGTGGAAAAACGGGAATGTTTTCCATGTTTTCGTCAGTGAAGGAATTTTTAAATTCGGCGTTAAATACGGTAGCCTTGTCGCGGCTGTCATCAACTTCCCGACCGTCTTTTAGTAGAACTGGCATATTGTTGTCACAACCACCTATTTTTTTTACATACGACCAAAATTTCTTTGGATTTTCAATGAGGCTCTTGGAAAGTGAGTTGCATCGAAAGTCATTGAAGGCTTCGCGCATCGCATTCTTGACCTGTCCTCTTGTCTCAGCTAGTTTTTCTAAATCACTCCTATACATCGTCCTTCTTGAGCGTGCATGAATCTTCCTTTGCTTTTTAAGTAACCTTTTGACTTCACGCGTATACCACGGGGGATCGTTCCCGTCCCTGATTGTCCTTTTCGGTATATGTAAGTCCATACCTTCCCTGACTATATTTATGAATCGAAGCCACATCTCTTCAACCGAGCCTCTTCCTTCTACAAAGGTAATGTATTTATCCCTCAAAAACGTTCTTAAACTCTCCTTTGGGGCCTTTTCGAACCTGTAAACGACCCTTTCTTTTTTCTTTTTGCGCTCGACTGTTAATTTTACTGTAGCAATTACAGCTTTATGATCACTTATTCCCGTGGTGGTAGAAATGTCCGTAAATAATTCAGGCCTATTTGTAACGAGAATATCTAAAATGTTTTCGTTTTCGTTGTCGCACCGCGTTGGTTCAGTGACGAGCTGCTCAAGATTAAGATCTGAGAAAAGGTCGAGAATAATCTCACAGGATATTTTATCCCTGCCACCAGTAACGTGGGCGTAATTACTCCAGTCAATATACGGCAAGTTGAAGTCGCCTCCTAGTATTATTCCATGATCCGGAAATTGACGAGCTATATTACTTACGTTATTTCTTAAGGCCTCAGCAACACCTACATCTGCATCTGGTGGACGATAGAAAGACCCTATTACAAGTTTTGTCCTAGCTACTATTAGTCTAATCCATAGGATTTCACAGACCGTATCAATATTTATTTCGTTACACGACAGGTGTTTACGAACAGCTATAAATACACCACCTCCATTAGAATGTAACCTATCCTTACGGAAAACATTCATGCTATGGTTAAAAATTTCTGCTGAACTTATATCCGGTTTTAACCAGCTTTCAGTACCTAATACTATATCAGCTTCTGTGCTACTAATAACGCTTTCAAGCTCAGGCTGCTTATTACAAACACTTCTACAGTTTATAACGAGTACTTTTAACGGTCGAGATTGATTTTCGCTACTCCTAACATATGGTGCCGAATTTAATTGGGCTGCCCGTGACTGTAATCCCAGTTTCGGGTCTTCCTCCCTCAGCCTAAAAAATCCCCCAATGCACTCCACACGGCCCCTGCCACCCGTGTAGCCGATTCACGTGTGTAGTGCACACCTGATCTATCCAAGGGAACCCTACACGATTCGACCCCAGGGCGAAGATCAAGGAATCTGCAGCCATGATTATCGCAGAAACGACGCAGTCTCTGGTTCAGACCCTCGACTCGGCTCTGAACCAGAGGTCCACAGTCAGTTCTATCGACAATACTGCAGATGGTTAGCTCAGCCGAAATCTTGCGGTCATCAACCACAGAGCTCACCGTATGAGCAAGCCGCCGGAAGGAAGAGAGGATACCCTCCGACCCAAGGCGGCAAGCATCATTGGTGCCGACATGAGCTACAATCCGCAGCTGGCTACACCTCGTCCGCTCAATGGCATCCGGGATGGCCTGTTCCACATCATGGATCAGACCGCCCGGAATGCACAAAGAATGGACATTGGACTTCATCCCAGACCTGTTCGCCATGTCCCTAAGGGGCTCAATGAAACGCCTAACGTTGGAGCTACCTATCACCAGAATCCCCTTCTGTGATCGCCCAGACCTAGCGGGCGGGGGGGGCTGGCAACTCGCTGATTGACGATTGTGGATCTGAATCAGATCCAGACAACACATCAAACCTATTGGACAGTGGTACAGGCTTGCCCTCCTGGGATTCAGACCTGTACTCCTGCCCCCGCATGCGGCGTCGACGTCCGGAAACCACGCGCCAGACACCATCAGGTGACTGCCGCACAGGCCCCGAAGTCTCAGCCTGGACTGCAGGTACGATATTTGGCAGGGGAGAACCTGTGACAACACCTGCTTCGTCAGGGTCACCCCTTCCACATCTGCTGCAGTCACCTACGGCAGCTTCCAGCCTCGTAACTTTAGTTAGCAAAGCTGCAAGCTGAGCGCGAAGATCAGCCACCTCAACCCGCGTCTGCACACAGCAGTCACAGTCCCTACACATATTACTTATAAAGCAAAAACTACGGAGAGGATAAAAGTTGAACTAACTGAGTAATCCAAATTAACTGTTCACACTTTACTACCAACCGCTACACGACCTAAAGAGAACCTCCTGAGGAATTGAATTTAGACCAGACGACTGCACTTAGTAGTTAATAGGACGTACTGATGAACGGTGTTAGCCAACCAATGTACTAAATAAAAAACAAATAAGCTCTATATACTTCCCTATAGAAACAGCAAATAAATGCGATCACGATTGGAGCACGCTGTTATAATTCAATTAACGCAAATAAATCAAACGCTACCACAACACTTTAAATTATGTAAACAGATGGCGACACTCGTCACGACGGTTGCTGGGGACCAACTAGCTACTGCTCAGCGACGACGGAGGATATTCAAAGATAAAATCTACCTACAACACTTTAAAATAAAATACTCAGAAAAGGCGGCACTTGACTCGACGGTTGCTGGACTCAACTAGCACCTCCTCTGCGACGACAGAAGATATTCAAAGATAAAATCTACCTACAACACTTTATAATAAAATACACAGAAAATGCGGCACTTGACGGTTGCTGGAACTCAACTATCCCCTCCTCTGCGACGACAGAAGATATTCACAGATAAAATCTACCTACAACACTTTAAAACAAAATACTCAGAAAAGGCGGCACTTGACTCGACGGTTGCTGGAACTCAACTATCCCCTCCTCTGCGACGACAGAAGATATTCAAAGATAAAATCTACCTACAACACTTTAAAATAAAATACACAGAAAATGCGGCACTTGACTCGACGGTTGCTGGACTCAACTAGCCCCTCCTCTGCGACGACAGAAGATATTCAAAGATAAAATCTACCTATAACACTTTAAAACAAAATACTCAGAAAAGGCGGCACTTGACTCGACGGTTGCCGGAACTCAACCGGACTACTAGTACTGTGAGTGAGTCAGCAGATGTAGTAGCATAGGCACCACTTAGCCGTATCAGAATGCTCCTCTGCACTCTCAGTACCGCCTTACGAGGTTGTTTCACCTGCAGTAGTTTATGCGCCCAGACACTGGCCGCATACCCTACCAGTGATGCCAGGATAGCATCATGATATTTTCTTATTAAGATGTTCGGGAGATGAAATTTCCTCTGGCCTATGCTTACAAATTTGTTCATGGCGGCCTTAGCTCTTTCACACGTCTCGGAAATATGCGTTGCGAATTTTAGAGACTCATCCAGAGTGACGCCTAAGTAGCTGGCTGTCGGCTTCCTTTTTATGGTGATGTTATTGATTTTAACAATTCGATCCCGCTCCAGTTTCCCTTTTAATAGCATCATTTGGGTCTTCTTTGGTGCAAGGCTCAGCTTAGCCTCCAAGCACCATGCCTGAAGTTCTTCGATCACTACCTTGGATTTATCTTCTACGTCTCGTCTGGTCCGACCTTCAATCAACAACAGCAAATCGTCTGCAAAGGCGACGAGCCCCAGCAAGCCACACAGCCCCTCCAAATGCCTAAGAGCATCTTCAAAAACAGTGGGAAGCTACTTCGAATTAATTTCAGAGGTTGAGATCTGTTAGCTTCCTATAAGTAAGAATCAAATTTGGTCTTTGATAACATCAGCGCAACTGGAGAAACCTAGGTTCGTGGTTCTTGGATTTCAAACAAACAGGAAACGCAACGAGGAATTAAGTGCAGCCCTGTTTGACCACTGAAATCTCGCCAATGTCAAACTGTTCCTAAATGAGGTGGTGTATCCGTAGAAGAACATGAATTTAGACTTTAAGAAAAATCGAACCACAGTGTTGTATGACACTTATGCAAGATTCCAGCAGCCTTACTATAAACGAGGCCATCCTTCACCGCTACTAAGCCCTGAAGATTTTATCGCAACTGCACCTATCGCCGTAATTGACTGTTCACACCAAAATGAGTCGGTTAAAACGGGTCCTGTAGATATTCGTAGGTAATTTGATAGCAGTGAGAATTTTTCTGCGTACACCGTGTAAGCACCTTCGAATTTGGGTAAATTCTAGTTTTCTTGGTTATTGAGCCTTCCAGTAAACATAAAAAAATTTATGTAGCAACTACAGGACATGAGAGACACGTTTCATGCAGAAGCCGATACTGCAACCTAACTCAGTAAATACGCTGATTTAAAAACAATAAAGTCACTCAGCACATAATACAAGCTCTAAATAAACAATTTATAATAGTAAATAACCTTTAAACTAACCTGGGCCAGTGTAATCCATAGATATCCAATTTGCAAACAGTCGATTTTGATTATGTGATAATTTCACTAATTCTCAACACTTTTCGTTGCAGTAAAGTATTTTTATAATAATAGTAATCTGAAAGGAACTTAAATTCGCTAAAAATCAGTAGTTTTAGGCAGTACAAATAAAGTAAACAAAATTTTAAACACTTCGTTTGACACACTTGCATTTTCGACACTAAATAACAACACGTTTTCGATAGTTTCCCGAGCTAAAATGTAAATTTTCTGAAAGAGTAAAGAAGACGGTATAATATTCAAATTTTAAAACATTCCATGCAGTAGATCAGATATTAAATTAATTTTCAAGTTATTACGCCGTAAACAAAAACGTGGTAATTTTCGAAATTAAACTGTAAATTATTAAGATCAATTCCGTAAATAAAACAAATTTTAAAACACGTAATAAAATTAAAAGGAAATTCTGAGAATAACAACTTCTCGATAGAAGCAGTATTTTAATAATTATTAACCAGGAACCAATTTTTTCCAACAGTTTCAAATTCAATTTTTGCAAGATAAATAACTTCTCTAATACACCACCGATAATAATAAAAGTTAATTTTTTGAAGTCAGGAGCAAGCACCGAACACAATGACATAAGTTTAAACACGATAATTTGCAATCCAGCAGGAATTTCTAAAATTGCACAAATCAAGTAATAGCCCAGGGATTTACCAACTGTTTTTAGTACGTCATTTACCATTACGCCCGCACACTTTAATTATTTACAATAAAACGAGTTAATTTAGAATTATGGTCATTATAAACTCAACAAACCTACAAGGACCAGACTACACACTATTAAATTTGAACACGGGGTATAATAAAATTTTATCAGACTATTTTTGTCAGGCGAGAGATCACAGTAGACATGCGGCTAAGAGTATATATTGAGGAGCTTAGGCCGTCTGGGCTGCCTTTTGTTTCACGTCGCGGAGTAAATCATGCGGTAGTGTGTTGTAAGAAATCCGCTGGAGGCTTTGGTGTCGGTCAACGAAGATGGCTTCCGGTAGACCTTGAGCTAGCTACAACATGTGTGACTCGTAGCCATATTGAATTTTCCCGCCGGACAGTTGTGCAATCTGTGACTATGAACGTACAACTTTTCTAACGGGGTTTAGTCTGGTAGTTCTTCCTCTTCATGACTTGTGATTTTTGGAGACGTTTAGTTCGATTTTGTCATTTCAACTGTAAATGCGATTTTCAAATGTGACTTTGCAATAAATTCAAAAATTTCTCATCAAGTGAACTGTACATCTTTTCGTAGTGAACATCAACCTTTCTCTAGCTTTTGGTTACCATGTAATACCTTGGAACGCTGATAGCGTATCCTTCAGAAGATGTGCTCTATTCTACATGCAATAACCAATGAAGATTACAGTCTGTAGCGAGCTCTCGGAGCAACAACTTCCTGGTAGTTTACGTTTCCTGGTGAAGTAATAACCGAAGCTAGCTAAACGGTCGCGGTCAACAAGTAGTGTGTGTGTGGTAGACGTAATAGTTTACCAAGAAATACAATCTACTGTGTTATAGGTGAAAATAATCGATTAGTAATCGTGCTCATCTAACATACGAGTCCGTGTGACCGTCACCCACAATGTTCGGTGGGATGTACGGTGAAGGTGGAACTTGTGGCCTTCAGGACCACACATCAGAACTGAAAATCATAGTGGCACGCCAACCGGGTCGGTAATTGCAGCCGCGTTGAACACAGTCAGCAACCAACAAACTGATGAAGCCATTCCAACCGAGACTGTGAATTATCAGTACAGTGTGGTACCAGACGATCCCATGCTTGGTAGCCAAAGCATAAGTAACAAGCCTGCTAAACGCCAGGTACCAACAGAAGAAGATGTAAGAAAATCAACCCATGCAGCAGAGAAAGTCGCACGGCTCTCAGCGATACATTCAGCAGCTCAGCAGCCGATGTCTACTGTCAACACGACACCAACAACGTCAGCAACTCCAGTAGCACCAGTAGTACCAGCAACAACAGCAACACAAGCGGCAACTGCACTCACCATTTCCGGCAGCAGTCTACAGGACCCGCAGGAGAATACATCAAGCTACAGGTACGACGCAAGCGATAACGGCCCATTTATAGTTTTTGTAGAGGAGAAGGAGAAGAACATGGTTATAGGAAAGCTACTACGTGAGCAAGGTATCCTAAGATCAAATCATCTTTTGAACATCACGAGTTCTGGTCGTAATAGAATAAAAATTGAAACAAACAGTAGCGCGGCGGCAAATAGCCTCGTAACATCGGAAGTCTTCGCTAGAAACAATATGGTGGCTTACATCCCAAAGTTTATGGTACACAAACAGGGTGTAATTAGGAACGTGGACATCTCCCTTAGCGACATAGAAATACTATCAGTGATAGAATGTGAGGCCCAAGTAGTAGGTATCCGACGGTTCAATAAAAAAGTTGTAAAACAAGGTAAACAGGAACTTACACCACTTCCCGTATGTGTATTAACATTTTAATCTCAGCTGCTGCCTAAATTTGTCCACATCCACGGGGTTCGCTGTAATTTTAAGGTTTATATTCCATCAGTTACCCAGTGTTACAAATGCTTGCGTTTCGGTCATGGGAGCAATCAGTGCCGAAGCCAAACGCGCTGTGGTTTTTGTGCATCCGATCATAGCATTGAGTCATGTCCTAAAACGTCCCAACCTAAGTGTGCTCTGTGCTCTGGCTAACACTTAGCCACAGATCGACTGTGTACCATATATCAGAAGACGAGAGCCATAAAGCAATATATGGCGTTGAATAATATCAGCTATAGCGAGGCCACAGTTATACATGAGAACAGACCCTACGCTCAAGCTGCAGCCAACATCAACTTGCAGTACAATAGTCCAACTGAATTTCCGCCTCTGCCGGTCATGCACTCTTTTCCTGTCAACAACTACCAACCTACCAGCTAGCCTCATTTGATAATAGACCATACACAAGGGCGGCAGCAACCCCTCCACAGGTTGTCTCCCAATCTCCGGTACTGTCTAGACAACAGAACATGTCGCTGTTCCCTCTGAGGACACCCCCGCAGTATAATCAGTCCAAGCCACTGCACAAACCCTGTCCCACTCAGACGAGACAACATGTTACCTCCGGGAATTAATTCAAAAGTCGTCCGACCTCAACAGATCACGACACATAGCAATACAAATGACTGGAAAGATTACCAGCAATATCACATTCCAAGCCAAAGACCAACGGTGCCCTTACAGAGTAATTTAACCAGCACCGTCAATAACATGGAGGATCCTCCAGCCATATCAGACAGGCATCGCCTAATAGAAATAATGCTTAATTTCATTACCATGCTGCTACAGCAGATACAATCTGGATGAGGGACACTTCCAATTGACGCAATTAGGGATAATATTAGTAGGATTATAGAATCCACAAGCAACCTGCACGGTACAGAGGAAGAAAGAGTGTTAACCGCTCAGGATAATGGAGAAGATTTTGCAGTGGAACGCACGGTCTATTAGGTCCAACAAGGAAAGCCTTATGCAGTTTTTGCAAGAAAATGCTATCCCCATCTGCACTGTGACGGAAACATGGTTAAAACCCGAAGAGAGATTCACATTTCCAGGCTATAATATTATTCGCCACGACCGAGAGGACGGGTTCGGTGGCGTAGCCATCCTAGTACATTCCAATAGACACTTCACCAAAGTCTCATTGGATTTACGAGGAATCAATATAGAATGTTGCGCAATTGAAACCTCTTTCAGAGGCCAGCGTTGTACAGTTCTGGTCATTTACAAGTCTCCTGGTACACCGCTATCTAAAGAAGACCTTCAATACATTTTCAGACAGGTTAATAATCCGTTAATTGTCACCGGAGATCTAAACGCCCACCACCCAATATGGGGATGCTCTACAGAAGATAGACTGGGTAGGGATATAGTACAATTAATGGAAGACAGTAATTTAATACTACTTAATGACGGATCACCAACAAGAATAAGCAGACCAACAGAATCTCCTTCCGCGGTGGATATCACCCTTGCGTCACCAAACATCGCCTTGGGCACAGACTGGTCTGTAATTCAACATCCCCTTGGCTCAGACCACTTGCCACTATTGCTGTCCTTCCCAAACACAAAACAACAGCAATCGATGAGATATCCAAACTATAAATGGAATATAAGAAAAGCAAACTGGCAGCGGTATAGAGAAGCAGCAATACAAGAATTTGCAGATTTTGAAATGAGCGGTGATGTAGAGAGGGACTATCACAACTTTGTAGAAAAAATTGAAAACGCGGCTTCTTTCACCGTTCCAGTCACGCGCCCCTTCACTACACCTAAACATACAAACACCGTGTGGTGGGACGACGATTGTCAGCAGATGTTGGAAGAAAGAATGGAAGCATTACGCAAATATCGGAGGTCGGCAACAGATAGTAACTTCCTCGCCCTAAATAAGATCCAAGCAAAAGCCAAACGTCTTTTCAAAGAAAAAAAGAGAATGGCCTGGAAAGAATTATGCTCCACTCTAAATAAAGACATGCCCCTAAGAAGACTATGGGAGAAAATTAGAACATTTAAAAGATCTCAGCAGACACCCGAACCCGAGGTAGAACCAACGGAAGCCGTTCTGGAAGAAATCCTAATATCGTTAGCGCCTCCATGGGTGGAGCGGTCTGTTTCACCAAGGGACAACAACGATAACAGCCACTGCAAATTTCTTATGCAACCATTCGTCGTTGAAGAACTTAACCGGGCATTATCTGGAGGTAAAGGAACAGCCCCCGGTCCAGATAACATTGCCTATCCAATGTTTGGCAATCTACCTCTCACTCCTAAACTGTTGCTCCTAGAGATACTTAACCAAGTCTGGTTAAAGAGCATAGAAATAACAGAAATGAAGACAGCAAGAATAGTTGCCGTAAAGAAACCATCCTTCATTCCCGACACACCAACATCCTATAGACCAATCACATTACTATCGTGTGTGTACAAATGTCTAGAAAAACTGATTAAATCACGGCTTGAATGGTGGTTTGAAAATCACTCGCTCCTACCACGTCTTCAGTTAGGGTTCAGGAAAGGCACAGGAACTACAGAAACACTCGCCCACTTGCTGGTCGACACTTAGCTATCTCTTAGTAGAAACAAATACATGGTTGCGGTGTTCATGGACTTAAAAAACGCGTATGGCAACGTAGTATTGCCGATACTAGTGAAGAAGATGATAAAAATCGGGGTTCCCCGAAGATTCGTGACGCAATTGTACACACTGCTGCGGAATAGGTGGCTTATTGTCAAGAAAAATGGTAAAATTTTGGGTCCTCGATGTGTCAATAAAGGTCTGCCCCAAGGTTCGATCCTGGCCCCGTTTCTGTTCAATATTTACACGACTGACTTGCATCTGATAACCCAAGGAGAAGCAACACTATTACAGTATGCAGACGACCTTTGCATTTATACCGAAGAAGACTCAATCGAGGAGTGTATAAGAAGGTTAAGCAGGACAATACAAAGACTACAAAGCTGGCTTTTGAACAACGGTATGGAGATATCCACTCACAAAACAGCCGCCTGCATCTTTACTAGACACAGAATACCTACCATGACGAGCATACAAATAGGCCCATATACTTGCCCAGTTAAGCCCCACGTCAAGTACCTTGGCTTAATTATTGACAATAAATTGAAATGGTCGGCCCATATATGGAACATACTTACCAAATGTGAAGCATCATACAATGTAATACGAGCCACAACAGGAGTATGGTGGGGCACCGAACCCTCAGTTGCAATACACCTCTACAGGGCTCTCGTTCGACCCATCCTAGACTACGGGAGTATCTTTTTTGGATCGGCGTCAGACAACACGCTATCCAAACTCAATAGACTACAATACAAAATTCTGCGTTCCTGTCTTGGGGCCATGGGTTCGACTCCTACTAACTCTTTCCTGGTAGAAGCTAAGGAGCCGCCATTGCACCTTAGAAGGCAATACCTCGCAACGAAAGCACTTCTGAAGTGGTCGCAATTCCTAGAAAGCGAATTGACTGAGAAAATCTCTCAGCTGATGCTGCACTGCGTCACTAGCAGATACTGGTTTAACAGGACGATGCCGTGCATAGTAGCAGCCTATATCGACATACAACCACTACAGAAGCAAATCACTAAGTCATGGCATATAGGATGTTACACCACAAACTATAATAATCTCATAAAAGAATTAAACATACAGTTAGACCTCTGCCTTCAACGAAACTCACAGTCTATTACTACAACATTGGCACAGCTCAGAGTGCAGTGGGGAGAACCTTTAATATATTACATGGATGGATCTAAGTTCGCAGACGCGGTAGGATGTGCTTTCGTTGAAACATTCACAAACAGGTGCGGGATATACAAGCTACCTCAGTCTGCAAGCATACTGACAGCGGAACTAACGGCGATCTTAGAAGCCTTACGGAATGCCAGCCACTCCGAACGTAAACCAGTTGTTATCCTCTCCGACTCAATGTCGGCAATGCAGCTCCTACAGCACCACACAACTACCACCCATCCAAATCCTGTGGCCCTCGAAATTATAAACTGGAAATCCATACTAGAGAAAAGGGGCCAGCCAGTCACTATGGCGTGGATAAAAGCACATTGTGGGGTAGTGGGAAATGAAACAGCAGATGCGCTTGCCAAGGAAGCAGCCTATAATGGCGAAGTGAAACACCTTGATGTACTCCGATCACTTTAGTTATTTCAAAAACAAACTGACGACTGTTTGGGAGGTAGACTGGAAGACAGAAGCGCAGACAAAAGGAAGATTCTACAAATCTGTACAGCAATACATCCCTACCAAACCGTGGTTTGAAAAAAGCAAATTTCCCAAAAAATTAATTACAACGATAATTCGCCTGAGAACAAATCACGGGCGCTGGCGTCAACACCTCCATCGCCTGAACCTAGTTGATAACCCGACCTGTGACTGTGACAGCAATCAAGATGAAACCCCAGATCACATATTTTTGGCTGCTGCAAATACACTGCGGCTAGCGACACCCTCGTAAGTGCCTTGGTAAAGGAGGGACAGCAATTGCCTACATCAACACCAACCCTACTAGCCTCAAATAACATAAAAGTATACCGGCTTCTGTACAACTTTGTCGCCAGTAACAACATAACGGTCTAACAAAACTCAACTATGGTAAAAGACGGAAATACCCATATTCCATCAAAACCTGATGATCAAGTCAATTCGATCCCACATATGTAAATGTTGGTTCACAAGTAAATACCGTACCTAAATATGCATATAATTAAACATGTAAATAATTAAATGGTTAAATACGTAAAGGTGTAAATAGTTAAATGTAGAAATACAAATGTATGTGACATGGGTGTATGTATTCCTAAATATGTATATACTGAAATATGCAAATATTTAAATATATTGATAGGTAAATATGTAAATATAAATGTATGTGAAAAGATTGTATGACTAATTCAAATGTATATAGTTAAATAGGCAAATTGTAAAATATGTATATAGATAAAGATGAAAATACCCAAAATGTACATAGCTTGGCTGCATGGCTACTTGCCAAATGCCATAAATAAAATAAAAAAACCCAATGAAGATGATTCAATTATTTACATTAATGGACGGGAGAAGGCTTGATGGTTCCAGAAAATTATCAGAAGGGAAGTATGCTACAATATAGAAGATTTAGGATGTCTACCCCTACGAGATCTCAAGAAAAATAATTTGACAAAACTTTCTAACTTACATATATTTTGTAATGATATGTGTGCTGCTGAAAATGTATTTTTAATCGCCCATTGTTGGGCGAAATAAAAGAATGATTTAAAAAATACATAATATCTTATTATTTAATTAGGATAGGTTAATTAAAAAATCGGGTTAAATGATTTTATTTACATATTACCGAATACATCAGTTCATTTTACATCTTTTTCAATTTTGCACTTAACATCGTCATACACTAACAGTTTTTAATATGCTTTAATTTCCCGCTTTAAACGTTCGTAGACTAGTGTTGAACTGGGGCTGTATGACACTCTGTTGGCATGTACATTATTAAAATGCAAATCTATTAGCGCTTACATCGAGCAATGGGGGTGGTCACAAATCACTTTCACTGAAAACATGTTCACTAGCTCGTTGTTGTACTTTGTAACTTGATAACTCCATGGTTTCATGGTGTTGATGGTGCTGTTCACTCCTGGGAGGGCGTCGACTATGTTGTCCCAGGTTGATTCGCCCAGAAACACACCATAGGCAGGAACAGCATTGTTGTAAAACCATATAGTTTTCGCTCCAGCTACTGTTCGGGACGAGATGGTGTGGTTGCCAAGTGAGACAATCGTTTGCAGAAGCTCCCTGTTCTTGAAAAAGTCACCGATTGTATAGACCAGCTGTCTCAGTACATCCCATTTTTCGTGTGTGAGCGTGACTTTATTGTACCCAACTTTTCGAGCACAACTACTGGATTAACTCCCAGTTTAGGTAACAAACCTACAGTGAGTCGCTTGGTGTCACTGCTATTTAACTTGTAGCATGTCGAAAACAGGAGCACTTCACTAGCCGTAGTGAACTGCAATAGACGAGCGTCGGCTGGAAACTGAGAGTTATCTGGCTGGTGTGATGGCATTTATATGTAACCAAAGAAATTTATTTTTTGTCACACCGTAATGGCGCGCACTAGGGATCCTGTAGAAACTCGTCCGAGACGCCCGGGGATTGACGTCACAGGAGCGCGCGTGTCGAAACGTGTTGTCACTGGAATTCCCAGATTCCCCGCAAGAGAGAGAGAATCGCGAGGCGAAGTGATATATCTGCACAGATTGAAGTTCTTCCGGCATGTGGAGCCATCTAGCGGAAGTGGCGTCATTGGCCACGCCCCCTGGACTCTGATTGGCCCACTCGAATCCCCCGTGACAGTGACGTCGGCAGCCATTGGTCCATTTTGAATCACCCGCTATGCAAAAACCTAAAACTGACGTCACAAGATCGAGTGGAATCTCTTTGGCTTGTCCAAAGAGCTTATTCGGCCAGTTCACTCATCCTCCCACTTCTCTCACAAAATTTCGAAAACTGATCTCATGTAGATTATAGGTACGAATATTTCTATATTTTTTCTGTATCCTTTTTTTATGATCATAAGTTCTACTGACACTCCCGAAAGTTGGAAGTTCTCGTTACATCTTGACACCAAGAAAATTATCTTGAAACTGAATCCACAGGCTTCTTGCAGTGTGGATACGACTCTTTGTTGCAAGGCTGCGTCGGGGAAGCATCGGGAGAGAATCGCGACAAAGCCATGCGACAATGAATCGCGACAAAGAATCCGATTGTGTACTAGGTCTAACAAAACGTCCGAGCACAGCACGGTACAGTACTGGTAAAACTGGGTAGTTCCCCGATGGCTCCATTAGATGCGGAATTCCACTGCAATCCTGTGCTTTTAAACATCGCATATATTATCCACGCCTATCAACGCGTGTCAATTTGGTCGTTACCTATCACGTCCTTCTTTTTTCATTTTCCATGAGAGTATAGATGACTGCAGTAAGTATGTTCCAAGCATAGTTTGTTTATCGTGTTATGAATGAGAATTGAAGAATAGGGGAGATGAAAACCTCAGGGACCGCTCTTCCGAAAGATACCACAGAAGCTGCCAATTTCACGTCCCCATCCGAAGTACGATTGCTAACGAAAGATATGTCCTCATCCGCTATTTACTGAGTAGAAGTTTGCGATTCAAACCAGGACTTTAGCACATAATGAGGTTATAAGGAATAGTGCGCACCACCTCTCCTATTCTGCTGACCATGTACCAGATGGTGAAAATTTCTTCTTCGAACCAACTGATCTTGGACTGAGCGCCGAACACAGTTATTACTACAGTTAGACGTTTGATTCGATGTTGACATTCATCAAATATTATGGTATATAGAATTTATTATAAACCTGGAAAAAAATTGTTTTAAGTTTTCAGCGGCTGTCTACAGTCTTTTGTTAACATGGAGCTTTACGAAACGTCAGTGTCGAGGTCATTAGAGCTGGGAGAGCATGGGAAATAATAAATGGGAAGGAACTGGCCAGAGCATCATTCATCTGTATTGATTTTGGAAAAACCAATTGAAAGGGAAATCAGGATCGTCGGATCGGATATAGAACCAACGTCCCCCCGAACGTCAGGCCCGATCTTTGACATACTCAACCAGATACCAATCTGTAAATTTTCCCAATACTCTCCCATTTTAATCATGTTACTTATATTTAGATCATCTTCACTATGACAGCTTGGATATTATCCTTCCAGTTTTAGCGAAATTTCGTATGTGCAGTTTGTTCCCGTACTTTAGAATTAATTAAATTTCGTTGATAAGTTTTGTTTAATATTGCAGTTTGTGATTGGTTTTCGTCTCATTACTCATCTCACAAGTTCAAGCATACATCAGGTTTCGGGTTCCTTCATATGACACAGCTGTAGATCTCAGTAACTACGTCCAGAATAATCGAATGACTGAAAAGTTTTGTTTACTTAATAACAGTATACTTTATCTTTCCTGTGAAAATGCGCAAGGAAATCTGTTCAAAAGGTATCGATTGTTTGGCCGGGGAAAATAAAATTAACATCACCCACCTGAAGTCTTAATTCCCTTAACTTTCCTTAATGCTCCTGCTTTTTTCTTCTTCAGCGATTCTGCTGGTTTTTGGAAACATTTATAGATCGCTTGGTGAATTCAATACAAATGGCCGTCACTTTATGTTTAGCCACAGTTCTGTTGTCTGCTGAAGTCAAACACCGGGAAGTTTCTGACTTGCTGTCGGATCGTACTCACGAGCGACATTACCTCGACTATATCTGAAACAAGAGTGTTCTTACAGATCTTCAAGAATAGACGTGACTAGCCTCGACAAATCCCCCCCTTTTTTTAGGCATCTTAAAGTAGGGCTGGGAAACTTTCTGAGTGAAGCACTTCGGCGATACTACTCAGGGCTATATATAAAAAGTAACTTAGTCCACAGCCTGAAGGTTGATTGGATCATTCCAAAGAATGCATACTAAGTCATTGTGTCAGAGATATGACTGCCAGTTCCTCTCCTCTGGGACCTGCAGTTTAACGTGGAATCCAAACCAGGGCTACAACGGGAAAAATAATCTTTCCGTCACAAGCGTCTCCATTGTCACAATAATCCCCGAAAAGGGTAGTTATATAATTTTCCTAAAAATGGTGTTACATTCGCAAGGTGAGAAAGTATATATTTTTGTGGTCAAACTGTTAATTTATACATGCCCAAGGGCATAGTTTCCTTACGCCGTGTGCGACTTTTTTTTCTATGACAGTGAATAAGCTCACTAAAGCGTTATAAGGATGGAAAATTAACGAATCTAAATGATGGCTCCCTTCCGAAAACTCTTACTCTTAATCATGTCAATGTTTTTAATTGAATTATTGCAAAGTACGGATTATTAGTAAGAAATGTATTCATTCTGGAAATGTTGGGTGAACGCAGGAGTTCACAGAAGAATCGTACAATTGAAGCAACAAATTTAGTTGAGGGTAGAGTAGAAGGGAAGACGAAGATCAACCATAAACAGCAAACAATTGTGAAAAACAAATGCTTATATATTAAAGATGAAAACTGAAACACATTTCCTTGCGTACAGGTCACGGTAGTACGGAGACTAATGTTCTGAATGTGTGGATTTGGTTTAGCCTCTTTCACGGTTTGCCATCCCTTGAAGTACATTAGCGTTTTTAGTAAAGAGATGTATGTTTTTTTTATTTCAGTATACCTGCTATTTGGACGGAATAAATTAAGTTTTTTGTACTATGTATATGGAAGTGAAAAGATTAGCGTTAAATAAGAAGTAGAGACACGCATAAATTAATCGAGAAACAGATACACAATGGCAAGAGCTTGCGGTCAGTGCATTCAACAGAGTGATTACAAGTACTTTACAATCACAATCTTATCGGAAGATCTAAAATTAAATCAGCTTCGCTACAGTTATATTTCCACCGTAACTGCAGACAGATTTTACTAACCTTTGACTAAGGTTGTGAATACAGCCCAAGATACTGGAACATCTACTTCTACACTTCATCCGAAAATTGATCAACATTTAAGCAGGCTAATGAGCATCACATGCAAGGATTTTTACTGCTGTCCTGCCTAATCATAATGCTACATTAAGGTTTCTGAAAATGAAATACATTGTTGCAATGACCTTTGTAATATTGTACTTACTTTTAACTCGAGTGAATATTTTTGGATTTTGATATATATGGGGTTTCTGTACATTTGTTGTGTTTTTATTGCTGTTTCTTTTTAAAGTAAGTGATTCAGACATTAATGAAACAATACACGCTATTGGTTGATGTATAAACTTAAAAAATTTATTTACAGTAGTTGGCAATTACATGTTTTAAAGTAGACAGTTTATGATTGTGAAAAACAAATGGTTATATGTTAAAGATGAAAACTGAAACACATTTCCGGCGTACAGGTCACGGTAGTACGGATACTAATGTTCTGAATGTGTGGATTTGGTTTAGCCTCGTACGTGGTGGTTTGCCACCCTCGAAGTACATCAGCGTTTTTAGTAAAGAGATGTGTGTGTGTGTTTTTTTTCAGTATACCTGCTATCTGGACGGAATAAATTAACGCGAATGAACGAATGACACACACGCATAAAGGACCACAAGTCTGCACTGTCACGAGCACTTGGAGTGAAAACACTCGAGACTGCGTTGCAGCATCCTCATGTAACAGTCAAGGAGGTCTTCATTAGGCAGCGGAGAGCACTCAAACATGGACAGAGATCTCCTTCGGCTGAGATACGTGTACATGAAGCCAATTGCTGGGATACTGATTCCCAGCAACATCAGCGGCACCAGGAAGGCATACATGGTGTTACGGCTGCTTCCACCGGACAGTAGACCATCTTCTTTGCGTAACGGCTCCACCAGATCCAGCACCTCCTTTTCGACTTCCTGCGCCTCGGGATGTGAATAATAGTTGTGGTACGCTGGTTGGTGGGGCCTGTGATACGTTGGCGCCGCGGGTACTCGACGATAACCGTGCTGTGCCAAGTACTGTGTTGCTTGCAGCTTAGAAGGCATGTGGTTGGCAAGGTAGTTGGGTGGGTAGCTCACAGGATTGTTGACAGGGTAGCTACCAACCTCAACCGTTGGAGGTCTGCTGTTGATAGCACCTGCTTTGAATGGTGAATACTGGACACTTTCCAGGTTTGTGGCTCCGTAATTACCAGTATCAACCTTACCAGGTAAGTACTGTGCCGTTTGGAGGTTCGGGCTCATGAAGCTGATATCCTCGAACTTCGTTTGGGTGGTTTCGAATTTTGGTGGCTCATAGTTGGCTGGATATATCTTGCTCGGTTGATGGTAGCCAACTGGACCGACATTTACTGTTTGAAACTTCGCTGGTTGCGCAGCTTGGATCCTGGATGGAGCGAAGTTGTGTAAAGGTGGCTGTCTCAGCTGTTGCTGAGGCGACGGTCTGGGACGGTATTGTTGACCGCAAACCACTGATACCAGCAGCAGGCACAGAAACACACCTGCAACATTTAACATTGTTGGGTTACTTTCACTGAACAGTACGTAAGGATTTTTTATGCTGTTCAGAGAGTCTACTTAACATTTACATTTAACATAATACATCTTTTAGAAGAAGAAGGGGGTAACACTAAAATACATTCAGCCTAGTTAGCTTGTAGTGTAACAATTTATTTGAATACTAATTTTGTTTCTCTGATTAGGAAAGAAATAATACTTCTCTGGGCACCGAGAATGATGGTCTCTGGATTATAGTTTAGCGGTGTCAAGGGAGTTTGTGTGCGTTGATTCTGACCTTGGAGACGAATGGATCACAATGTTGTAGCCGACACAATAAATCAAGATTAATATGTAAAGGAATGTGTAAAGGAAAGATTCTAGCTGTTATTGTTTTATATGTTCATTAAACTACTAAATGATTAATGATTTGTTATTAATCTTAAAGTAAGATTAATGTGTATATATAAAAATTGCGAGTGGATAAAAAGAAAAGGGAAGTATTAGTTAATAGCATCATATGTCAATTTGTTTGTTGATTAAATACTAAATGAATTAACCAAAAATGTTGTAGAATATGAAGCAAGTCTCATACTAAGAAGCGATATTAATAAATGGGTTCAAGGTGACGGGATGTACTAGTGTAATTTAGTACACTACAAGAAACAGTAAACCCATAAGCTCTCTTCCTGGAGGAGCATTCCCAGAATTAGGGAGCAGTAGACAGCCTCTAAGGACATTACAGAGTCAAGCTGATTGCCGACAAACTTAAGAATACACCTTAATTGAATGGTTACGATAGGTTACTTAATCTGATATTCACCACTGCAAAGCTCGCTTTGTGAATATGATGAACTCTTTGAATCCTGTGTGGCTGGGATTCTGATTAAACTGTAGTCCCAACCACGACAGACGCGGAATGCTTGCAACTTGAAACTGTGCCACCCTGTCACTTTGTTTCTATGAAGTACGGTAAACTTCGGTTAAACTATAGGTCCCGATAAACGGTAGTATTATGGCGTGAGATTAGGGTAGTCACGACAGAGGCGCATGCGCGGAAAATCAAAAATCGTCCCTCGGTATCCAAACTACGATTGGGGGTCTCCCAGCCAATAATGCTATTTTTATTTTATTTTACTATGAACGTACGAATTTTCTGTTACTTTAGTAGGGGGAAAAAGTAGGCCAATTAATGAAGAGCAACAATACTCGTGATAAAGTCTTATTGTTACTGTTTACAGGTATCAGGTTAGTCCCCTTATTAAGTTTAGGAGCAGAATTAAAACGGAAAGTATTAACAGACGTAAATGTAGTAAATGTACTAGTGTAGTGGAAGCGCAAGGAAATTAATTTATTGCACCCATGAAACAGACGATTAGAAAAGGTAAAATAGTATATGATATGAAACGGGATGTCTAAAGCGATATCGACAATCTGTGTTTGTCTAAGTAGCACCTGCAACAGGGACAGAGAAAAGACAACAGGTGTACGAATTGATAACCCGGTTCTTAATTCAGGCAAATATTAGCTTTTAATCGTTATAATTTTATCAGGAAGGAATCAACGAGAGATGATGGTAAGCGTTTAAAATTCTTTACTAATGTATTTTTTTTTATCCGTTTAACAATTATGCCCCTTACTGCTTACTGACTCCTGGAGTTTGAGCTCATTGCCATAGAACAGGGAAATGGTTGTCCTCCTTGCCGCGAATAAGGCACAATTTGGGATATACATCAATTACGTCACTGTTGACCACTAACAAAAGCAGCATATTGTTAAATACGGTAGGCTCTAAGTGCATGTTTTTCGTTAATGACAGATTTTTTTTGTTTTGTTTAAGAACATCTAATCAACTTTTCAGCTCTCATTTGTTTAGCAAAACCACAAGCTAGAAAACATCAACAGCCACCTTACTTAGATTAATTACCTTGTTCATTCTTAAACAGCCATAAGAACGTATGACATTAATGACAGACCTTCCACCGTTGTTACACGGAGCAAGAAAAATTGGGACTTTTGAGTGACAGAAATCATTATGATTACTGTAATGTTTCAACCCGTGAAACGGTTGTTTTAATACAATAACTACTAATTTTCCCGCTAATACCAATACGCTGGACCAGAAATGTACAAAGTTAACATTTATACTTGGTGTATACTTGCGTCTAATCCTTAGTCCAATAATTACAGAATCACTACAGCTTTGCAACATTTAATTTTACACAAATTATTCTGATAATTACATCATAAGAACATCATGGGCATCATATCTAGTACAATTCTGGTACAAACAAATAATAAAACACACATGAATATAATCGGTGCAAAAAGTTAAAATGTGGCGGACAGTTATTGGATTTACGTTATTGTTCTGAGTCAAAGATATGCCACGACAAGCTAACACGAACTGTCACCGAGAGCGTAAGATCTCCTGCAATACGACGCCGTAAGGAACAGAATAATGCGGAGGCCGCCTGCAATCTGCCTATGTTAGTCCTGCATCGATCGGGTATGGTGGCGTAGCGGTTTCGTGGAAAGTCAAAGCTCCCAACGTTTTAACACAACAGCCCGGATAGGCGGTGTAAAACTATCACTGCACTGAATACTAGCATACACACTGTAGGCACGGTCATCCCATTCCTAGCGAGGTCACGTGGTCCGCGACTGGTAGAGCACCCTGTGGAACTCACGTGGTTTCACGTCATTTCTCGTGGTCCTGGCAGCGAGGTCTCGGCGGAGGCGGAAGTTCCCCGTTGTCACACATGTGGACCCCGGCATGGTACATCCGAAACACATTCGTTAGTGGCGTCGGTCGTGAGACCATCACCCACTGCCCCACGTTCCAGCAGTGCGAAGCCTTCGGCACTCCTAATAGGCAGATGGAAGACTGCTTACGCACGGAATCTTCCTCGCTGTCTCATCTCTGGAGTAACAATAATGGCGTCCCTAGCTGTGGCCTATGCAAATGTCTGATAGCTACTCAGCACACGTTAAATTTACCCAAAAGCTGTCTTTTAATTTTTACTAACGCATATTGCGTGGTTACTGTATCATGTCAGTAAACACTATTTTTTGCTTATGGCTTTACGCCTCGTCGACATCGAGGTCATTAGAGGTGGGGAAGGACTGGTGGAAGCGAAGAGCAAAAATTCGGCCATGGCTTTTTTAGGAACCACCCTGGCATTTGCCTGTAATGATTTGGGGAAACTACAGAAACAATAGGAAACCCAAATCTGGATGCTTGGACGGGGGTTCGTGCCCACGTCCTCCCGAATACGAGGCCAGAACGTTAACCGTTCACTCACCACGCTCGGTCCAATAAAAACAGCGATTTTATTGTTATTTTGCCCCGTTACACGCTTCGTAGTTCAAAAAACATATTTAACGACAGAACTAAAATAATTGGCCTTACATGCCAACAGATTCACTATCTGACTGCCAAAATTTCTAAATTTAGAAACGTTTCACGTGCTCTATATTTGGCAGCTGCCTTAGTTAACTTTGTACTATCTATATATATAAAGATGAATGTATGTATGTTTGTTTGTTTGTTCTTCATACAAATCCACAGTTTTCATCCGATGTCGATGAAACTTTGTACACTTATCCTTTGAAACAAGGAGAAAAATACTGTCTATATTTGGTTTTAAAAACTGTCTGTATAAATAATACACGTTGTCTTATAAATTCGAAATATTACTGAACGGCGATAGACAGACGCGTTGGATGTGGAGGTCTCTGTACTTTTTTTCCCATGTAGCGGTCAGGTAGCTCAGTGGTTAAAGCGCTTGCTTACTGATGTTTTGGTAGTGGTCTCGATTTAAAATCTCCGTGGAGGCTAGGATTTTTAAAAATTGTTTTTTGATCGTAAGAGTCACGCCTGGGCCGTCGGTTATTCGGATTGAATGTAAAACTGTAGATATCACAAAGTTAGGGGTGCAATGCGAGGCATATCGTAGGTAGTCTTGCAATGCTGTAGGTGTACACTTTTTTTACGTTATATTGATCCCTCAGGGGTCATTCGCAGTCAGTGTGTGTGATCTTGCAGTAATAATACTATAAATGCGGAAGTAAGTCTCTGACTTTTGTTACGTTATGACGACTAAATGCCTATACCGATATTGACGGAATTTGACAAGAAAATCTGTAGCGAAGGCACAGAACATTTTTTTTTCGGTATGATTAACAGTTGTAGTCACGAAATTTTGAGAACTTATCGAATGGTGACAGAGAGACGGATGTGTGTGTTAGTCTGTAATGTTACGTCGGTTGCGCAAGGTGTGCCTCTCGCACATTATGTTAGTCACAAGGATCCGGCCCCGGGCCCTATCAATACGGCCCGCGATCGCAATGTGACACAGAAAGAAGAATCATGTTCTTTAGAGCTTTTAGACTTCACTCGATTCCTCTCTTTTATTTGAATCTGGCCCGCCTACACATTCTGAATTTCATACACGGACCTCTGCAAAATTGAGTTTGACGCCTATGTGTTAGTGTATAATTTGTTAAAAATTACGTTTAGAGAAAAAACGTATTATTTAGTATAGATGTCGATTTTCTCTGTCCTATTACTTTGAGTCTGCTTAAATGTTTCTGGCACCAGTTTATTTTGCCTTCTTTTTTGACATGCCTTGCGGGCGTAAAAGGCCTAAGTTGTTGCTCTAGCAGAGCACGAGCAGCTAAAGTTATTAGAACCTAAGAATCGGATGCTCATGGTGAAGAAAGAAGAAAAGACCAAGCTGAAATAAAGCTGCCCTTAGTTAACACCCCCCCCCTCCACATCCCCTTACCTTTGTTCGTATTTCTGTTTTTAAATATGTTGGAAATTGATTCTCTTCAAGATGGTAGAATGATATAGTGATGGCTTTCTGTGATATTATGCCGTCTCGGTGTTGTTTGGGACCAATCCTTCGTTACAACTTTCTATATCCAATTCTGGCAACGAAACTCTTAATCCACGCGTACGAAGTCGGGGTATCAGCTAGTTTCTAATAAAAGTAATTAATTTTTTTTGAATGTTGTCATAAATTTCTAATTATTTTAAATTCTTGAAGACAGATGTAAAAGTTGCATTTTGTTTTGTACCAGAACTTGTTCAAAATTAGCATTTTGTTTAAAAGACATAACTTTTTGTTTCATGTACGGACACGTAATAACTTTTAAAAGCACTTAAAAGTAAAAATAAATGTATTAATCGTTCTTATAACTCTTTTATTGACGATTTATTTCGGTTTATCGAACGAAAAAGCTGAAATGTATTTCGTTTTGTGGGAGATGTATGTGTCTGAATTTTCGACAGCCACGTGATCAATACTTGTTCAAAAAATATTTTTTATTTAACTTCCAGAAATTGTAACACCTAGAAGAAATGGTCTTAACCACTCCAAAATCAGGGGATATGTAGATAGCTGAACCATATTATGTTATTAATACCTACTGAAGACAGATGGTGCAAGTAGGCACAGCTGCGCTCTCTTGTGTGACCGGCAGGCCAATGTTATGCCACCCTCAGTCGGTGAAGAGCCGTAAAACGATATCGAAACGTGCAAGTAAGGTCCGGTATGCCTGGTCGTCGTCAAAGGCCGCAGTATCAGCTTGCGAGTGAGTTCAACGTGCCAAAACGATTGGTATTCAGAATCGGGATTGTCGAACCGTGACATTGCGGCTTGTACAGAGCGAGCTACTACAACAGTGATGGGTGTGTGGAACCAGTGGATAAAAGAGGGTCTAACACAGCTATGAGCGGGTACTGGACCACACAATGTGGCCACAGCGAGGGATTACCGTTATGCTTCGGGAGAAACATTGCCAAAATTAAAAAAACTTGACGCAGCTCGACACTCAAATCAACGAGTTAAGATTTGAGGGTAAAGTCGAAGATGGAAACTATCCCGTTAATTTTTTTAAAAAAACCAACCGTAGTTATCTCACCTTCGTCGAGTTTTTAGGTCAGCTTAGATGTAAACGTGACATGGTTTTAGGATGAAGTCTACAGGAGCTCTCGTCTAAGTGATCGCGGATCGCCTTTTCATCTCTCTGTGGTGCTGGTTCCATTCGGTACACATTCATCTGTCTATTACAGTGAAAGTCCCATCGCTAGGAATACAAAATCCCGAAACCAAGAGATGAGAATGCTAGGAGAGAGCAATGCAAAGCTCTTAGTATGGGACTACGGGATAACAGAAAATATCGGAGCTTCGTAACAGATGAACAGACGTTACTGTAAGAGAAGAGAATATAAAATATAGTGAGTACAATTAATTTGTTTTCACCTCCAAATTTTTCCGGAACAGTGCGTTAAGGAATGCTTCCACAAAAATCGACTTAATTGTTTTAAAATAGGCAGGTAAGACGTAACTAGGGCTTTGCCATTATAATCTAAAAATACAACAATGGCGAACAGACTTTCTTGTTTACAAGTCCACTGACTATTCTTCTGAAATATAGTCAAAACATTTGAAGATTTTTCATAAAAAATAACGCAAGGACATGTAACTAAACATTACGTTCCTGTTTTACTTTTAATTAATTACGATATCTGTTTGTTCTTTTTCTCATTTCAATATTGTTATCAACTTGGCGCTGTCTTAGTTTATTTCAAAACTGGCGGAGCGAAAATATTATTATCTTGCGAATCGACCCCTTCAGCTTTGCCACTGGTTGGCTTCTTTTGATTCATCTACGACTGGTCAAACGCGGTCAAGATAGAATTGTTTGACATTATGATATGGACCGTTCGCAATAGTCAGTCAGTAAGTAATGGTATCTTTCGTAATTTCTACCGACATCAGCGTGTACTAAGTTTCTACTTTAGTCGAGCCTGTTGTGTTCGTCATTATGCGGTTATTGGTTTAATGATGGCAGCTTTCTTTCACGATTTTTTTTAAATTTATTAATCATGGCATTCGGTCTATCGACCATACGGCCAGCTTTAATAATTACATTAGTGTTTAATTTGCTGTTTGACCTTTTAAATTAATGTAATCAAGCCTTATTTCACATGGCTTATAAAATTAATCAGTAATACAATATTAGTACAATGAGATGACAATTACAATTCCATAACTTTTCTTACCCAATATAATTTGTAAATCCTATAGAATAACATTCTAGTTGAAGTACGAGTTATACTTGGTGTGCACAGTAACATTTAATATAATAACACTTGGCTTTTATGATAATTTCTTAACAGCTTTCTTTCACGATAAAGTAGCCATTTTAACACTACATGCCATGAACCCAAACAATCTGCTGTCATAATATCTGGATGTTGTGGATCATTTTCCTCAATTGCTGATAATATTAATAAATAAATTACGCCAAAGCAATCGACTTTTTTGTATTTATTGATCTCCCTAAGCGTTTCACTTCTCTTTGCAGAAGCATCTTCAGCGGGTTTTTATCTGTTAATTACTTACAAAAGTTGTAAGCAGGTTATGTTGTGGTATGAATTATTATCTAACTTATAATCTAATCTCGTAGATTATAAGTTAGATAATAATTCATTCCACTGTACCAAACACAACATAACCTGCTAATAACTTTTGTAAGTAATTAACATAAAAACCCGCTGAAGATGCTTCTGCAAAAGAAGTGAAACGCTTACGGGAGATCAATAAATACAAAAAAGTCGATTGCTTTGGCGTAATTTATTTATTAATATTATCAGCAATTGGGAAAAAATGATCCACAACATCCAGATATTATGACAGCAGATTGTTTGGGTTCATGGCATGTAGTGTTAAAATGGCTACTTTATCGTGAAAGAAAGCTGTTAAGAAATTATCATAAAAGCCAAGTGTTATTATATTAAATGTTACTGTGCACACCAAGTAAACTCGTACTTCAACTAGAATGTTATTCTATAGGATTTACAAATTATATTGGGTAAGAAAAGTTATGGAATTGTAATTGTCATCTCATTGTACTAATATTGTATTACTGATTAATTTTATAAGCCATGTGAAATAAGGCTTGATTACATTAATTTAAAAGGTCAAACAGCAAATTAAACACTAATGTAATTATTAAAGCTGGCCGTATGGTCGATAGACCGAATGCCATGATTAATAAATTTAAAAAAAATCGTGAAAGAAAGCTGCCATCATTAAACCAATAACCGCATAATGACGAACACAACAGGCTCGACTAAAGTAGAAACTTAGTACACGCTGATGTCGGTAGAAATTACGAAAGATACCATTACTTACTGACTGACTATTGCGAACGGTCCATATCATAATGTCAAACAATTCTATCTTGACCGCGTTTGACCAGTCGTAGATGAATCAAAAGAAGCCAACCAGTGGCAAAGCTGAAGGGGTCGATTCGGCAAGATAATAATATTTTCGCTCCGCCAGTTTTGAAATAAACTAAGACAGCGCCAAGTTGATAACAATATTGAAATGAGAAAAAGAACAAACAGATATCGTAATTAATTAAAAGTAAAACAGGAACGTAATGTTTAGTTACATGTCCTTGCGTTATTTTTTATGAAAAATCTTCAAATGTTTTGACTATATTTCAGAAGAATAGTCAGTGGACTTGTAAACAAGAAAGTCTGTTCGCCATTGTTGTATTTTTAGATTATAATGGCAAAGCCCTAGTTACGTCTTACCTGCCTATTTTAAAACAATTAAGTCGATTTTTGTGGAAGCATTCCTTAACGCACTGTTCCGGAAAAATTTGGAGGTGAAAACGAATTAATTGTACTCACTATATTTTATATTCTCTTCTCTTACAGTAACGTCTGTTCATCTGTTACGAAGCTCCGATATTTTCTGTTATCCCGTAGTCCCATACTAAGAGCTTTGCATTGCTCTCTCCTAGCATTCTCATCTCTTGGTTTCGGGATTTTGTATTCCTAGTGATGGGACTTTCACTGTAATAGACAGATGAATGTGTACCGAATGGAACCAGCACCACAGAGAGATGAAAAGGCGATCCGCGATCACTTAGACGAGAGCTCCTGTAGACTTCATCCTAAATCCATGTCACGTTTAGATCTAAGCTGACCTAAAAACTCGACGAAGGTGAGATAACTACGGTTGGTTTTTTAAAAAAATTAACGGGATAGTTTCCATCTTCGACTTTACCCTCAAATCTTAACTCGTTGATTTGAGTGTCGAGCTGCGTCAAGTTTTTTAATTTTGGCAATGTTTCTCCCGAAGCATAACGGTAATCCCTCGCTGTGGCCACATTGTGTGGTCCAGTACCCGCTCATAGCTGTGTTAGACCCTCTTTTATCCACTGGTTCCACACACCCATCACTGTTGTAGTAGCTCGCTCTGTACAAGCCGCAATGTCACGGTTCGACAATCCCGATTCTGAATACCAATCGTTTTGGCACGTTGAACTCACTCGCAAGCTGATACTGCGGCCTTTGACGACGACCAGGCATACCGGACCTTACTTGCACGTTTCGATATCGTTTTACGGCTCTTCACCGACTGAGGGTGGCATAACATTGGCCTGCCGGTCACACAAGAGAGCGCAGCTGTGCCTACTTGCACCATCTGTCTTCAGTAGGTATTAATAACATAATATGGTTCAGCTATCTACATATCCCCTGATTTTGGAGTGGTTAAGACCATTTCTTCTAGGTGTTACAATTTCTGGAAGTTAAATAAAAAATATTTTTTGAACAAGTATTGATCACGTGGCTGTCGAAAATTCAGACACATACATCTCCCACAAAACGAAATACATTTCAGCTTTTTCGTTCGATAAACCGAAATAAATCGTCAATAAAAGAGTTATAAGAACGATGAATACATTTATTTTTACTTTTAAGTGCTTTCAAAAGTTATTACGTGTCCGTACATGAAACAAAAAGTTATGTCTTTTAAACAAAATGCTAATTTTGAACAAGTTCTGGTACAAAACAAAATGCAACTTTTACATCTGTCTTCAAGAATTTAAAATAATTAGAAATTTATGACAACATTCAAAAAAAATTAATTACTTTTATTAGAAACTAGCTGATACCCGCGACTTCGTACGCGTGGATTAAGAATTTCGTTGCCAGAATTGGATATAGAAAGTTGGTAACGAAGGATTGGTCCCAAACAACACCGAGACGGCATAATATCACAGAAAGCCATCACTATATCATTCTACCATCTTGAAGAGAATCAATTTCCAACATATTTAAAAACAGAAATACGAACAAAGGTAAGGGGATGTGGGGGGGGGGGGGTGTTAACTAAGGGCAGCTTTATTTCAGCTTGGTCTTTTCTTCTTTCTTCACCATGAGCATCCGATTCTTAGGTTCTAATAACTTTAGCTGCTCGTGCTCTGCTAGAGCAACAACTTAGGCCTTTTACGCCCGCAAGGCATGTCAAAAAAGAAGGCAAAATAAACTGGTGCCAGAAACATTTAAGCAGACTCAAAGTAATAGGACAGAGAAAATCGACATCTATACTAAATAATACGTTTTTTCTCTAAACGTAATTTTTTAACAAATTATACACTAACACATAGGCGTCAAACTCAATTTTGCAGGGTCCGTGTATGAAATTCAGAATGTGTAGGCGGGCCAGATTCAAATAAAAAGAGAGGAATCGAGTGAAGTCTAAAAGCTCTAAAGAACATGATTCTTCTTTCTGTGTCACATTGCGATCGCGGGCCGTATTGATAGGGCCCGGGGCCGGATCCTTGTGACTAACATAATGTGCGAGAGGCACACCTTGCGCAACCGACGTAACATTACAGACTAACACACACATCCGTCTCTCTGTCACCATTCGATAAGTTCTCAAAATTTCGTGACTACAACTGTTAATCATACCGAAAAAAAAAATGTTCTGTGCCTTCGCTACA
This sequence comes from Vandiemenella viatica, assembly GCA_031002005.1. Classification (NCBI taxonomy): domain Eukaryota; kingdom Metazoa; phylum Arthropoda; class Insecta; order Orthoptera; family Morabidae; genus Vandiemenella; species Vandiemenella viatica. Next base: position 234,130,922 of record CM061921.1, on the reverse strand, counting down.
GATTTTCTTGTCAAATTCCGTCAATATCGGTATAGGCATTTAGTCGTCATAACGTAACAAAAGTCAGAGACTTACTTCCGCATTTATAGTATTATTACTGCAGATCACACACACACTGACTGCGAATGACCCCTGAGGGATCAATATAACGTAAAAAAGTGTACACCTACAGCATTGCAAGACTACCTACGATATGCCTCGCATTGCACCCCTAACTTTGTGATATCTACAGTTTTACATTCAATCCGAATAACCGACGGCCCAGGCGTGACTCTTACGATCAAAAACAATTTTTAAAAATCCTAGCCTCCACGGAGATTTTAAATCGAGACCACTACCAAAACATCAGTAAGCAAGCGCTTTAACCACTGAGCTACCTGACCGCTACATGGGAAAAAAGTACAGAGACCTCCACATCCAACGCGTCTGTCTATCGCCGTTCAGTAATATTTCGAATTTATAAGACAACGTGTATTATTTATACAGACAGTTTTTCAACCAAATATAGACAGTATTTTTCTCCTTGTTTCAAAGGATAAGTGTACAAAGTTTCATCGATCGGATGAAAACTGTGGATTTGTATGAAGAACAAACAAACAAACATACATACATTCATCTTTATATATATAGATAGTACAAAGTTAACTAAGGCAGCTGCCAAATATAGAGCACGTGAAACGTTTCTAAATTTAGAAATTTTGGCAGTCAGATAGTGAATCTGTTGGCATGTAAGGCCAATTATTTTAGTTCTGTCGTTAAATATGTTTTTGAACTACGAAGCGTGTAACGGGGCAAAATAACAATAAAATCGCTGTTTTTATTGGACCGAGCGTGGTGAGTGAACGGTTAACGTTCTGGCCTCGTATTCGGGAGGACGTGGGCACGAACCCCCGTCCAAGCATCCAGATTTGGGTTTCCTATTGTTTCTGTAGTTTCCCCAAATCATTACAGGCAAATGCCAGGGTGGTTCCTAAAAAAGCCATGGCCGAATTTTTTGCTCTTCGCTTCCACCAGTCCTTCCCCACCTCTAATGACCTCGATGTCGACGAGGCGTAAAGCCATAAGCAAAAAATAGTGTTTACTGACATGATACAGTAACCACGCAATATGCGTTAGTAAAAATTAAAAGACAGCTTTTGGGTAAATTTAACGTGTGCTGAGTAGCTATCAGACATTTGCATAGGCCACAGCTAGGGACGCCATTATTGTTGCATGCTCCAGAGATGAGACAGCGAGGAAGATTCCGTGCGTAAGCAGTCTTCCATCTGCCTATTAGGAGTGCCGAAGGCTTCGCACTGCTGGAACGTGGGGCAGTGGGTGATGGTCTCACGACCGACGCCACTAACGAATGTGTTTCGGATGTACCATGCCGGGGTCCACATGTGTGACAACGGGGAACTTCCGCCTCCGCCGAGACCTCGCTGCCAGGACCACGAGAAATGACGTGAAACCACGTGAGTTCCACAGGGTGCTCTACCAGTCGCGGACCACGTGACCTCGCTAGGAATGGGATGACCGTGCCTACAGTGTGTATGCTAATGTCAGTGCAGTGATAGTTTTACACCGCCTATCCGGGCTGTTGTGTTAAAACGTTGGGAGCTTTGACTTTCCACGAAACCGCTACGCCACCATACCCGATCGATGCAGGACTAACATAGGCAGATTGCAGGCGGCCTCCGCATTATTCTGTTCCTTACGGCGTCGTATTGCAGGAGATCTTACGCTCTCGGTGACAGTTCGTGTTAGCTTGTCGTGGCATATCTTTGACTCAGAACAATAACGTAAATCCAATAACTGTCCGCCACATTTTAACTTTTTGCACCGATTATATTCATGTGTGTTTTATTATTTGTTTGTACCAGAATTGTACTAGATATGATGCCCATGATGTTCTTATGATGTAATTATCAGAATAATTTGTGTAAAATTAAATGTTGCAAAGCTGTAGTGATTCTGTAATTATTGGACTAAGGATTAGACGCAGTATACACCAAGTATAAATGTTAACTTTGTACATTTCTGGTCCAGCGTATTGGTATTAGCGGGAAAATTAGTAGTTATTGTATTAAAACAACCGTTTCACGGGTTGAAACATTACAGTAACCATAATGATTTCTGTCACTCAAAAGTCCCAATTTTTCTTGCTCCGTGTAACAACGGTGGAAGGTCTGTCATTAATGTCATACGTTCTTATGGCTGTTTAAGAATGAACAAGGTAATTAATCTAAGTAAGGTGGCTGTTGATGTTTTCTAGCTTGTGGTTTTGCTAAACAAATGAGAGCTGAAAAGTTGATTAGATGTTCTTAAACAAAACAAAAAAAATCTGTCATTAACGAAAAACATGCACTTAGAGCCTACCGTATTTAACAATATGCTGCTTTGTTAGTGGTCAACAGTGACGTAATTGATGTATATCCCAAATTGTGCCTTATTCGCGGCAAGGAGGACAACCATTTCCCTGTTCTATGGCAATGAGCTCAAACTCCAGGAGTCAGTAAGCAGTAAGGGGCATAATTGTTAAACGGATAAAAAAAAAAATACATTAGTAAAGAATTTTAAACGCTTACCATCATCTCTCGTTGATTCCTTCCTGATAAAATTATAACGATTCAAAAGCTAATATTTGCCTGAATTAAGAACCGGGTTATCAATTCGTACACCTTGTCTTTTCTCTGTCCCTGTTGCAGGTGCTACTTAGACAAACACAGATTGTCGATATCGCTTTAGACATCCCGTTTCATATCATATACTATTTTACCTTTTCTAATCGTCTGTTTCATGGGTGCAATAAATTAATTTCCTTGCGCTTCCACTACACTAGTACATTTACTACATTTACGTCTGTTAATACTTTCCGTTTTAATTCTGTCCTAAACTTAATAAGGGGACTAACCTGATACCTGTAAACAGTAACAATAAGACTTTATCACGAGTATTGTTGCTCTTCATTAATTGGCCTACTTTTTCCCCCTACTAAAGTAACAGAAAAATCGTACGTTCATAGTAAAATAAAATAAAAATAGCATTATTGGCTGGGAGACCCCAATCGTAGTTTGGATACCGAGGGACGATTTTTGATTTCCGCGCATGCGCCTCTGTCGTGACTACCCTAATCTCACGCCATAATACTACCGTTTATCGGGACCTATAGTTTAACCGAAGTTTACCGTACTTCATAGAAACAAAGTGACAGGGTGGCACAGTTTCAAGTTGCAAGCATTCCGCGTCTGTCGTGGTTGGGACTACAGTTTAATCAGAATCCCAGCCACACAGGATTCAAAGAGTTCATCATATTCACAAAGCGAGCTTTGCAGTGGTGAATATCAGATTAAGTAACCTATCGTAACCATTCAATTAAGGTGTATTCTTAAGTTTGTCGGCAATCAGCTTGACTCTGTAATGTCCTTAGAGGCTGTCTACTGCTCCCTAATTCTGGGAATGCTCCTCCAGGAAGAGAGCTTATGGGTTTACTGTTTCTTGTAGTGTACTAAATTACACTAGTACATCCCGTCACCTTGAACCCATTTATTAATATCGCTTCTTAGTATGAGACTTGCTTCATATTCTACAACATTTTTGGTTAATTCATTTAGTATTTAATCAACAAACAAATTGACATATGATGCTATTAACTACTAATACTTCCCTTTTCTTTTTATCCACTCGCAATTTTTATATATACACATTAATCTTACTTTAAGATTAATAACAAATCATTAATCATTTTAGTAGTTTAATGAACATATAAAACAATAACAGCTAGAATCTTTCCTTTACACATTCCTTTACATATTAATCTTGATTTATTGTGTCGGCTACAACATTGGTGATCCATTCGTCTCCAAGGTCAGAAATCAACGCACACAAACTCCCTTGACACCGCTAAACTATAATCCAGAGACCATCATTCTGGTGCCCAGAGAAGTATTATTTCTTTCCTAATCAGAGAAACAAAATTAGTATTCAAATAAATTGTTACACTACAAGCTAACTAGGCTGAATGTATTTTAGTGTTACCCCCTTCTTCTTCTAAAAGATGTATTATGTTAAATGTAAATGTTAAGTAGACTCTCTGAACAGCATAAAAAATCCTTACGTACTGTTCAGTGAAAGTAACCCAACAATGTTAAATGTTGCAGGTGTGTTTCTGTGCCTGCTGCTGGTATCAGTGGTTTGCGGTCAACAATACCGTCCCAGACCGTCGCCTCAGCAACAGCTGAGACAGCCACCTTTACACAACTTCGCTCCATCCAGGATCCAAGCTGCGCAACCAGCGAAGTTTCAAACAGTAAATGTCGGTCCAGTTGGCTACCATCAACCGAGCAAGATATATCCAGCCAACTATGAGCCACCAAAATTCGAAACCACCCAAACGAAGTTCGAGGATATCAGCTTCATGAGCCCGAACCTTCAAACGGCACAGTACTTACCTGGTAAGGTTGATACTGGTAATTACGGAGCCACAAACCTGGAAAGTGTCCAGTATTCACCATTCAAAGCAGGTGCTATCAACAGCAGACCTCCAACGGTTGAGGTTGGTAGCTACCCTGTCAACAATCCTGTGAGCTACCCACCCAACTACCTTGCCAACCACATGCCTTCTAAGCTGCAAGCAACACAGTACTTGGCACAGCACGGTTATCGTCGAGTACCCGCGGCGCCAACGTATCACAGGCCCCACCAACCAGCGTACCAAACTATTATTCACATCCCGAGGCGCAGGAAGTCGAAAAGGAGGTGCTGGATCTGGTGGAGCCGTTACGCAAAGAAGATGGTCTACTGTCGGTGGAAGCAGCCGTAACACCATGTATGCCTTCCTGGTGCCGCTAATGTTGCTGGGAATCAGTATCCCAGCAATTGGCTTCATGTACACGTATCTCAGCCGAAGGAGATCTCTGTCCATGTTTGAGTGCTCTCCTGCCTAATGAAGACCTCCTTGACTGTTACATGAGGATGCTGCAACGCAGTCTCGAGTGTTTTCACTCCAAGTGCTCGTGACAGTGCAGACTTGTGGTCCTTTATGCGTGTGTGTCATCGTTCATTCGCGTTAATTTATTCCGTCCAGATAGCAGGTATACTGAAAAAAAACACACACACACATTCTTTACTAAAAACGCTGATGTACTTCGAGGGTGGCAAACCACCACGTACGAGGCTAAACCAAATCCACACATTCAGAACATTAGTATCCGTACTACCGTGACCTGTACGCCGGAAATGTGTTTCAGTTTTCATCTTTAACATATAACCATTTGTTTTTCACAATCATAAACTGTCTACTTTAAAACATGTAATTGCCAACTACTGTAAATAAATTTTTAAGTTATACATCAACCAATAGCGTGTATTGTTTCATTAATGTCTGAATCACTTACTTTAAAAAGAAACAGCAATAAAAACACAACAAATGTACAGAAACCCCATATATATCAAAATCCAAAAATATTCACTCAGAGTTAAAAGTAAGTACAATATTACAAAGGTCATTGCAACAATGTATTTCATTTTCAGAAACCTTAATGTAGCATTATGATTAGGCAGGACAGCAGTAAAAATCCTTGCATGTGATGCTCATTAGCCTGCTTAAATGTTGATCAATTTTCGGATGAAGTGTAGAAGTAGATGTTCCAGTATCTTGGGCTGTATTCACAACCTTAGTCAAAGGTTAGTAAAATCTGTCTGCAGTTACGGTGGAAATATAACTGTAGCGAAGCTGATTTAATTTTAGATCTTCCGATAAGATTGTGATTGTAAAGTACTTGTAATCACTCTGTTGAATGCACTGACCGCAAGCTTGCCATTGTGTATCTGTTTCTCGATTAATTTATGCGTGTCTCTACTTCTATTTAACGCTAATCTTTTCACTTCCATATACATAGTACAAAAAACTTAATTTATTCCGTCCAAATAGCAGGTATACTGAAAAAAAAACATACATCTCTTTACTAAAAACGCTAATGTACTTCAAGGGATGGCAAACCGTGAAAGAGGCTAAACCAAATCCACACATTCAGAACATTAGTCTCCGTACTACCGTGACCTGTACGCAAGGAAATGTGTTTCAGTTTTCATCTTTAAATATAAGCATTTGTTTTTCACAATTTTGCTGTTTATGGTTGATCTTCGTCTTCCCTTCTACTCTACCCTCAACTAAATTTGTTGCTTCAATTGTACGATTCTTCTGTGAACTCCTGCGTTCACCCAACATTTCCAGAATGAATACATTTCTTACTAATAATCCGTACTTTGCAATAATTCAATTAAAAACATTGACATGATTAAGAGTAAGAGTTTTCGGAAGGGAGCCATCATTTAGATTCGTTAATTTTCCATCCTTATAACGCTTTAGTGAGCTTATTCACTGTCATAGAAAAAAAAGTCGCACACGGCGTAAGGAAACTATGCCCTTGGGCATGTATAAATTAACAGTTTGACCACAAAAATATATACTTTCTCACCTTGCGAATGTAACACCATTTTTAGGAAAATTATATAACTACCCTTTTCGGGGATTATTGTGACAATGGAGACGCTTGTGACGGAAAGATTATTTTCCCGTTGTAGCCCTGGTTTGGATTCCACGTTAAACTGCAGGTCCCAGAGGAGAGGAACTGGCAGTCATATCTCTGACACAATGACTTAGTATGCATTCTTTGGAATGATCCAATCAACCTTCAGGCTGGACTAAGTTACTTTTTATATATAGCCCTGAGTAGTATCGCCGAAGTGCTTCACTCAGAAAGTTTCCCAGCCCTACTTAAGATGCCTAAAAAAAGGGGGGGATTTGTCGAGGCTAGTCACGTCTATTCTTGAAGATCTGTAAGAACACTCTTGTTTCAGATATAGTCGAGGTAATGTCGCTCGTGAGTACGATCCGACAGCAAGTCAGAAACTTCCCGGTGTTTGACTTCAGCAGACAACAGAACTGTGGCTAAACATAAAGTGACGGCCATTTGTATTGAATTCACCAAGCGATCTATAAATGTTTCCAAAAACCAGCAGAATCGCTGAAGAAGAAAAAAGCAGGAGCATTAAGGAAAGTTAAGGGAATTAAGACTTCAGGTGGGTGATGTTAATTTTATTTTCCCCGGCCAAACAATCGATACCTTTGAACAGATTTCCTTGCGCATTTTCACAGGAAAGATAAAGTATACTGTTATTAAGTAAACAAAACTTTTCAGTCATTCGATTATTCTGGACGTAGTTACTGAGATCTACAGCTGTGTCATATGAAGGAACCCGAAACCTGATGTATGCTTGAACTTGTGAGATGAGTAATGAGACGAAAACCAATCACAAACTGCAATATTAAACAAAACTTATCAACGAAATTTAATTAATTCTAAAGTACGGGAACAAACTGCACATACGAAATTTCGCTAAAACTGGAAGGATAATATCCAAGCTGTCATAGTGAAGATGATCTAAATATAAGTAACATGATTAAAATGGGAGAGTATTGGGAAAATTACAGATTGGTATCTGGTTGAGTATGTCAAAGATCGGGCCTGACGTCGGGGGGACGTTGGTTCTATATCCGATCCGACGATCCTGATTTCCCTTTCAATTGGTTTTCCAAAATCAATACAGATGAATGATGCTCTGGCAGTTCCTTCCCATTTATTATTTCCCATGCTCTCCCAGCTCTAATGACCTCGACACTGACGTTTCGTAAAGCTCCATGTTAACAAAAGACTGTAGACAGCCGCTGAAAACTTAAAACAATTTTTCCAGGTTTATAATAAATTCTATATACCATAATATTTGATGAATGTCAACATCGAATCAAACGTCTAACTGTAGTAATAACTGTGTTCGGCGCTCAGTCCAAGATCAGTTGGTTCGAAGAAGAAATTTTCACCATCTGGTACATGGTCAGCAGAATAGGAGAGGTGGTGCGCACTATTCCTTAATAACCTCATTATGTGCTAAAGTCCTGGTTTGAATCGCAAACTTCTACTCAGTAAATAGCGGATGAGGACATATCTTTCGTTAGCATCGTACTTCGGATGGGGACGTGAAATTGGCAGCTTCTGTGGTATCTTTCGGAAGAGCGGTCCTGAGGTTTTCATCTCCCTATTCTTCAATTCTCATTCATAACACGATAAACAAACTATGCTTGGAACATACTACTGCAGTCATCTATACTCTCATGGAAAATGAAAAAAGAAGGAGTGATAGGTAACGACCAAATTGACACGCGTTGATAGGCGTGGATAATATATGCGATGTTTAAAAGCACAGGATTGCAGTGGAATTCCGCATCTAATGGAGCCATCGGGGAACTACCAGTTTTACCAGTACTGTACCGTGCTGTGCTCGGACGTTTTGTTAGACCTAGTACACAATCGGATTCTTTGTCGCGATTCTTTGTCGCGATTCATTGTCGCATGGCTTTGTCGCGATTCTCTCCCGATGCTTCCCGACGCAGCCTTTGCAACAAAGAGTCGTATCCACACTGCAAGAAGCCTGTGGATTCAGTTCAAGATAATTTCTTGGTGTCAAGATGTAACGAGAACTTCCAACTTTCGGGAGTGTCAGTAGAACTTATGATCATAAAAAAAGGATACAGAAAAAATATAGAAATATTCGTACCTATAATCTACATGAGATCAGTTTTCGAAATTTGTGAGAGAAGTGGGGGAGGATGAGTGAACTGGCCGAATAAGCTCTTTGGACAAGCCAAAGAGATTCCACTCGATCTTGTGACGTCAGTTTTAGGTTTTGCATAGGGGTGATTCAAAATGGACCAATGGCTGCCGACGTCACTGTCACGGGGGATTCGAGTGGGCCAATCAGAGTCCAGGGGGCGTGGCCAATGACGCCACTTCCGCTAGATGGCTCCACATGCCGGAAGAACTTCAATCTGTGCAGATATACACTTCGCCTCGCGATCTCGCTCTTGCGGGGAATCTGGGAATTCCAGTGACAACAGTTTCGACACGCGCGCTCCTGTGACGTCAATCCCCGGGCGTCTCGGACGAGTTTCTACAGGTATCCTAGTGCGCGCCATTACGGTGTGACAAAAAATAAATTCTTTGGTTACATATAAATGCCATCACACCAGCCAGATAACTCTCAGTTTCCAGCCGACG